>JAODAL010001414.1:0-232619 GCA_025379985.1 Phyllomedusa bahiana
TAGTCTTAGGCTATGTTCACACGGCTTATTGCCGGCGTAATTGCGGGGACGGATCTTGCCTGCAATTACGCCGGCTGCCGTGTAGCGGGGGCAGGGCGAAGGGCGGGCAGCTGCTCGCCGGCCCCATAGACAGCCATTATCCATGGAGCGTATCCCGCCAGGATAATGTGCATGTCACTAAAGGGCCGTTCACACGGCTTATTTCGGCGCGGATTGGCGCCGTACTGCGCGCCGGATTTGCGTTGCAGTGCGGCGCCAATCCGTTGCCGTAATTACGGTAGTCCACCGTTCTCATAGAGAACAGTGGATTCCGTCGCTCCTCCCCGCTCGGCAAATCCTCCGGGCGGGGAGAAAGTGACATGCACATTATCCAGGCGCAATACGCGCCGTGGATAATGGAGGTCTATGGGGCCGGCGGGCCGCGCCCCCGCCCCTTATTCAAGACGGATTTGCGAGCGCAATCCGGCTCGCAATTCCGTCTTGAATAAGCCGTGTGAACACGGCCTAACAGCGAGCGGGGAGAAGAGACGGAATCCATAGTTCTCTATGAGAACTGTGGATTACCGTAATGACTGGGACGGATTTGCGCCGTATTTTGCGCAGTACGGCGCGGAATATGGGACCAAATCCATCCCAAAATAAGCCATGTGAACATGGCCTTATAATGTGCCACATTTATCATAGTGTTCATACATCTGCTGAAGGTTAGAACTGTCTAGTCTAACTTTGCACCACTTTTAAGTTTTCTTACTTTTATGCCATTAACTACAGCAAAATTTTGACGGTATTGCATATGGCATCATGCCAATTTTCATATGAAACCATGCCCATTTTGTCTGACAAGGAGTAGGTCTAGGAACTGTCTAAAGCACATAATAAAAATGTAGTGTAAAGCATGTACGGTATTATTTTTGGTGCAACTTTTGCCAGAATTCTGCCGCAACTTTCTCTATAAATGTTCGCCCCCGAGTTGTCCATGTATTTATGCATGTCCCAGAGGAATAATAGAGGCGCATCGCAGTAATATGATAAAGAGTTGATTTTTTTCATTTTGTAGTGAATACGAGCAGTTATAAAACATGACAGACATGTCAGGACAGCTCACACCTGACCATACTAAAAATAAACTAGGCATACATAGAATTCATTGTAATAAGAATTAAGCTTTTTCCTGCTTATAGCCCCTTCTGCTATCCTCTGGGTAATGATTACCGGTGTTAGTTTGCTGCAGAGATATTTGGTGCCCCTTCTGCATTGATAGGCAAGTATGAAAGCCACAATGTGGCCAAAAATAGAAATTGGAGACAGACCCTGTCCTAGACAGCAAGCAACCCAACAGAAGGTGTGTTTTCTATACAGATGTATTGGCCTGGCCATGACAACATGTAAACAGCAGAATAAAGTTCTGTTGTATCTATTTAAAGGTTGGATCCTCTGCAGGTTCACAAAATAAAATCCACACACATAAGTCTGACTCGTTTAAATGGACCATAACTGGATCTGCTGTGGTGGACACATTACTGTAGGGGCCAGTAAGACCAGTCCACAGTCTGATTTTATTTAGCAGCCAAACAACAAAAATAATTACAGATGCTAGTAGGCTAAAAAAAATAAAACTTGGACAACAGCAATATATTTCTAGATGCATTGTAGAAATCCATTAATCCTGCTTATAGGCATGTTCTTGCCTCATATATTAATTGCATATCGAAAAGATGTGACAAAAATGGGTGATCGTTGTGGATCATACCTCTGAGACCTGCGCCTGATTTGGAACTGAGCACCCTTAAGTCGGTTGTGAATGGAGATTTCATAGGTTTGTTCTCACAATAGGTATGGGTCCCCTAGGCTTGGACTTGCCTATAGAGGAGAAGGGGAAACCCCGTTGGGCCCTTAGGAATGGTGAATTCCTTGGCATGGCAGGCCCTTGTCTAATTTTCAGGAAGCAAGGTACAGAAATAAAGCAAAAAGGCACGCACAGCCCAACACAGTAATAACTAGCATAAATGATGAGCACCACAAAAAGCTACCAACTTATAAAGTGCCTTTAAGTTTTAAAAACAAGCAGAGACAGGGTCAACAATACGCGTGGGTTTTCTTACCTTCCTTTTCTAGTGTTTTAGTTTTCATCTTTATCTGTATTTGACCATATTTTGGATATACTGTTTGCTGTCGAAGTGTGCCCTTGTTTGTACATAATTTGGTATTACTTTACTTTAAGGGTATGTTCACACAATGTACTGTGACGCATACAGTACACGCCGCAGTACATCGTGTCTTTTGGGAGCTTGTGCTAATATGCGTGTACTCCCGGGGCGTGGAGGGCAGGCAGCCCGCCGTCCCCATAGACTGTCATTACTTGCGGCGCGTATTGGCTGCAAATAATTGACGTCACTTATCTCCCCGGGCGTACAATACAATCGTATTGTATGAGTGGGGAGAGGAGACGTAATCCACAGTTCTCATAGAGAACTATGAATTACCGTAATTTCAGCACGCATCTCACCCATATTAGAGCGCAAATACGTGATGAAATACGCGCCAAAATTACGCAGTGTGAACATACCCTAATTGTAATGCTGTATTTTTTTGTCATCCGTCTGGAGGAGTGTAGATCATAGTTCCTTATTAGGGCATTTCTATACACTTGGTAATATGGTTCCATATTTGGGTGTTTTTTTTATAGTTATGTCCTTTGTATTGCAATAAGGATTTTGTTATTTGTAAGCTTACACCATCTTGGGTACCGTACCTTCTTTTTCGTTTTTGACACAGTCATATACTGAAGCTACAGAGTGGGCCCCAAGAATCAACTCCACTGATGGGCCTCAAGATTCAGCTCCACTGGGGTGCCCTAGTCCGACTTAGCCTGCACCTATCACACACTGGTGGCATATCCTATCGATATGCTATCAATACACGAGAGGAGAACAACCCTTTATATAAATGTCTCTGTGGTTAAGTTATAATGTCCAGTTAAGTTATAGTATAATGTCTACACTATGGATCGGCTGCTTAAATGGCATAGCATATCTATGGATTTAACTTATTGTATAGAATACATTAAATGTACAACATAAGTTGCTGGTTAATAAATGAAGATTTAAGTGCCCTTAACATGGGTCAATTGTCTTACTAACATTTATTCCCAGTAATTGCCTTGTGTAAGGGTGCTTTCACATGGTGCGGTTTTGGTGCGGTTTTGATGTGTTTTTTTGATGCGTTTTTTTGTTCAGGAAGGCACAACAATTAATGCTATACATTGTTGCACAAAAAACGCATCCAAAAAACGCGCCAAAAACGCACCGTGTGAAAGCACCCTAAAAGGCCCTGCCAACAAATGACCAGACAATCGCCCTTTAATTGATCACATCTTTTGTGCAGCAAATCTCCCCGTATAAACTGGGGATGTGCCGCTGACAACAAGTGTACAGTCGCATGTTATGAACAATGTTTTATGCTGCTAGTGCCTGCCTAACAACTGGGCCGCATACCAAGTCTTTTTTATAGTGCACCAATCAACCTTATTAAGCATTTGAAGTGTTTTATCAGTCTGCACTGCCTATTCTGTGATTGCAGCCTAATGATATATACATACAATACAGATTTGTTGCCACCATTCCTGCAAAAGAAAATCCATTCCATACATCTGAAAGGCAACGTTTCTGCAATTTGTGCATGGAGCATAACCCCATTCAAATAAATGGAAAACTCTTATGAATGTCTGCAGCAAAAATGCTGTGTGTGAATATACTCTTTAGGGCTTGTCCAGTGAATCTAAAACTTAAATAGTACAGTACTTCCTGCCCAATAATCACAATCCTTACCCTCCCCCCCCAAAAAAAAAAAAAAATAATATAAAAAATTTCACACCTATATTAATTTTAACCTCACCTCTATTGCAGCGATGGCTCTGTCCGGTCTCCAGTTTACTTTGTCTTTTTCCCAAGGACGTTGCACGTTGGTTAAAAGGTCGGTGACTCTCCTTTAATCCCCCACCCAAAAGTTTTTCTTTTCGAATGGTGTTTAAAAAAAGGGGTGGCACATGCTCTATTTGAAAGCAAAGAAAACTAAAACCCGGGGAAGACGAACTTGGACAGAGGTAAAGAAAAAGGTAAGTATAGATTTTCTTTTATTATTATTTTATTGCGCTGCAATACCTTACAATTTCATTTTTAAATTAACTGGACCCCCCTTTTAGGTTTATTTTGAAAAAAAAAAAATGAATACAAAAATCCCAAAACAGGCCAAAGGGGCCATTTACAGGGCTTAAAATGGCCTTTTTTCGGTCCGTAATTATGCGCCGAAGTGCCCCAATTAGGCCGAAATGCCCATTCTTACGGTAATTCACAGTTTTCATGAGAACTATGGATTACGTCTCCCCCCCGCCCCAATCCGCCGAGGGGGGAGGTTCACATGACTTTCTAGGGGGCGTATACGCGCCGAACAGGGATTGTTAGGGGCCGGCGAAGTGCGGCCCCCGCCATCCCCGCTCCCCCCCCGCCCCCCGCCCACACGGCGAAAATTGGGGGCCCCGAAATTTACCCCCGCAAATACACCCTGTGAACATAGCCTTTAGTCTGCTGGGATTTTTTTTTTTTTTGTCAGGATTTTAATACTGCATTTTTCTACTATTTTACTACTCATGCACATAGTATCACAGTTTAATCATCCATTTCACAGTATTTATCACAACAAGTGACAAGAAAGGAAGTTTTAATGGTGAACAGTCCAGACAACAGAAGTCTTAGTGTTGTATGTCAAATAAAAATCTAACTCCCGTTGCTAAAACCGTGATAGTTTGACTGAAGTTTCTTATTATTGGACCACTTGTCCTTTATCTTTGCTGTTCAGTTCTGATGTTATGTTCCATAAAGTTAACACTGTTCAGAATTGTATTCGTTTTTCGCTAAGGCCCCGTTCACACGGCTTATTTGCCGCGGTTTTGGGGCCGTAATCCCGCCGGATTTGGCCTTCAAAACGGGCCCAAACCGTCGGAGTCATTAAGGGAACCATGCTCTCATGAGAACAGTGGTTCCCTCGCTCCTCCCCGCTCGGCAAATCCGCCCCCGGGGGGGGAAAAATGACATGCACATTATTTACGGGGCGACGCGCCGTAAAAAATGCATTTTAGGGGGCGGGGAGCGGCGCCCCCCGCCGGGCCCCGGCCCCGCCCCCATCCCGCCCCTTATTCACGGCGGATTTTGTGCGCCAATACGGCGCCCAAAACCGTCGGGATAAGCCGTGTTAAACGGCCAATAGCTGATGATAATTACACTCATCAATCATCCGAACCCCCATCCCCTCTCCCAAAACTTCACACGGGGGCACCATTTCTGGAACAGCTACAGCGGGGGATCAGGCCCCTCAGAACTCTCCTACTTTTGAGGGCCCGAAATACTCTTTCACTCTGGCCCCACGAACCCTAATCAAAAACCCCCCCCACACTCCCTAGCGCACTCATCTCATTTTCGGCACTTAACTGTATATAGATGTATATAGAGGGTGGCAGGTTCATCCGAATTCTACATAAAACAACCCCATATTTATGTCACATGGCTGGACCATTGAATACCTAGTACTTCTTACCCTTCGTCTCACCCGTACACCCTAATAGATTGTAAGCTCTTGCGAGCAGGGCCCTCTCACCTTGTGTCTCATCTGTAAGTAGCTGTTCATTGTGCAATGTATTTCTTTTGTCTGTACGTTTACCCTCCAAATTGTAAAGTGCTGCGGAATATGTTGGCACTATATAAATAAAGATTATTATTATTATTATAAAATCATTAAGCTCTGTACATACAAAGCTGCATATGAGCAATATATTCTAATGCACCGTGCAGTAACACCACCATGTCTCATGAAGATGTCCAAATACCTTACCAAAGACCTTTTCAGAATCCAGAAAACTACAAGTCATCCATGTACATATAGTCATCTAAAGATCTAAGTGGTAATCATGTAATTCTAAGTCAATGAAATGGTCCCTTCTGTCAGGTTATTTCATGTAAATTCTGTGAATTTTTTTTAGATCTTTCTCTTGCAAATCAAAACTGTAATCAATACAATTGTCACTCAACTTTCCATGATCTGGTCCTTCAGCATACAATATTAAATTGGTTGCGGGACCACCATTATATGTTGAAACCATACGGCTAGGTCTACACAGCACAGGATTTATTTTTTCAGCAGATTCTGTATGTTGAAGCCGCTGAAAAACTGACCGTAGCCTGTGGTGTGTAGCCCTCAATAGAAAATCAGTTCTTTACTCTACACAGCACAGATTTTTTACTGCGAGAAACGAAAACATGTTCTATATTTCGCAGGAACGACGTCAGATTCCCACAGCTCTAATGCACTGGGCTGCCAGGAACCTGAAATCCGACCGCTGTTGTTTGTGCAAAAAACGTGCAAAAAAAGTCAGTGCGGCACAGTCCAGGATTTTGCTCAGCTTTTTCACTTTACTGTGGACCTAGCCTAAGGCCTCGTTCACACGGCTTATTTGGGCACGGATTGGCGCCGTACTCCGCGCCGGATTTGCGCTTCAGTACGGCGCCAATCCGTTCCTGTCATTACGGTAATCCACTGCTCTCATAGAGAACAGTGGATTCCGTCGCTCCTCAGCGCTCGGCGAATCCGCCGGGCGGGGAGAAACTGACATGCACATTATTTACGGCGCGTACGCGCCGTAAACAATGCATTGTCTATGGGGCCGGGAGCGGCGCCCCCGCCGCGCTCCGCCCCGCCCCCGTCCCGCCCCTTATTCACAGCGGATTTGTGAGCTCAATACGGCTCACAAATCCGTCGGGAATAAGCCATGTGAACACGGCCTAAGTCTATGGAACACTGGTAATTGGTTCTGAAGACCAAAATGCCATCCAACATAATGCAAAATGAAGATTAAGGAAAATGAAGCAGCTAACTAATACAGATAAAGGAAATTCTTACATGTTACGGTCAGAAAAAGCTGCTGAAAATGAGAAATCACTTTCTATTTTAAGGACAGGAGCTTCTTTGGATCATGACACAATATACCAGAAAAAAAATAAAATAAAATTGGCCCTCACCTGGTGCTTAAAGGGGTTGTCTCACTACAATCAATTCATCTTACCTTAGTCCTGGTTTCATTTTGAATTCAGGGGCGTGTTTACTGGCTTCTACTAGGCTGCAATAGAAGACAGGTCTGTAGCTATAGCAACCAGTCCTGGCAGCCTATCATGAGAGATTGAACAGGTCTGTAGCTATAGTGGCCTGAGGAGCTGATGCAGCCCATTCAGGAGGGGATATCTCAGAATAGGTAGGATACTGTTAATGGACACATATTGCAAAGTGACTTGTTTTTGCAACATTTTTAACATTAAAAGCAATCCTTGTAGTGAGACAAACCCTTTAAAGAATCCGATTATCCTGGCACATGTAAAGAACAGTACACGACATGTAGGGACACATTATACTGTACCACACTACTAGACAGCCAATCACTGCATACACTTTGCTAATACAGAGGTTTTACAAATAAAATTGTTCAAGTTAATTGGTTGGATCTTCCAGGCAATCACGTGCCGCTGATTGTCATAGGTAGCGTCTGTTAAATTGTATGTCAAGTCTGGTTTTAAGATACAATGGTTCTTCCTGGGACATTGCATGTTGGAAATATTGTACCTTGAAGCCATTGTAACTTAAAGGGAGGACATAAATGGGTAACATGACCCATTCACAAGCTGAGTGTTTATCTGTATAGGAATTGTGTGACAGGACATTTAGTATACATTCACATCGGCGACCTGCTGCACCACGTAACCATCACAAAATGTGTATATATTTAGATGTAGTTGTTGTACTGCAGTAACAGCAAGCTAAGTTCTGAACATTTTTCCACTGAAATATGCGCATATTTTTCAGCATGTTTTCACCCATGTAAACAAACCCTTGCAGTTTTTTTTCTTCAGGACTTGGAAGTTACTTGTTATAGTAGTATTTAATAGATAACGCAGTGACATGCATAACATTAAGACTCAAAGTACTAGAAACAGTGCTAGACGCTGAAGATAGCTTCTCACATTATGATCTATTTAAAGTTTGCACCATGAGTAATGATACTACTCTACAGTCTATCATATACTATTTTCAGCTTCCAGTGAACACGGCATAATGATACTTACTGCAGCTGGTGAAACTCTACGCATGATTTCTTAGTCACAGCTTTGCCTATGGTAAGAGTTTTAGTGCAAACTTTGGTGTCGATTCATAATATGGTGCCCAGAGCAAACTGTGGGCCTACGGCGCCTGTGTTTTTCTTTTTTGCTGGGGTACACAGTTTTTTATTTCTCATGGAATAAGAATACAATTCTTCACTGAGGAACCATATTACGAGAAACTCTCAACACCTACATATGTGACACCAATGGCATACAGTTATTAAAACTAGTGCAACTACAAAAAATGGTAATCTGCGATACATTTTTTAATTGAACTACGTTTGCCTTATTTAGTGAACACATACTATTTCTGTACCGGACACAAAAGCATTATCCTTCATGCATTTGAGTCCGATGCAGAAACCTTACACACTCACTAAATAGGGAAAGCACAGTCTAAGTAGGGCTACGTTTGCTCCATAGAAGCCTACAACTCTGTCGCAGCCCCACAACAGTATTTGTCAGGATATATTTTTTCGGAATTCCAATGGATCCAACGAAAAGCTTAAAAAAAAAAACACTATGTGAATGCGGACTAAGCCAAATGCAGGATATCTATAGAAAAGATTTATTCTCTTCTTCCTTCTTTATCCGATTCTCTCTTTGGCTCATTAATTAAGGGGTACATGTATGAAGATCTTCGCGTCTAAACGCCTGTTTTCACGTTTTTTTCTGTGAAACTTGCGGCTGATGTATGTCGGCGTCAAAGTGCGCTCATAAATGCGAGGCAAACTTCGACGCCTCCGGCAGACAGACCACATTGAAATAGGTCTGTCTGCCGGAGCTGTAATGCGCCTTATTTTGCCGGCCCACATTCATACATGTGTCGGTGTTTTCGAATGTGGTGCGTCCCGCCCCAGAACGCCCCTTCATGTTAGGCGCATTAAAAAGTGGCAAACCTTTCGCCTAATGCGCCTAACACATAGGGAAGTTGCATCCGACAGCGGAGCCGGCACAGAGAGGTGCATTATACGTCAGAAAACAAGCAAAAACTCCGATCATACATGTCCCCCTAAATCTCAAAATCTGCAGTGGCATGTTCCAAAAACGGAGCAAAATTTACACAGTTTGCACACAAAAAACTGGTGTGTATGCTCCTTATATACAAATTTACTGTGAGTTTAAGGGGTTGTTCACACTGCGTTTTTGGATCTTATTTCAATCCGAATATCACATCCAAAAACGCAGCGGCGATCGGTTCCTAAATGGATCCAACACGTATCCAACATGCAGCTGCGTGTTTGGATGTGTGTTGGATACAGCAGGATCACACCGTATAGTTTATTATACGGCTCCTGCTGCGTCTTTCGAATCAAGAATTGACATGTCAATTCTTGGAACGGATCCGAAAGACGAATCCACAAGATGCAATGAGACACGTATCGGGGATCACTCGTGTGAACGCCGTTGCGTGTTTTATATTAAAAGCAATGTAAATCACATTGCTATTTGGTAGATGTGTGTTTGGGTCCGTTTGGGGTCCGACGGACGGATACAAACACGTATCTAAAAGCATATGTTCACACAAACTCAACACGCCGTATAAACATACCCTTACAATTCTGGAACACTTTTGTGTCTTTCCGTACAAGGGGGTATGGCTCCACAGAAAGGGGGGATGGTTTGATATGCGACATTTGCTGCTAACATGCACTAAAATTTTGGTGCAATTTTTGGTGTAAAATAAGCTAACCAATATTAGACAAATATTTATAAACATGAACCAAATTTATTACACAGCATAAGCCCCTGTGATAAATCTGGTGCATCTCTAAACTGATGAGTCTAAGTATTACACAGTATTGGCAAATCAGAAACCTCCCTAAGGGGCCGGTTACACGGCACAGGACAAATACGGCCGGTATTTGTCCTGTTTTGCGGCCGTTTCCACGGCCACGGGGGGACGGCTTTTCTCCACAATGAGCGGAGAACAGCCCTCCCTCCTCCCATAGACATGCACATATTCCGTCGGGAAACCGGACGGAAGATGGTGCATGTTCTATGTTTTGCCGCCGGACCGCCGGCGACAAAACCGCCGGGCGGAAAACCCGTGCAGTGGGGACTGCTGCACGGGTTTTCCATAGAGCACAATTGTGCTCATTTTCGGCCGGATTTTGAGGCGGTCTGAAAAACCGCAAACCGGCTGAAAAACCGGCCGAAAACCCGTGCAGTGTGGACATGGTATAAGGCTATGTCTACACAGCAATGGATATTGGTCAGTTTTTCAGTGGATTCATTATTTTGAATTTGCAGAAAATCTGACTGTACCCAGCGCTGTGTAGCCCTCAGTAGAAAAACTTTGTTGGAGTTAACACAGATCTGATTTTTTTACTGTAGATTTCCTAACCCTAAAACTGTCTGGCGAAATATTGAACATGTTGTATATTCTGCCAGACCGCCGTCAGATTCCCGTATCCCCAGTGTACTGGGCCACCGGGAATGCGAAATCCGACCATGTTTTTTTTGTGCAAAAAAAATGGCAATGCGTTCCAGCAGATTTTGGACAGCATTTTCACATTGCTGTGTAGACAGAGCCTAAAACAAATCATGTAAAGTTATATAAAGTTTCTCATAGTGGATGATATATTATGTATGAAAGTTATCACGCAGTCTTTGTTGCCCATAGCAACCAGAGCTTAGATTTTATTTTTCCAGAGCACTATATGAAATAAAAGTTGAGTGAGTGGTTGCTATAGGCAAAAAAAGACAGTCTTACTGCTGGACGGCTTTCATGCATAAGGCCCAAAGTTTTTACTTGAAACATTACAGATAACCATGTACAGACCCATGTAGCTACTGTCAGACTATGCTTAGCAGTTCTGTTTGGCCTAACCACCAGGAAAGCTCCAAGCAGATGGCCTCCATCCCGGTGCTATCCATCAGGGCTTTGTTGGATGGAATAGTCTAGAGAGCTATAATATAGCTTTTAACAGGGGACCCTATATGTGACAGATACATCAGAGTGGCATATATCCTAGGCATGCATCGAAGCCATAAGAGCTAAAAACCATCACAATACTTACTGCACTCTATATGTAAACTACATTTATAAAAAAGGCAACAAGCATTGCTTCCACTTTCCTCCTGTATGAATAGCTTTATGCAGGAAAAAGCCAAGTGTCACACAGCCCGCAGTGAATATCACTGTCCTTCTCAGCATGGATATACTACAGCAGCTTCCGCCCTCTGCAAAGAACCAGGAAGAACACCAATGTCTGTATTAAGAATACTTCCTGCTCCTTTCCAGACACAATATGACTGGGGAAGCTCCTATGAAATTCTTGTTGAAATCTCAGAGCAAAACTAAATTACAAGAGCTAAATACTCCACAGCAACAGGAAGCCAAACAAGTCTGAAAACCTATATACAGTGAGTATTGTACAGAAGTAGTAGGGCCATGTCTGGCACTTAAAGCCTTTTTAAAGTCTTATAAAACTTCTGATAATTCATACAAACACACTAGAAGTTGTTATTTGTAGCAGTGCTGGCTTCAAGACTCCCGCCCCACCCCCACCGTTCTTTAAAATCTAAGGGTGCTCTCACACGGTGCATTTTTGATGCGTTTTTTCGGATGCGTTTTTTGTGCAACATTGTATATCATTAATTGCTGTGCCTTCCTGCACAAAAAACGCATCCAAAAAACGCGGCAAAAATGCACCGTGTGAAAGCACCCTAAGGGCCACATGTATGAAAACAGAGGTTCCCAACCCTAGTCCTCAAGGCACACCAACAGGTCATGTTTTCTGGCTTTCCTTAGCATTGCACAGGTGAAGTCATTATTGTCAGGGCATTCTGCACAGGTGATATCATTATTGTCAGTGCATTCTGTGGGAGATCCTGAAAACATGACCTGTTGGTGGGGCATGAGGACTAGAGTTGGGGAACACTGGTCTAAAACTTACTTATTTGCCCATAATAAGAGTTTTATTATGGGTTTTAGACCTACACAGTTTTCATACATGTGGCCCTTAATGCTTAAAGGCGTATTCCTACTATTCACACTGAGGACATATTGACAGACTATGCCATCAATATTCAATAGGTGCAGTTCTAATTTCTGCGATCTGCACCGATCTTAACAATGGGCTTAGAAATTTCTCTATTTCAAAAGGAGAGGTGGTTGCTATTTTTTATTTTCAGTGGGAGTTCTGAGTACAGCTGGGCTCCCGATTTTTGGGGCCTGTTCTTGAGAAAGGTGCGGGTTACAAAGCTGGGAACTGAACCCTACAATACGCTAATAGCATATCCTATCTATATACCATCAATGTGCATGATGGGCACACCCCTATAAGTACTTTTTCATGCAAATAGTGGTTGAGTGTCAAAGTGTGATTCCCCCCCCCCCCCCACCAATGAAACCTCAGTTACATATCAGTCGTTTCCTATTGTTTTGTAAATAATGTGACAATACAGGTTTAGTATAGACAGTATGTTGTGAAATCAGTAGTGACAAACTGCTAAATCTGCCTATTTAAAGAGGGCCTGGGACATCTCCTGACATGTTTGTTGTAGTAAATCCTTGTGTTCCCTGTGAACTAACAATTCTGGAGCATCTTCTAACTCTGTGTTGTGATGTCCCTCTGTTACTCCTCCTGGAAATGTATTCCTGTATTCCAGATGGGTTTTACCACTCACAGAGTATAGGAATACAGCAGAGGTCCCCAACTCCAGTCCTCAAGGCCGACCAACAGGTCATGTTTTCTGGCTTGTCCTTAGCAGTGCACAGGTGATATAATTATGCTGCACAGGGGATTTAATTATTGTCAGTGCATTCTGTGGGAGATCCTTAAAACATGACCTGTTGGTGGGTCGTGAGGACTAGAGGTGGGGAGCACTGGTATAAAGCACTCTATCAGCACTGACTGGACAATGTGCAGGTAACCCCCATCTGACAACTCAGTAATACACTTCTAGTAGGAATAACAGAGGAACAGTACAACACAGAGTTAGGCTATGTTCACACGGTGTAATTGCGGGGCATACAATACGCCCCACAATTGCGCCGGGTGTTTGGGTGTCGTGCTGATTGGCACTTACTCCCGCGACGCAGGGGGTCAGAAGCCCGCTGGCCCCTTAGACTGTCATTACTCGCGGCGTGAAATCCCCGCAAGTAAGTGACATGTCACTTATCTCCCCGCACATACACTACGATCATATTGTATGCCCGGGGAGAGGAGGTGTAATCCATAGTGCTCTATGAGAACTATGGGTTACCGTAATTGCAGCGAACATCTCACCCGTATTAAAGCGCAAATACGCGGCAAAATGCGTGCCACAATTACGCAGTGTGAACATAACCTTAGAACACAGGTGTCAAACTGCGGCCCTCCAGCTGTTGGGAAACTACAACTCCCATCATGCATTTATATAACCTATAATAGTGGGCATAATGGGAGTTGTAGTTTCCCAACAGCTGGAGGGCCGCAGTTTGACATCCCTGCCTTAGAAGATGCTCCAGAAGTGGTATTTCACAGGGAACAAAAATATTTACCAAAACAAACATAACTCGAATGTAAACGATATAAAGCAATGTCATAAATACAAAACAATGTAAGGAAGAGTTGGAAACAAAATGATTTTGCAGATACTACACCACTTCCCAAACCAGTAAGCAGATGTAGGAAACCACACTGTGGGCCATCACCCCAGGAAGGCCTGGTATCATAACAACCATCATTTCATAAGCACCCTTCCAGTAACCCCACCCAAAAAAAAGGAGAGAAGCCACATCACATTATGTCACAATGAATCTGTATTCAACATATTTTAAAACATAAGAGAAAACATGTTCTGGCATGTCCGAGAAATAAAATTAGACTTGTTAATAGTCTTCTGGTACATCACATTTCTTTTTTAAGATCTCTGGCCTCTGTGCAATGATAAAACCACTGCATGGCAAGGAACAGTTAAAGTAAGGAGTAAGAAGACTGAAACCCTTTCTGTGCCAGATTATGTTGGCATGACACAGAACAGTTAACCACATTACCAGCCCTTCCCCCCCTTAAAAATGTGCAAGACATAGACATGACATTTACAGGCTCAGATATAGGTTCCAGGGACAATAGATCCCTTTGTCCACGCTTGTTCAGTGTGATTACCGAGAGGAAACTGTTAAGTAGTTTGCAGAATAGGAGATAATGGGATTTTGTGGAGATTTCACAGGTTGGCACCGGCTGGAACAGCTGAATTTCTGAAGGCACTCTAAGGACACTGGGCGCTGGTGACCCTGGTACACACAAGTCATTGTCTATTAAATATAGCTGGGCATCAGGTATTGCCAGCACATAACAGAAGAAGAAACAGTTTCACAGCTGATAAAAAAAAAATATGAACAATCGTCCCCAATTCCCCTGTGATACAGCACGTAAACAAAATAGATTTCCCCGCCGGTCCCCACAGACAGCAGCAGGGCTGAGTTGGCATCATGTGCAATACTTCTGAATGGATACTCTGTAACAATAATCCCGCTTTGCATAGAAGTATGTGAAATGACAGGAGCCCATTCCTCCTCGCTTCCATCAGCCAGGGCAGGGTGCCCTCAACTTTTCCTCACTCTGCAGAGCCTCTCAGCAGAATGCATCCCTCCAGAGCTGGAATCCCTCCATGCAAAGTGGGCTGCAGTCATGTTCCAACAAGTGACACAGTGCATTGTAAACCAGAGGGGCCACCTCAGAGGATGACACAGTTGGAGCAGCATTGGTCGTCTCCGTTGGGCTGGGAAGCATAGTTCATCTGCCGGACGATCTCAGCAAACAGTTCATCCACAGAGGCTTTGTTTTTGGCAGAAGTTTCCATGAAGGGGCAGTTCCAGTCATCGGCCAAAGCTTTGCCTTCCCCAAAAGAGACTTCCCTTTCCCCCTCCAGGTCCACCTTGTTGCCCACCAGGATCATGGGCACGCGCTCGTACCGCTTCACGCGGATGATCTGGTCCCGCATGGGCTTGATGTCCTGGAAGCTCTGCTGGTTGACGAGGCTGTAGACCAGGATGAAGCCTTGTCCGTTCTTAATGTACAGATCTCTCATGGAAGCAAACTGCTCTGTGCCTGCAGTGTCCAGGATCTCCAGCACTGACGGGGAAGAGTCCACCTCGATCTCCTTCCTGTAGAAGTCCTCAATGGTGGGGTCATATTTCTCTATGAAGGAGCCTGTGACAAACTGCACCGTGAGGGCAGACTTCCCCACCCCGCCGGAGCCCAGCACCACTACTTTGTATTCTCTCATGGCTTCAGGCTGGAGGAACTCGCTTCATCAGCTCCACATGCAACAAAGAGTCGTCGCCTCGGCTGAAGAGTGCAGCCCTGCTATGCTGCCCTGCTCTCCATTCCTCTCTGAGGCTGCCCACACTCTACTTAGCTTCAATTACTCTTGCATGTTGTCCCTTCTGTGCAGTCATTGGCTCCTGCGGCAGTCAGTCAGGGCGGGCCTCGTTGTGTTTGGCTGGGCTTATTCGCTGCATATAAAAGAAGTTCCAAGGCGTCAGCACATCAGCAGGATTCCATTAGATTTATTCATAAAGTACATCCACAAAGTGCAAGGTATCGCCCAGCGCAGGGCTCTGTGTCATGTCCGGCTGTATACACGAGCGTGTGCACAGCTATATACTACAGAGGGGACAGCTATATACTCAAGAAGGGAGCACACAAGCGTGTACACAGCTATATACTACAGAGGGGATAGCTATATACTCAAGAAGGGAGCACAGAAGCTATATACTCTAGAAGAGAGCACACAAGCGCGTACACAGCTATATACTGAAGAAGGGAGCACACAAGCGTGTATACAGCTATATACTGAAGAAGGGAGCACACAAGCGTGTATACAGCTATATACTGAAGAAGGGAGCACACAAGCGTGTATACAGCTATATACTGAAGAAGGGAGCACACAAGCGTGTATACAGCTATATACTGAAGAAGGGAGCACACAAGCGTGTATACAGCTATATACTGAAGAAGGAAGCACACAAGCGTGTATATAGCTATATAATGAAGGAAGCACACGAGTGTGTGCATAGATATATACTGAAGAAGGGAGCACACAAGTGTGTACACAGCTATATACTCAAGAAATGAGCACACAAGTGTGTGCACAGCTATATACTGAAGAAGGGAGCACACAAGCGTGTATACAGCTATATACTGAAGAAGGGAGCACACGAGAGTGTGCATAGATATATACTCAAGAAGGGAGCACACAAGTGTGTACACAGCTATATACTCAAGAAGAGAGCACACAAGCGCGTACACAGCTATATACTGAAGAAGGGAGCACACAAGCGTGTATACAGCTATATACTGAAGAAGGGAGCACACAAGTGTATATACAGCTATATACTGAAGAAGGGAGCACACAAACGTGTGCTCAGTTATATACTGAAGAAGGGAGAACAGAAGCGCGTGCACAGCTATATACTGAAGAAGGGAGCACACAAGCGTGTATATAGCTATATACTGAAGGAAGCACACGAGAGTGTGCATAGATATATACTGAAGAAGGGAGCATACAAGCGTGTATACAGCTATATACTCAAGAAGGGAGGACACGAGTGTGTGCACAGCTATATACTCAAAAAGGGAGCACACAAGCGTGTGCACAGCTATATACTGAAGAAGGGAGCACACGAGCGTGTATACAGCTATATACTGAAGAAGGGACACGAGTGTGTGCATAGATATATACTCAAGAAGGAAGCACACAAGTGTGTACACAGCTATATACTCAAGAAGGGAGCACACAGGTGTGTACACAGCTATATACTGCAGAAGGGAGCACACAAGTGTGTACACAGCTATATACTGAAGAAGGGAGCACACAAGCTTGTGCACAGCTATATACTGAAGAAGGGAGAACACAAGCGTGTGCAGAGCTATATATTACAGAAGGGAGCACACGAGAGTGTCTACAGCTATATACTGAAGAAGGGAGCACACGAGTGTGTGCATAGATATATACTCAAGAAGGGAGCACACGAGTGTGTGCATAGATATATACTCAAGAAGGGAGCACACAAGTGTGTACACAGCTATACTGTATACTCAAAAAGGGAGCACACAAGCTTGTGCACAGCTATATACTCAAGAAGGGAGCACACAAGTGTGTGCACAGCTATATACTGAAGAAGGGAGCACACAAGCTTGTGCACAGCTATATACTCAAGAAGGGAGCACACAAGTGTGTACACAGCTCTATACTGAAGAAGGGAGTACACAAGCGTGTGCAGAGCTATATACTACAGAAGGGAGCACACGAGCATGTATACAGCTATATACTCAAGAAGGGTGCACACAAGCGTGTATACAGCTATATACTACAGAAGGGAGCACACGAACGTGTGCACAGCTATATACTCAAAAAGGGAGCACACAAGTGTGTACACAGCTATATACTGAAGAAGAAAGCACACAAGCTTGTGCACAGCTATATACTGAAGAAGGGAGCACAGAAGCGTGTGCAGAGCTATATATTACAGAGGGAGCTCACAAGCGTGTGCACAGCTATATACTACAGAAGGGAGCACACGAACGTGTATACAGCTTTATACTACAGAAGGGAGCACACGAGCGTGTATACAGCTATATACTGAAGGGAGCACACGAGAGTGTGCATAGATATATACTGAAGAAGGGAGCATACAAGTGTGTATACAGCTATATAATCAAGAAGGGAGGACACGAGTGTGTGCACATCTATATACTCAAAAAGGGAGGACACAAGCGTGTGCACAGCTATATACTGAAGAAGGGAGCACACAAGCGTGTATACAGCTATATACTGAAGAAGGGATACGAGTGTGCGCATAGATATATACTCGAGAAGGGAGCACACAAGTGTATGCACAGCTATATACTGAAGAAAGGAGTACACAAGCGTGTGCACAGCTATATACAGAAGAAGGGAGCACACGAGCGTGTATACAGCTATATACTGAAGAAGGGAGCACACGAGTGTGTGCATAGATATATACTCAAGAAGGGAGCACACAAGAGTGTACACAGCTATATACTGAAGAAGGGAGCACACAAGAGTGTACACAGCTATATACTGAAGAAGGGAGCACACAAGAGTGTAAAGAGCTATATACTGAAGAAGGGAGCACACAAGTGTGTACACAGCTATATACTGAAGAAGGGAGCACACACGCTTGTGCACAGCTATATACTGAGGAAGGGAGTACACAAGCGTGTGCAGAGCTATATACTCAAGAAGGGAGCACACAAGCGTGTACACAGCTATATACTGAAAAACGGAGCACACAAGCGTGTACACAGATATATACTGAAGAAGGGAGCACACAAGCGTGTATATAGCTATATACTGAAGGGAGCACACGAGAGTGTGCATAGATATATACTGAAGAAGGGAGCATACAAGCGTGTATACAGCTATATACTCAAGAAGGGAGGACACGAGTGTGTGCACAGCTATATACTCAAAAAGGGAGCACACAAGCGTGTATACAGCTATATACTGACGAAGGGACACGAGTGTGTGCATAGACATATACTCAAGAAGGGAGCACACAAGTGTATGCACAGCTATATACTGAAGAAGGGAGTACACAAGCGTGTGCACAGCTATATACAGAAGAAGGGAGCACACAAGCGTGTATACAGCTATATACTGACGAAGGGAGCACACAAGCGTGTAATCAGCTATATACTGAAGAAGGGAGCACACGAGTTTGTACACAGCTATATACTCAAGAAGGGAGCACACAGGTGTGTACACAGCTACATACTGAAGAAGGGAGCACACAAGTGTGTACACAGATATATACTGAAGAATGGAGCACACAAGCTTGTGCACAGCTATATACTGAGGAAGAGAGTACACAAGCGTGTGCAGAGCTATATATTACAGAAGGGAACACACGAGCATGTATACAGCTATATACTCAAGAAGGGAGCACACGAGCGTGTATACAGCTATATACTGAAGAAGGGAGCACACGAGCATGTATACAGCTATATACTCAAGAAGGGAGCACACGAGCGTGTATACAGCTATATACTGAAGAAGGGAGCACACGAGTGTGTGCATAAATATATACTCAAGAAGGGAGCACACAAGTGTGTACACAGCTATATACTCAAGAAGGAGCACACAAGTGTGTACACAGCTATACTGTATACTGAAGAAGGGAGCACACAAGCTTGTGCACAGCTATATACTCAAGAAGGGAGCACACAAGTGTGTGCACAGCTATATACTGAAGAAGGGAGCACACAAGCTTGTGCACAGCTATATACTCAAGAAGGGAGCACACAAGTGTGTACACAGCTATATACTCAAGAAGGGAGCACACAGGTGTGTACACAGCTACATACTGAAGAAGGGAGCACACAAGTGTGTACCAGATATATACTGAAGATGGAGCACACAAGCTTGTGCACAGCTATATACTGGGAAGAGAGTACACAGCGTGTGCAAGCTATATTACAGAAGGGAACACACGAGCATGTATATCAGCTATATACTCAAGAAGGGAGCACACGAGAGTGTGCACAGCTATATACTGAAGAAGGGAGCACACGAGCGTGTATACAGCTATATACTGAAGAAGGCACACGAGCGTGTATACAGCTATATACTGAAGAAGGGAGCACACGAGTGTGTGCATAGATATATACTCAAGAAGGGAGCACACAAGTGTGTACACAGCTATATACTCAAGAAGGGAGCACACAAGTGTGTACACAGCTATACTGTATACTGAAGAAGGGAGCACCCTAGCTTGTGCACAGCTATATACTCAAGAAGGGAGCATACAAGTGTGTGCACAGCTATATACTCAAGAAGGGAGCACACAAGCTTGTGCACAGCTATATACTCAAGAAGGGAGCACACGTGTGTACACAGCTCTATTCTGAAGGGAGTACACAAGCGTGTGCAGCGCTATATACTACAGAAGGGAGCACACGAGCATGTATACAGCTATATACTCAAGAAGGGTGCACACAAGCGTGTGCACACCTATAAACTCAAGAAGGGAGCACACGAGCGTGTATACAGCTATATACTACAGAAGGGAGCACACGAGCGTGTGCACAGCTATATACTCAAAAAGGGAGCACACAAGTGTGCACTCAGCTATATACTGAAGAAGGGAGCACACAATCTTGAGCACAGCTATATACTTAGGAAGGGAGAACACAAGCGTTTGCAGAGCTATATATTACAGAAGGAGCACACAAGCGTGTGCACTGCTATATACTACAGAAGGGAGCACACGAGCGTGTATACAGCTATATACTACAGAAGGGAGCAAACGAGAGTGTATACAGCTTTATACTACAGAAGGGAGCACATGAGCATGTATACAGCTATATACTGAAGGGAGCACACGAGAGTGTGCACAGCTATATACTGAAGAAGGGAGCACACGAGCGTGTATACAGCTATATACTGAAGAAGGGACACGAGTGTGTGCATAGATATATACTCAAGAAGGGAGCACACAAGTGTGTACACAGCTATATACTCAAGAAGGGAGCACACAGGTGTGTATACAGCTATATACTGAAGAAGGGAGCACACAAGCTTGTGCACAGCTATATACTGAGGAAGGGAGTACACAAGCGTGTGCAGAGCTATATATTACAGAAGGGAACACACGAGCATGTATACAGCTATATACTCAAGAAGGGAGCACACGAGCGTGTATACAGCTATATACTGAAGAAGGGAGCACACGAGTGTGTGCATAGATATATACTCAAGAAGGGAGCACACAAGTGTGAACAAAGCTATATACTCAAGAAGGGAGCACACAAGTGTGTACACAGCTATATACTCAAGAAGGGAGCACACAAGTGTGTACACAGCTATACTGTATACTGAAGAAGGGAGCACACAAGCTTGTGCACAGCTATATACTCAAGAAGGGAGCACACAAGTATGTACACAGCTATATACTGAAGAAAGGAGCACACAAGCTTGTGCACAGCTATATACTGAGGAAGGGAGTACACTAGCGTGTGCAGAGCTATATATTACAGAGGGAGCACACAAGTGTGTGCACAGCTATATACTACAGAAGGGAGCACACGAGCGTGTATACAGCTTTATACTACAGAAGGGAGCACACGAGCGTGTATACAGCTTTATACTACAGAAGGGAGCACACGAGCGTGTATACAGCTATATACCGAAGGGAGCACACGAGAGTGTGCATAGATATATACTGAAGAAGGGAGCACACAAGTGTGTACACAGCTATATACTCAAGAAGGGAGCACACAAGCGTGTACACAGCTATACTGTATACTGAAGAAGGGAGCACACAAGCTTGTGCACACCTATATACTCAAGAAGGAAGCACACAAGTGTATACACAGCGCTATACTGAAGAAAGGAGCACACAAGCTTGTGCACAGCTATATACTGAGGAAGGGAGTACACAAGCGTGTGCAGAGCTATATATTACAGAGGGAGCACACAAGCGTGTGCACAGCTATATACTACAGAAGGGAGCACACGAGCGTGTATACAGCTTTATACTACAGAAGGGAGCACACGAGCGTGTATACAGCTTTATACTACAGAAGGGAGCACACGAGCGTGTATACAGCTATATACTGAAGGGAGCACACGAGAGTGTGCATAGATATATACTGACGAAGGGAGCACACAAGTGTGTACACAGCTATACTGTATACTGAAGAAGGGAGCACACAAGCTGGTGCACAGCTATATACTCAAGAAGGAAGCACACAAGTGTGTACACAGCTATATACTGAAGAAAGGAGCACACAAGCTTGTGCACAGCTATATACTACAGAAGGGAGCACACGAGCATGTGCAGAGCTATATATTACAGAGGGAGCACACAAGCTTGTGCACAGCTATATACTGAGGAAGGGAGTACACGAGCATGTGCAGAGCTATATATTACAGAGGGAGCACACAAGCGTGTGCACAGCTATATACTACAGAAGGGAGCACACGAGCGTGTATACAGCTTTATACTACAGAAGGGAGCACACGAGCGTGTATACAGCTATATACTCAAGTCTAACAGCACACCTGCTGAGGATACAGAAACTTACCGGTTACTCTACAGGGACCAAGGCACATCCATCATGCTGAATATCTGCGTCCTCAAGCAGTTCTGTGCATGCTCAGTAACAGAGCAGGGAGCCTAGGGTTAACCCAGTCCAGCCCCAGTGCGCACGTCACATCGAGAGACTCCCATCACCGAGGTCCATACAACACAGGGGCTTCCCAGTGTAAATAAACCACCACAAAGGGAACTGATAGCAGCAATCAAAGGCGCTGCTGTGTGGAGAGTGGCCTCCTACAGCATGAGGACAGTGCCTGCAGGAAGCCTGTCACCATATATGAGCGAGTGCTGAGTGCCCGGAAAACGATACATGGCTGTTTCTACAGATCCAGTATGCTATGGCAGCCCATCCCAAATACAGAAACAGTGACAAAGAAAGCAAATCCACAAGAAACTGCAAAATATAAACATATAAACATTCTCCCACTACTAAACAAGGGTTAAAATCCATTCAAAACAGCAAACTGCACAAAAACGTATATAGAAGACACAATAGAGACACTAGGGGTATGTTCTCACGGCAGGCGACATGTATGAAATTTGCTGTGTTAATGCCAAATTTCATGCACCTAATAACATAGTTGCCAACTTTTGAAAATGGAAAAGCAGGAGATTAAAGAGGGCAGCACGCGTGGTGCGCCGCGGCAAAAATTTGCATGGACACGCCCATCTTTTTGGTGTGACACGCCCCTTCAAAAAGCCACACCCACTCTGCCTAACTGCATAATGGCTTTGGAAGAAAGCCAGGTAGATGCCCTTATAGCCAGGTAGTAGCCCCCCCATAACCAGGTAGTGCCCCTTACAGGCAGGTAGATGCCCCCTTGTAGCCAGGTAGTTGCCCCCTGTGTAGTCTGGTAGTTGCCCCCTTTAGAAGCCAGGTAGTTGCCCCCTTTGTAGTCAGGTAGTTGCCCCCTTTGTTAGTCAGGTAGTGGCCCCCTTTAGAAGCCAGGTAGTGGCCCTCTTTAGAAGCCAGGTAGTTGCCCCCTTTAGTAGCCAGGTAGGTAGTTGCCCCCTTTAGAAGCCAGGTCGGTAGTTGCCCCATTTAGAAGCCAGGTAGTGCCCCCTTTAGTAGCCAGGTAGGTAGTTGCCCCCTTTAGTAGCCAGGTAGGTAGTTGCCCCCTTTAGAAGCCAGGTAGGTAGTTGCCCCCCCTTTAGAAGCCAGGTAGTGCCCCCTTTAGTAGCCATGTGGGTTTAGTTTCCCCTTTAGTAGCCAGGTAGTGCCCCCCATGTAGCTAATACAAATAAAATAATAAAAGTCACTTACCTCACCAGGCTCCTGCAGCTCCGGACATCTCCGATCTCCTCAGCGACGCAGGGGAAGTGAGTGCAGAGGCGCGTCACTCCCCCTGCGCCGCTGACCTGTATGTACGCCGCACACCGGCGCTGTACATACAGCGGGAGGAGGCAGCGATCCCTCCTGCCACCTCCCTGCACAGCGAGACTCCGGGCAGGTGAAGCGGCCGCTGCGGCCGCTTCACCCGCCTGTAGGAGTGGCCCGGCGGCGCAAAAGGAGCACACCAGCGCTCCTCTTGCGCCGCGGTAATTGAAAGAACCCCAACTCTGCCGGGAGGGTTGGCATGTATGCCTAATAATAGCATAGAATGTGCCTGATTTGTGAACCCAGTCTACACCGGGTCATAAATCAGGCACATTCTAGTGCTTGTACGACAGTTGTGCCTCAGGTATACCACTTTGAAAGTGGTTTACCTGTTCCAACAGTAATGCGCCTAGAAATGCCGTAGCGAAACTATAAATCTATTGCTTCGTAAGCTTGTAGTACACCCTGCCTCCCGCACGCCCCCAAAATCAGGTGCTATATGATGTGCCTGATAATGGCGTGCGGCACATTAAAAAATGGAGTGAACAGGGCTGCATCTGATATTGGGCTGAAAAGATGGCAGATATCTGGCACAGCCCCATTCATACATGTCGCCCGGCGTGTTGGATCCGAAAAACGCATTCAAAAGCGCTGCATCAATCGCATCCAAAACGCTGTGTTTTGTCTGGCTGTGTTTTGTCTGCAGCAGGATCTCACGCTATAGTTTGAAATAGGGCATCAAACGGATCAAGAATTGACATGACAATTCTTTGAAAGGATCCAAAAGACTCATGTAAAACATGCATCGGCGATAACTTGTCTGAATGCCGGTACATGTTTAACATTGGAAGCACTGTAAATCAAACTTCACATTGTTAGATACGTGTTTGGGTCCGTTTAGTATATTTACTATTTTACCATAGACAAACTTAAACTCTATCAGTTCCAATCTATAAAACACTAAGCGTAACTTTTATTATGTATAACTCTTAAACTCTATACACACTATTTAAAAACCTGATTTCTAACCTCTCAATTTATCCCTTTCTACTTCTGAAGGAATAACTCCTTTTCTATAATCAAATATGGTGGAACACCACCTGTTAACAGGAAAACCTTATATATACAGTAATTTACTAACTCCAGTAAGGGATCTCAAGCTTCCTACTTGGGCATTCATCCCTAATCTGATGGACATAAAACATATAAGGTTTCCTTGTGATACCCTCTGCAACGGTTGACGCTGTAGACAGAGGTGAGAAATCACCATTTAAAATGTCATGCCTGACCTTCCCAACATGTTTCACCAGCTAAACTGGCTTCATCAGGGGTTAGAGGTCCGGTCCCATGTGGTCTGAGCTCATTTCCTTTTATATCATGTTAGGTACACACCCTATTCAGGTGCTGACCAGTTAGCTACCAGAGAATCAACAAAACCCATTCCCCCTTTTATTCTCCTGCATGCATACTAATAATATGTGCTGCTGCCACTGCCACTATGTTCTTATAAACAACATTCCTCAGACAAGTTCACCATCGCCATAGCGGGCTTGAACCCTATCTTACCATGCTGCCCGTGCCCGCGTACTGTATCGATGGAGATATCTGCCCTGACTGTGATGGACTTCCGTCCAATTTCTCTCATATTATTGTGTCTACGTGGCTCACCTAGAATGGACTAAGCAGAATAGGTGTTACATTCCACAGCACACTACCAGCTTTATCACCTCTCATGAACCCCTTCTCCTCCATGTCTAATATGCATATTCATTGGGAATACATACTCCATTGTACTGTACACTATTGTCTTAGTCTCTTCCCATAAACCACTTCTCCTCTGTATCTAACATACATATTCATTTAATAAGCTTCTATGGTTAGCCCGCCCCCCCCCCCTTCCCCCTCTCCTGCAACTTCACCTCCCACCTTTCCCATTAAATATTGTTTCTTACAGGTCACGGCTAGTTACCTCATTCATTACGTTTTAATGGGAGTATGCAGAAATGTTAGTGCATTCATGCTCTATTGTATTTGCACACATTTGTATTGTATATATTGTATTTAAAGTTAGTTTTGGAGACTATTTGTGTCCGTTTAGGGTTCGAAAAATGGATCCAAACACATCTAAAAATGCTGTGTGAACAAATCCTTAATCCTAACAGACATTTGACGCAAGCTTACGTCATGGTCGGAAAGGGGTTTCCACAGATTGCCGTATATTTACAACAAGGCAACCGTGGGCTCAAAAGCAGAGCCAACATGATTGCTGTAGCGAACCAGCTGTAGCTAAACTAAAAAAAGTACCAGTATATGTATTTGGTATTCTCACATGCGTAACAACCTAAGCTTTAAATCTGTCATGTTATTTAATCCATACCATGAACGCCATTAAAGAAAAAAAAAAAACAATGGCAGTGTGTGAGAGGGAGATTGCTGCCATGATGACTCGGCACCTTGACAAAGGCTTCTGGGTTGTCTGTGATGTCACCACGCCAGGCATGGCGACTGACAGCTGCAATACGTTAAAGTACAGTAATGTACTGCTATATATTGTACCAGTGATCAAGATATTGCTGAGTCAAGTCCTCTATGAGGACAAGTAAAAAAAAAAAAGTTAAAGTGTAAAAAACAGTGAAAAAAAGTAAAAAACACAAAAAAACATGTGTACCGCCCTTTTCCCATTACAAGTGGAAATCACCCAAAAAAGATCAGAAATAAAAAAATGCACATATTTAGTATTGCCACATGTGTAATGATCTGCTCTATAAATCTGTCATGCTATTTAACTCACATGATGAGCGCCATAAAAAAAGGCAAAATTTCAATTTTTGTTCATCTTATTGCACAAAAATTGGAATAAAAAGCAATCAAAAAGTCATATAAACACACAAGAGGTACTAATAAAAAGTTGTTCCCCTTCAAAAAAATCTCTTACACAGCTCAGTATACTGAAAAAAAGTTATTGCTATCAGAAAAGAGTGATACATAAATATTGTTTTATAAAATAAAACCACTTTTTTTGCTACAACATAAAAAACAATAGAAATTGGGTATTACTGTAATTATATTGCCCCACAGAGTAAAACTAACAAGTCACATTACCCAAAATGGTGCTGAAAAAAATAAAAAAACACTCCCCAGTTTTTTGTACTTCTTCTTCGCCCCCCCCAAAAAACAGTTTAAAAGGCTTTTAAAAGTTATGTGTCCCCCAAAATGGAACTAATGAAAACATCAACTCATTCTACATAAAACTAACCCCTAAACCTTTCGTATACAGAAAAACATAGATATGGCTGGAGAGTAAGGCAATGAAAAATGTGCTTTCTTTTTACATAGAAGTGTTTTATTGTGTTAAAGCAGTAACACATACTGTAAAAAAGCAAATCTATAAATTTGGCATCGCTGTAATTGTATCGACCTGCTGAGTAAAGCTAATATGGAACGTCTGGTTCACAGGGGAAAGATGGCATGAGCCAGCAGGAAGGGGGGTTAAAGGGTCCCCCCCGGTTCTTCACCGGTGCCCACCGTAAAACTGGTTTGGCTTTGCTGCGGGGGCTTCCAATCATTATTTTTTTTCCCGTGAATTTTTTTTATAACTGGGTTGGAAAAGTTATAAAGGGGTCAGGCAGATCCGTAGTCAGTTCCATGCAGTAAGGTCAGGGCAGGTGATTATTCTATCAACGGTTCGCTGACCTTTTAAATGCAGTGTGCATGCACCCTATGGGGCAAACACACACGGGTGGGAAGCGCCGAACGGGGCAGGATGGGACGGGAAGTAGTGACGGCCCCGGGGCAGACAGACGCGAGCACAACCACGGTTCAGAATGGGGACAGCGGCATGCTTTGTGACAAATTGTGAGACATAACCTTAGTAAAAGACAAACTTTTTATCAGGTCGTTACGATAACTGTGAAATTCATCCAGTTCAATCGTTGTCCCAGTCCAAATCAAGAAAACATCATCAATGTACCGCCACCAGCACAGGAATCTGGAACTGTACACCCATTGCACCAAAGAGTCCGATTGAAGTCCAGTATCATGTTCAATAAATGTGTAAAGTGATACAGCATCAAAAGAAATGAAAACAAACTCCCCTGGTGTACTAAGCGATCGCAACTTAATAAAAAAAAAAACGGATGTATCCTCCACATAGGATGGCACAATGGTGGTTAGCTTATCCAAAAAGATCGCAATTGAACTAAATATCGGTCTACCATAGTGGTTACTTACACATTTAAGAATCTTCGGCAATATATATAGCCCCGAAGTGACCAGTGATGTCATCTTTAGATAATTGCCCAATTTTCATCCTTAATACCCTCAGACACAGCTCTGCCTATCACTATGTTGATCTCGCTCATATTATTAAACTTTGGATCTTTATTACAAGGTACATATGCATGAAATTTTCTGCTAGTTGTTGAATCATTTCGGCCTCATATTTACATGTATCACAACCATCATCACGACCACATTGCATTTGTCTGGTGGTTATATGGTAAAATCACAATTCAACATCAAATCCTCTATAAAGGGGTTTTCTCCCTACAAAGATTAGCTTTCAGCATGTAGATACAAGTAACTGAAGATTTTTCCCAAATCATTAATGTTTTGATTTTACCTTAGGAAGGGAAGATCTCTCCTTAAGGAGAGCACCGAATGAACAGCTTGTAGAGTTTGTTTTTTCCTTTTCCCCCCTTACTTAGCATCGCATATCACAAGGCTTATAGGAAAGGGGGGTGGAGCCCACAGGCCCTTGTTGGATGTAACAAATCCTCAATTTGCTTTTGACCCACCGAGTCTTGAGTTTTGCCTTTTCACCCTCTACTTAGCATCTGCAAAGGCAAAACAAACTCTACAAGCCGTTCATTCGGTGCTCTACTTAAGGAGAGATCTTCCCTTCCTGAGCTACTCAATGCCTCTCACACAGCCAGCCAGTATCGCTCTGCTCTACACTGAAGAGGGACAAAAATCCCGAAATAGCGTTGTCTGCAAATGAGAGATACTGGCATGGCTAAAATCCTTTTTGTTTTCTCAAGACTCGGTAGGTCAAAAGCAAATTGAGGATTTGTTACATCCAACAGAGGGTGCTGTGGGCGTCTCAGCCCCTTTCCCATAATGCCTTGATTTTACCTTAGTCAGGAGATAAGAGAGATTTTTTTCAGCTCTGAGTTTACACAGGTTTCTCTGGGTATGTTCATAACTCTGCTACATGATTAGAGCAGGGAGTGAAGTCACCATGGATGGAGCTCGCTCTAGGAGCAGACTCATTATCTCTAACAAGATTAGCTTTTGTTTACACATAAGCATTTTTTTTTTACTAATTACAACACGTGCAGCTTTTTTTCACTCAAGATTAACTTTCCTGCACTTTCTAATGTCTCAGCTAGTTATAGAGAAGCTAAATATGCTATTCACTGCTATAGAACCACCCACAGCTTGACAAAGGCAGAGTGAAAAAAAGCTGGCTGTGGCTGTGAACCGTGTGAAAATACCCTAACAGCGATCTCCAGATCCACCCAATGGGGACAAGTGTAGTCAGTGTAAAAAAAAATAATTAAAAAAGTTAAACACAAAAAAAGAAAGTAAAAACAAGCACACCGTCCTTTCCTTATGTCAGACGCCAATCATCCCAAAAAAGATCAAAAATAAATAAAGTACCCATATTTGGTATTGCCGCGTAACAACCTAGTCACCTTATTTAACTCACATGATGAACGCCGTAAAAAAGCCCAAAAAACAATGGCAGAATTGTGATTTTTGTTCATCCTGCTTCACATAAAATGGAACGAAAAGCCATATAAAAAGACCCTATAAACCCCTTTGTGGTAATAATGAAAATTCAGTTCACCCTGCAGAAAAAAGCCCTTACAAAGATCTGTATATGGCAAAATAAAGTTATGGCTATCAGAAGATAGTGATGCATAAATATTTATTTACATAATAAAAACACTTTTTTTTAAAGTGCTTCCACATAAAAACAATATAATTTGGGAATTGCCATCATTGTATCGACCCACAGAATAAAATTAACATGTCAAGAAGTCTGCACGGTGAGAGCTGTAAAAAATAAAAAACACTACCAGAACTGCAGTATTTTTTTTCATCTTGACTCACAAAAAACAGATTAAGTCATGTCCTGCCAAAGATGATACCAATAAAAATGTCAATTCATTCTGCAAAAAATGAGCCCATACACAGCTCCATACACTGAAAAATAAAAAAGTTATTGCTCTCATACTATGGCGATGCAAAAATTTATTTTCTTTTTTGAATAAAAGTGTTTTTGTTGTGATAAAGCAGTAAAACATAAATAAAAATGTAAATTGGGTATCGCTATAATCATATCAATCTGCTGAGTGAGGTTAATACGTCATTTATACTGCACGGTGACCGCTGTAAAAGGTAAAAAAAAAAAAACACTACTAAGACTGCTGTATTTTGTTCATAGCGTCTACCAAAAACCCTTATAAAAGGTGATCAAAGAATTATATGAACTCCCTAATGATACCAATGGAAACGTCAACTCATCCCACAAAAAACAAGCCCTTAATCAGCTCTGTAAAATGAAAAAAAGGCTAACAGAATAAGATGACATAAAAACATATTTTTTTACAAACACATTTTTATAGTGTTCATAAAAAACTATATAAAATTAATATTGTTATAATTGAAGGTGGTTACTTATTGTGTCATTTAAACAACATGGCGAACGCTGTAAAAATGAATCCCAAAAGACAACGGCTGCCTACCTATTATACCCCCAACCCCAAAAGCCCTTTCTGCTATATATAGTTTTCCCCAAAACCTGCCCCTATTTTTTACCCCCTATCCTACCCTATCCCCTGCCTCCATATAATCCCCCAACCCTCCCTAAGCCCTCCCTCCCACATGTATGGCCCCATACTACCAACTCTGCCTTCCACCATATGGCCCCTATACCTCCCTGCTTATCTATGGGGGGCCCTATAGCTGCCCAAACTTGCCCGTTATATGGGGCCCAAAACTCTACCCAAACCCTGCTGACTACCTAGAGGGGGGGGCCAGAGCTACCTAAACCCCGCCCGCCCAATGAGGTCCCTATTGCCTACCAAAAAACCCGGGCCAAAACTCCCCCATATAGCCCTATCTAAACCCTGCCTCCAAATGGGCCCTTACCAGGGGGGCAGGAGGGGGGGCTAGGAAGTGGGACAAGATATTTGTTTAAATCTCCAGGGGAAAGTGGCCGGGAAAATGCATCATGGTGGTTTCCGAATGCAGAACAAAAAGGGGGAATTTAAAACGATCGTCAAAAACATTTTCCTGTGAGCACAAAAAAAACTACACTTCAATCACATATGTCTGCAGGGGCCCGTGTACCTATTATACCACATAGCACTAAATTTGGGGGTAAAATTTTTGGGCTTTGTATACGACAAAGTAGAGTAGGGGGATTTTTTAGTCACTAGTGGAGTAAAATTTTTGGGCGTGTTCTGGGGGGGTATAATCAGGTCCATAGTAGTAGTGTTTTGGTAATGTGGTATTGGTAAGTGGGATTTTTTTGGTAGCAGTATGAAAAAATTTAGAAGTATGGTGAGGTATTTACCCCTTTATTTTTCATTTTCAACTGCATGTCCTATAAATGTTGTGGGCAGAAGGTGGGGGGAGGAGGGGGGGGGGACCCCCCCCAAAAGTTTGCTTTGGGGCCCAGGCTTCTCTAGTTACGCCCCTGAGGCTTTGCAAATGTGGCATGGCACCACCAAAATCTGTGTTTCAAAAGCAAAATAGCGCTCCTTCCCTTGTACACCCTGCCATGCTCCCAAAAAGCATTTTATACCCACACATTGTATTGGCAAACTTAGAAGGAATTGCATAATACATTTTGGAGTGCTTTTTATCCAGGTTTCCTTGCCAAACCGAAACCTTTTCAACTATAACTGCATTTTATGGGATTTTTTTTCACAGCCCTAAAAAATGTGAAACACCTGTGGGGCTAATATACTCACTACAGCTCTGGATATATTCCTTAAAGGATGTAGTTTCCCAAATGATGTCTTTTTAGAGGCGTTTATTAAATTTTGGCTCCTTAAGGTGTCCACATACCTGTAATGGCGCCTAAAAAATATTCTAATGAAAATGATTCCCCCAAATCCAGTAGGCACTCCTCCTACTCTTTTTCATGGATCAAAATTTAAAATCTGTAAAAAAGTAACATTTTGAAATTTAACCTCCTCTTTGCTTCAATTTCTGTGAACCCTTCAAAGGGTTAACAAGCTTTCTAAATGCTGTTTTGTATACTTTAAGGGGTGTAGTTTCTTAGATGGAGTCATTTATGGGAGTATCTAACATAATGACCCTTTAATGTCACGTCAGAACTGGACCCTAAAAAAAATCTGTTACAATTTTTTTTCAAAATGTGAAAAATTACAAGGAATGCTGGAAAAAAGCACTGCAAAAATTATTATGCAATCTCCTATATGTGGGTGTAAACTGGTGTTTGGGCACATAGTTTAGCGTGCAAGGTAGGGAACGCGACTTGGCTTCTGGAACTCAGATTTTGGTGGCTGCCATGTCGCATTTGCAAAGTTGCCAGTTTTTTTTTTTAGCATTGGGCCACAAATATGCAAAAAAACATGATTCTGTCATTGTTTTTCGGGTTTCATTTTTACAGTATTTGCCATGCGATATGACAAGATAGCTTTACTATGTAGGTTGGTAAAATTACAATAATATCAGTTTTATATATTTTTTTTATGTTTTACTACATTACACTATAGAAATGCATTTATAAACAGTTGCATTTTTATATCATCATAATCTCCCAGTCATAACTTTTTTTTTATTTTTCTGTATACAGAGCTGTATATGGGCTTGTTTTTTGCAGGATCAGAACACATTTATAACCTTTATAAAATGACTCTAAAATTCAAATCAACACAGCACAAAAATAGTTTGGACATACAGATCAAGAAATTTTTGTTAGTATTTGTCTCCATATATTTATACGTTTGAAAAGGTGAGAGAGTCTGGCCCAATATCAATAGGGAGATTGTATGATCTCCATAGGACCAGAGCCACCTTATTTATGGGGCTGCCCTTTTCGGGGCAATGACCCCGTTATAGAGGTCTTTGGAGGCGGATAGATGATATTTTAGGGTTTGTATTATAAGCCCTTTTTCTCTCTCCTCTTTTGGCTCAGATTAGAGCACTAACGTTTCCATCTGGTGGAAGATCATCTGGCTATGGTGAATGAGAGAAGTCTGGTGCAAGTAACCATAAGTGGACAGATTATTATTTTTCCATTTGGAGGCTATTATTTGTGGCTTGACTTTATTTAGTTGATACTAACCTTGTCGATCCCAGTGGTCAAAACTATTTTTGTGCTGTGTTGATTTGAATTTTAGAGTTATTTAATAAAGGTTATATTTTAGCCGTTGCCATTTTCTGATACTGTGATGAATTGTGACTGTGTAGCCACGGTTTTACACCATACTTTTACTGTGACTGTTCATTTGACACTATGATTGCTTTTTATCAAGGTTTTTCGGAGGCGCGATGAACAAAATACAGCAATCCTGGCAGTGTTTTTTTTTTTTAAATTTTTTACAAAAGTCACTGCTTGGTATAAATGACATGTTAACTCTACTCTGCAGTTCAATATGATTACATGGATTCCAAGTTTAAATTTTTTTTATGTTTTACTACATTAACAAAAAAACTTTTAAATAAAAAAGAAAACACATTTTTGTATCGCCAAAGCCTGAGAGCCATAACTCTTTTTTATTTTTCCATGTATGCAGCTGTGTAGGGGCTTGTTTTGTTGTGGATTGAGTTGACGTTTTTATTGTATCATATTTGGTGGACATGCCTTTTTCATGACCTTTTAATCAGTTTTTTCAGAGTTAGAATGAAGAAAATACAGCAACTTGTACAGCGCTCACCATCTAGCATTTGTTACATGTTAGTTTTACTGCATTGGTTGATATGATCAAACTGATTCTCGATTGATATTTTTTCTATGTTGTAGCACTGTTTTTTTTTTTTTTTTTTTTAAGTGTTTTTATTGTGTAAAACAATATTTATGCATCACTATCTTCTGATAGCCATAACTTTTTTATTTTGCTGTATACCGAGCTGTGTAAGTTTTTTTTTTTTGTGTGTGGGATGAACTGTTGTTCATTTAGACGCTGTGGTAAACACGACCGTGGAATCTAAATGATTAAACTCGGGTTGCTTTTCCGTTCCCCTACTTAAAAGTTTGGGCCCTGCCTGAACGTTCACCTACTATACCCTGCATTGTGAAGTACTTTATGGGTAAGAGTGATTAGTTTAATTTGGGCAACCAGTGCAATGAACGGCACATGGAGAGCTAATTATAGTGGCTGTTCACTTTTAAAATTTTAAACTGGTTGTAACTAACAGGCTGTACCCTTTCTTTTAGTTCTAGGCAAATTAATACATTTTAGCACAACCTAAAAAAACCTATACAGTAAACCCCAGATTTTTACATTTGGATGTATGATTTTGGGATGATAGAGTATCCCTTGTGATAATGATGTGACAGGCACATAGGTGTAGTCTGACTGGCACTATAGTGATGACTTGCTAAGGCAGATTAACAGCTAGCAATCAAGTCCAAACCCTTGCAACAGTAAAACCTCACAAAGAAATGTTCACAAAAATAACAGTTAATCCTATGAAGAGTTTAGAAGTTTGCTGTAAATTACCTTAAATGTGTGTTGTTTACAGAAACCTTGATTGCCTTGACAATTGAATGGCCACATGTTGGTTGGATCCACACCCAGACTGTCTCTTTGAAAAGTACAGGGATAAAAGCCGGAGTGATATTATCATATCTGAAGCAATGAAGAAACAGTAGGGTGCTTGTTTCTGACAGACCCTCATCTCCACAGCCTTGGAAGTTCCGCATTTTAATCCTTTGTGCCTTTCCGGGGAAAGATTTTATAGGTCAGGCTTGGACTAAGGCAGAAAAGGCCTTTTTTTTTTTAAAAAAAAAATTTTTGTTAAAAAAAAGCGTGTTTTTTTTACCCAAAAGGATTTTATTTTTTTATTATTATTTTAAAAGAATAAAAAAAATTTTTCTTTTTAAAATTTTTTTGAAAAAAAAACAAAAATTTTTTTTAACCAAAAAAAGGGAGGAATAGTGAATTTTTTCCCCGGGGGGGGTTTGGAAATTTTTTTTTTCCAGGAAAAAAATTTACAAAAGGGGGCTGTTTTTTGGGGGGCGGAAAATTTTGTGGCCCCGCAAATTAAATTTTGGGAAGTGCCCCCCCTGCGGCCAGGCCAGGGGCCCTTTTTTTTACCTACAAGGTGGAAAATACCAGGCCCCCCTAACTCAAAACCCTGGTTGGGAAAAAAAAGGGGAGGCAAAATTCAATTAAAAATTTTTTTTTTTCCATTTCCCCTTTTTTTTTAATTGGGGGGGCGCCCCTGTGGGACTCCCCCCCCGGGGGGAAAAGTTTTGGAGAAACCGCGCCGGAAGTTTTCGGGGGCCAAAACCCCCAAAACATGATTAAAAGGGTAAGGGGATGGGGGCAACGGAGAGGGGGCCCCCCCCTCGGGGAAAATTTTAAACCCCCTTTTTGGCCCCTTTTGATTAAAATTTTTTTTGGGGTCGGGTTTCCCGCCCCAAATTTAAAACCCCCTTAAACAACAAGCGTAGGGTTTTTTTCCTTTAAAAAATTTTTTTGAAAATGGGAAATATACCAAACAAAAAGTTTTTAAAACTTTGGGCGGTTTCTTTGAGACAAGTTATATATTTTTAAAAGACCCGGGTTTTTAGCAAAAATCGATTGGGGTTTTTCCTAAGGGGAAAAGGGGTCCGTTTAAGCCCAAGGGGGGGGGGGTTTTTTTTGGGGAAGGGTAGGAATATGTGATGCATTTTCAGTGCGGCTGTGATGTGGCTGGGAATTGAGCACAATTTTAATTTACTTTACTTTGCAGGACAACATTACTACAGCTTCAACTGCATAGTTTTGCTGGTGTTGTACTGAAAATTTGTGTGGGCTCTTATCAAGCTAATTCATATTTTGGGTACAGCATGCCACATGCGGATCACAGGCACACTGTAACCACTTTGTGTATTCCTACTTTAAGGATAGGAACATACCTATGGTCCCGCCTCCAATGCAGCTGGCAAACTCATGAGGCCATTGGCAGACACATCAAAGGCTGGACTGTAGTTCAAAGTTCAATTAAAAAGTTTCTCTTATTGCTTACAGTTCCTTTTGTTTTGTAGCAGTGGTGGTAAGCAGATCACCGCTGTGGTCCAGCTCCCAGCTTCCCGGGAAATCTACTGATTTAGCTGTAGAAGCCGCAGCCAGCCAGAAATGAAATTTAACAGGCCAGCCATTTATATTATTGACTGTCCATGTAATACATGTATAATAGGCTACTAAGGATGGGTGCAATCTGGCATTGAAGGAGGGTTACCATCTCACACATCGGTGGAAATTCAAAAATCTAATATTAGGACCTTGTTCACATAATGCATTAACCACAGGTTGATTCAGCTGCTTCAAGGGATTCCTGCACTCCACTATAACATATACTCCTTATAAACATACACAGCTGCAAGAAGTTTATTTCTTTAATATCAAACTTTTTTATATAGAAATGTAGAAGATATCACAAACTTTATTACAAAGTATTTAAAAACCTGTGGTTGCTGGTAACAGTCAGTCAGACTTTAAGTTCATCAATATGATGAGTTAGTTTCACTCCTTAGGGCATGTCCCCACGGCAGAGAACAAATACCGATTGGTTTATCCGACCAGTATTTATCCGGTTTGTGTGCCGTCCCCACGACCACGGAGGGGGACGGATTTTCTCCGCGATGAGAGGAGAAAAGCCCTCCCACTTCCCATTGACATGCACATATTCCGTCCGAAAGTCGGACGGAAGAATGTGCATGTTCAATCTTTTTCGGGCGGCCGGCGGTTTGAAAAACCGGTGGGCGGAAAACCCGTGCAGTGGGAACTGCTACACAGGTTTTCCATAGAGCCCCGTTGTGCCCGTTTGCGGACGGTTTTTCAGACGGTCTGCAAAACCGCAAACCGTCTGAAAACCCAGCCGCAAACCCTTGCCGTGGGGACATGCCCTGAAGGTGTAGCAAGCAGAGATCCAGGATTTACTGTGGTTGCACAACACACCAGCTATGTTTTGGGGAGTCAAAGGGGATATGGTGTGGGTGTGATGCTTGGCCTCCGAAATGTAGCAAGTGTGCCGCACTACCTCTTTTTCACTGTAAGGCTAGGTTCACACGGCTTAACTGCGGGGCGTAATTTCGGCCCGCAATTACGCCGTGTGGATGGGGGCAGGGCAGGAGCGGGGGAGTGAGCGGGGGGCCGGCACCTCGCCGGCCCATAGACAATCACTGCTAGCGGCGCATATACGCCGCTAGATGAGAGGAGACGTAATCCATAGTTCTCTATGAGAACTGTGAATTACCGTAATGAATGGGCCGTTTTCGGCCCGTAATTGACGCACTCCTGCGCGTAATTACAGACCGAAATACGGCCCATTTTAAGCCGTGTGAACATAGCCTAAAATGAAAGACTTCAGATTGTTTGGGAATGGCCTCTTAATCCTTCCTAGATTGAGGGACAACAACAACTGATTCTCTAAGATCATAATTGATTTTTTTCTCCTTGGCATTGTGTTAGCACACACCTGGATGCTCCAGACCATCAAACTGCCCTCAGGTCTGACCATGTCAAGGACATCTTGTTAGTAGCTTTGGCTGCTTCTTACCCTCTTAGTTCCTATGGAAGAAGTCAGGGTGTACCCTTCTAATAACTTTCCTTTCCTGTAATGTGTGATTTTCACTAGACCTAAGGCTTGTTGGAAAAGAGAGCTACATACTTGTGCTGTAACATTTTAGAGAACTTTCACCTGTTTTAAGGTCCCCAAAACATTGCAGTACTAGCATGTAGCTCTACCTTCCTACAAAATCTCTGCAGATAACAATGTGGGTTTCTAACAGTTGATCTACTCCTGGAATATATCAAACTGGAAAGGGTGGATATTGCACAGGTTTTTTTGAACAAGTTATGACTATTATAGCTGTATATAAGATGCTACTTTGACTTTGTAAAGATGAAGGGAAATAATTAAATATATTTTGGTTATAAAAGTAAAAACTATTAATATGTGCAACAGAAAATTGACTTCTGTGATTAAAGTGTAAGGGTATGTTCACACGGCTGAATTTGCCGCAGCAGTGTGGGTGTATTTTGCCGCATATAGCGCTTAATACGCGGAAACGTGCCGCAATTATGGTAATCCATAGATCTCATAGAGAACTATGGATTATGCCTCGTCCCCCTGCGCGTATAATACGATCGAGATAAGTGACATGTCAATTATTTGCGGCGATTATGCACCACGAGTAATGAATGTCTATGGGGCGCGTAGTGTACGTGCCGCAATAACGGCATGTGAATATACCCTAAGGTGTGAAGAAAGCTCAGAAGCAGTGATTATAGTTTATGTTTAAACATTATTTACAGTGGTCACTGATATACGTGTTGCTAGACTAAGGAATTGCACATCCCAACCACTTTCAATAAACACTGGACACTGGATATGTACTAACTGCTGCTTTTTGTGCCTTGGGAGCATTTTATATGACTCCATTCTTATGTTCTCTCTTTGTTTGTAATTTCTGTGCCACAGATAGAATCATGACAGGGTCCATACATATACCAATATGTGCCATTCAACCCACTTGTGTATTGGTTCTGATTATTGGATTATGAATTAACATTCAGCAATTATGATATTGGGGAAAAAAAAAACATTCAATGGCAACTTTAGGTTTAGATCATGGTGTATTGCTTGATACAAGAGAACATCAACAAATAACTCAAAATAAAAAAAGTACACAAAGAAAAAGTGGTAATGTTTGGACTTGACACTGAAACCCACTTTCTAGGATCGGATAGGTATAGAAATGTTATTAGATATTAAGGGGGACATGTATGAAAACTGACTTTAAGACTTTCTTTGTTGCCCATAGCAACCATTCAGAGCACCCCTTTCATTTTTTCTGAGCACTATAGGAAATGAAAGGGGAACTTTGATTGGTTGCTATGGGCAACAAAGAAAGTCTTAGACCAAGTCAGTTTTCATACACGTGGCCCTAAATGTTGAAACTTACAACAAAAAATGCACACTAATATAGTTATCAGATAAGAAGAGTCAAATATAATTAATTGATGATCCTCTTTATTTTAATCATTCTTGTTATACCTTGCTATGTTTCACATACAGATGATAGGGTGCGGCAGAAAAAATGTAAGATAGATCCCTATAATGAATGCTGACACCATCACTTCCAAACTGTTTTTCCACTTTTTCTGAAATGCAGCATGAACTTGAGGCATGTCTTACTTTCTTTGTTTTCTAACAAAGTGGAGTGTTTAGAGAATTAAGCCCAAATGCAGGTCAACATTGCACCCTGGGTAGGGGAAGGAGGTTTACTTGAGCTTGCTTAGGGTATGTTCACACAGCGTTTTGGATCTGTTTTGGATCCGAAAATCGCATCCAAAAGCACTGCGGCAGTCGGATGCAAAGCGCATCCAACATGCATCCAACATGCAGGTACGTATTTGGTTGTATTTTGGCTGCAGCAGACACGCACCCTATAGTTTTAATTAGGGTTTCTGCTGCATCTTTCAGGTCAAGAATTGACATGTCTGTGAACGAATCCGAAAGACACATCAGAAAGTGTTTTACACTGAAAGCAATGTAAATCACACTGCACATTTTAGATGTGTGCTTGGGTCCAATTAGGGTCCAAAACACGGATCCGAACATGCATCTAAAAATGGATTCAAAATCGGAACATGCCATGTGTACATACCCTTAGCCCCGGTTCACACGGCTTATTCATGCCGGAATTGCGAGCCGGATTACGCTTGCAATTCCGGCTTGAATAAGGGGCGGGGACGCGGCCCGCCGGCCCCGTAGACTTCCATTATCCACGGCGCGTATTGCGCCTGGATAATGTGCAAGTGACTTTCGCCCCGCCCAGCGGATTCGCCGAGCGTGGAGGAGCGACGGAATCCACTGTTCTTTATGAGAACGGTGGATTACCGTAATTACTGCGACGGATTGGCGCCGTACTGCAGCGCAAATCCGGCGCGCAGTACGGCGCCAATCCGCGCTGAAATAAGCCGTGTGAACGGCCCCTTACCGTCTATCAAAGGCCTCTATACCAAAGGACCTGCCTTGGGTTGCCTATACAATTGATTGCCTTGCTTTTGTAACAGTAGGATTCTGAACTTGTGTTGGGTGATAAGGCTTTCTAACATTAACTAAATACAGATTAGAAGCAGTTCTGGACTTTATGTTATTTGCTATGTCATTGATTATATTACCACTTAACTAACAGCAAAAGCCATAAATAACATTATACAGACTTTTTTTTAATTCACTAATTATAATGTATTGTTTGTCACTCCCCATGGTAGTTAACACATTGTTCCGTGCTCCAATCCATCATTGTTACACCATCAATGTGTTAATCATGTTATCTCAGCAATCCCCTTTGTGGTTACTTACACCCCATGCAGTTGAACAACACACTTATGCATTTAAAAGAAGACACTGATGATGAATTTATCTCGGATTGGGGTAATGTTTAGCTATTTATCTGTGTGTGGCTTTCCATTCAAAATGAATGGAAAGGAGCTGAAGCAAAAAATGGACATAAACTGCTGCAAATAGGCTGCTGTATGATTATGTAAAAGAAAAGACCGGTTTATTTCAGTTAAAAACGGATGCTTTTTTTTTTAATGTTTAAAATTTGTCTGCACATGCAAAGAATAATTAACAGATTCATTTAGAAGTTGACAAAACAGATGTGATAGGTACCCATCTGCTTGTATAAGTTTTCAATTGACTTCTATTTAACACAAAATGGAAGGGTCTTTTGTAGCAGATTTCCGTTTTTGTTTTTTTCCAAAGAAACAATAGCACAGAAAACCTGAACTAAACTGAAAGCCTAAAAGCCCCATGAAATCAATGAGTGACCATTCTTTTTGTTTTTTTCTGATTCAGAAATGGAATAAAAAAAAGAACTTCTAGTTAATCTAAAAAAATCCAGCCCCCACATTTAACACCCCTCCCCTGACTCCCTAAAAACTGCCAAATGCCAGAACAACGAGAGAGAAAAAATTTTAAGCCATTTTTATTGCTTTCTGCAAAGTCAAAAGTTTACATACACTAGTATTACTATGCCTTTAAACAATTTGGGACAGCCAATATGTTGATGTCATGTCTTTGGAAGCTTCTGATAGGTTTATTGGCAACATCTGAGTTATAAAGACACATCTGTGGATGTATTTTAATGCCCACCAGAGACGCACTGCTTCTGTGTACAACATCATGGGGAAATATTAAGAAATCAGCCAAGATATCAAGAAGAGAATTGTGGACTTACACAAGTCTGGATCATCCTTGGGTGCAATTTCCAGATATCTGAAGGTGCCTCGTTCATCTGTACAAACAATTGTACACAAGTACAAACAAGATGGGAATGTCCAGCCATCATACCGCTCAGCAAGGAAATGGGTTCTGTGTCTCAGAGGTGAATGGGCTTTGGTCCGATATGTGCATATCAACCCAAGAACAAAAGCAAAAGACCTTGTGAAGATGCTGGCGGAAACTGGTAAGATTGTGTGAAACTTGCTTACCGTATATACTCGAGTATAAGCCGACCCGAGTATAAGCCGAGGCACCTACGTTTGCCACAAAAACCGGGAAAGCTTATTGACTCGAGTATAAGCCTAGGGTGGAAAATGCAGCGGCTACTGGTGAATTTTAAAAATAAAAATAGATACCAATAAAATTACATAGGCAGTTTAATGTCCCCATAGGCAGGTATAGGCAGTTTAATGTCCCCATAGGCTGTTTAATGGCCCCCATAGGTAGGTACAGGCAGTTTAATGTCCCCATAGGCAGTTTAATGTCCCCCATAGGTAGTTATAGGCTGGTATAGGCAGATTAATATCCCCCATAGGCAGGTATAGGCAGATTAATATCCCCCATAGGCTTGTATAGGCAGCTATATGTCTCCCTATGCAGGCTATAGGCAGGCAATTGCCCCCATAGGCAGGTATAGGTCCTCATAGGCAGGGTATAGGCAGGTATAGGTCGTTATAGGCTGGTATAGGCAGGTATAGGTCCCCCTAGGCAGGCTATAGGCAGGTATAAGTCGCCTAGGCAGGCTATAGGCAGGTATAGGCAGACATAGGTCCCCCTAGACAGGCTATAGGCAGATATAGGTCACCTAGGCAGGCTATAGGCAGGTATATGCAGGGTATAGGCTGGCATAGGTCCCCCTAGACAGGCTATAGGCAGGTATAGGTCCCCTAGGCAGGTATAGGCAGTACTAGGCAGGTATAGGCATTACTAGGCAGGTATAGGCAGGCTATAGGCAGTACTAGGCAGGTATAGGCAGTACTAGGCAGGTATAGGCAGGGTATAGGCAGGTATAGATAGTACTAGGCAGGTATAGGGCAGGTATAGGCAGTACTAGGCAGGTATAGGCAGGGTATAGGTAGTACTAGGCAGGTATAGGCAGGGTATAGGTAGTACTAGGCAGGTAAAGGCCGGGTATAGGCAGTACTAGGCAGGTATAGGCAGGGTATAGGTAGTACTAGGCAGGTATAGGCAGTGTATAGGTAATACTAGGCAGGTATAGGCATCATTTTAAAACAAAAAACAACCACTTACCTCGATCCCCGCTGCTCCGTCTCCCGGGCGCGCTCCTCAGTCTTCTCGGCACAGGCGGGTGACGTTATCAGGCCGCGCACGCAGCGTGATGACACACACTGCCTGTGCTGGAAACTCCGGACAGCCGCGAGTCTGCGGCCGCCCGGAGTCCACTGCGGAGCACGGAGCGCTCACTCTCTGCCCCGCAGTGGGTATCTCTTCTCCAGCATGCGCTCCGGAGGATAGCTGACAGCGCACGGGCCACCACAGCGCCCGAACGCTGTCAGCTGACTCGGGATTCAGTTATATGCGCTCCCTGAGGAGCCGCATATAACTGAAGCATCCCTGTCGGCGCACGAGCCATCACAGCGCCCGAACGCCAACAGTGACTCGAGGATAAGCCGAGGGGGGATTTTTCAGCACATTTTTTGTGCTGAAAAACTCGGCTTATACTCGTGTTTATACGGTACCAAAATTTTCGACTCCTGTGAAACAAGTACTGTATAAACATGGGCTGAAAGGCCACTCTGCCAGGAAGAAGCCACTGCTCCAAGAGACACATATAAAAGCCAGATTTATGTATGCAAATGCACACAGGAACAAAGACCTCCATGTTGAAGACATGTCCTGTGACCTGACAAAACTAAAATTGAACTGTTTGGCCACAATGGCAATTGTTAAGTTTGGAGAAAAAAGGGAGATGCTTGAAAGCCTAAGAGAAACATCCCAACTGTGAAACATGAGGGTGGCAGCATCATGTTGTAGGGTTGTTTTGCTGCTGGAGGGACTGGTGCACTTTAGAAAATAGATGGCATCATGAGGGAAGAAGATTATCTTGCAATACTGAAGCAACATCTCAAAACAGTCAGGTGTCACATCAGAGGAGGTGCAGTGGGCCCTGACTGCCACCTAGCCCACTGTCCCTGCCTACTTGGCGTGCTGCCCTAGATGACAGACCCCAACTGGACGACAGTCCCTACTCTACTACGTGCAGGGCCGTCAGGGAAATGCAGAGTCAGACAGTACGGGTCGATAATAGTACGGGTGCACCAAAGCCACAAATCAGAAACTAGGAGAATAATGGTAAACAAGCCAAGGTCCAAAAACACAGGAGGTCACGCAGTACAAAAACGGAGGACAAAAAACATAGTCGAGGAGCAAGCCGAAGTCAGGAACACAGGAGTAAACAAGCAGAAAAGAGGAATACACGGGAAGCAAAAGGCTTTCTCAGGCAATGACTAACATAAATGAGGGAGTTTAAATGAGGTGCCCAGAGCCCGCCCCAGCAGATGATTGGTGTGGCCTCCGGTCCCTTCTATTGACCAGTGCGACACACCCTCTGACTTGATTAGGAGCCGAGCTGTCATTCCTAAGCTCATCAGCCCGGCCTCTCCCTTTGTGTGTCTACTAACTAGAGGGATTAACCCATATCATGCCTTTCTGTTTCACGGCGGAAACGTGCGCTGTGACAGTACCCCCCCCCCCCCCTTTTAGGAGGGGCCAATGGACCCTTACCTGGTTTGGGTTTGCTCGGGTGAAAGTCGTGGAATTCCCTGATCAGAGATTCAGTGTGGATGAACCTGGCCGGAACCCACGACCTCTCCTCCAGACCATAAGGGCATGTCCCCACTACACAGGTTTTCGGCCGGTTTTTCGGCGGTTTGCGGTTTTGCAGACCGCCTGAAAAACCGGCCGAAAATTAGCACAGTAGTGCTCTGTGGAAAACCCGTGCAGCAGTCCCCACTGCACGGGTTTTCCGTCCGCCGGTTTTGCCGCCCGAGGTCCACCCGAAAAACATTGAGCAAGCACAATCTTCCGCCCGGTTTCCAGGCAGAATACGTGCATCTCAATGTGAAGGGGGAGGGCTTTTCTCCGCTCATCGCGGAGAAAAGGCAACCCCCCCTGCAGCCGTGGGGACGGCCGCAAAACAGTGCATATACTGGTTGCGTAACCGACCGGTATATGTCACTTGCCGTATAAACGGCCCCTTACCCTTCCAGTGGACAAGGTACTGTAAGGACCTCTGCACTCTACGGGAGTCTACGTTGCGGGTGACTTCGTATTCCAGCTGACCCTCTACACTAACAGGAGGAGGGGGTATCGAAGGTGAAGTCGGAGATGGAATGTACCTCTTTAACAGTGACTGATGAAAAAAGTTATGAACCCGGAAGGAGGGAGGTAACTTAAGACGGTATGCCACCGGGTTCATCACTTCCTGCACCACATAAGGACTCACAAACGTGGAGCTAATTTACCGCAAGGCATTTTTTAGGCGAAGATTTCGGGTGGAAAACCCAAAACCTTATCCCCCAAAAGCAAAACCACTATAGCAAAGGCGTCTCTTGTCACTCTTTCTTTTTTGGATGCTCTGGGCGTTGCCCAAAGTTTTTCTGAACTTGGGCCCAGACTGTGCACAGATCTTTGACGATAGCATCCACCCCATTGTGATTGGACTTTTAGCGCTGGATAAAGATCCCTGTCTCGGGTGAAAACCAAAGTTGCAAAAAAACAGAGAGACCTCAGATAAAACTATTATCCTGATTATTAATTGCAAATTCTAAAAACGTTAAGTATTTAACCCAATCCGCCTGCTGATCAGAGACAAAACAATGAAGTTTTTTGTGTAACGGTTTGGTTCATCCTCTCCGTCTGCCCATTAGTCTCAGGGTAGAAAGCCAAAGAGAAGCATAGGGTGATACCCAGAGCCTTACAGAGAGATCTCCAGATAAGGGACACAAATTGGACCCCTCTGTCCGAAACAATATTCTCGGGTAACCCATGTAGTTTGACAATTTGTTTGATGAAAAGCTCGGCAAGCTTCTTGGACGACGGCAAACCTTTTAATGGAACCAAATGACACATCTTACTAAAACGATCCACCACACCACCCAAATGACCTTTCTTTACCCTCAGAGGTAGGAAGATCGGTCAAAAAGTCCATTGGAGATGTGGGCCCATTGGTGCTCGTGTATGAGGAGAGGACAAAGTTCCTCAGGAGGACGAGTTCTGGGAACCTTTGCCCGAGCACAAATGTCACACGCTGCCACGTAGGCCTCCACATCACGATACAATGAAGGCCACCAGTAATTGCGAGAGATGAACCTCTTTGTCCCAGTCACTCTGGGATGTCCGGAAATACGAATCATAAATTCCTTTAACAACCGTAGCTGAAACTGAGTCGGGACAAAGACTCTAGAAGCCGGACAATTAGCAGGTCTCATGTCCTGGTGTGTTTTAATCTCAGTGGCTAAATTAGGGGACATGGCTGAGACAATCGTCTCCTTGGGCAATATAGGTACTAGATCCTCCCGAGGTGAGTGACTGGCACAGAAGCTTCTCGATAATGCATCAGCTTTAACATTTTTAGATCCTGGTCTGTAAGTGACGACAAAATTAAAGCGAGTAAAGAACAATGCCCAACGAGCCTGACGTGGGTTTAGCCTTTCAGCGTTCTCTAGAAAAGTAAGATTTTTATGATCTGTTAGGACTGTGACTTGGTGTTAGGCACCCTCGAGGAAGTGGCACCATTCCTCGAAGGCCCACTTAATGGCCAACAATTCACAGTTTCCAACATCATAGTTCCTCTCAGCTGAGGAGAATTTACGGGGAAAGAAAGCACACGGCCGAAGATTGGTCAAGGCAGTCGATCCCTGAGATAGGACTGCCCCTGCTCCGAATTCAGAAGCATCAACCTCAACGCCGAAGGGTTTGGTATAGTCTGCTTGAACCAACACTGGGGCAGTGACAAAACACTGCTTAAGCCTTCCGAAAGCCTCTAAGGCCTATGGTTGCCAGTTACTGATATTAACCCCCTTTTTAGTCATATCAGTAAGTGGCCGAACAAGAACAGAAAAATTTTGGATACATTTTCGATAATAGTTAGCAAAGCCCAGGAACCGCTGCAAGGCTTTCAGGGAGGAAGGACGAACCCAATCAAAAATTGCTTGAACCTTCCCGGGATCCATGCGAAACGAGTTAGGAGTCAAAACATATCCCAGGAAAGGTACCTCCTGAACCCCGAAAACACACTTCTCAAGTTTGACAAATAAACTGTTAACCTTCAAGATTTACAAAACTGTCGCACAATGTTTTAACATGTGACGGGCCAGTCCTGTGAATAAATAAAATGTCATCTAGATATACAACCATACAATGACCAATGAGTCTCTGAAACATTGTTTACCAGGTTTTTGGAAAGACTGCGGGAGCATTACACAACCCAAAAAAGGAAATAACAAGATATTCAAATGGCCCTCTGTGGTATTAATGCGTCTTTCCACTCATCCCCCTTTTTGATACGATAATGGTTATAAGCCCCTCTTAGGTCCAGCTTGTAAAATCATTTAGCCCCCTGGATTTGATTGAACAGGTCAGGAATCAATGGTAAGGGGTATTGATTCTTTACCATTACTTTAAAGAGCTCACGATAATCAATGCATGGGCGGAGACTTCCATCTTTTTTCTTAACAAAGAAGCAGCCTGCACCCATGGGAGACACAGAAGGCCGGATGTGATCCTTCTGTAGACTCTCTGTGATGTATTGCCTCATAGCAGTTCTCTCTGGACCTGACAAGTTATATATCCTGCCTTTAGGAAACCTTACCCCAGGCACCAGTTCGTTGGCACAATCATAGGACCTATGCAGGGGTAACCTCTCAGACTGGGTTTTAGAAAACACCTCAGTAAAATCACGAATAAAGGCAGGAATCTGCTCTACTTCCTCATTACCAAGAACCATAGAGAGACATTTGTCAAAACACTGCTTTCCCCACCTAATTAATTCTCCAGAACTCCAATCAATTACCGGGTTGTGTCTCTGAAGCCAGGGCAACCCCAAAACTACATCAGCGGGTAAGCCCTCCATGATAAACAATATACATTTCTCCGGATGCATAGACCCAACGAGCACCTCTAGTTCGGGGGTGCAATACTCACTAGCCAACGGGGTAGAATCAATAGCCACAACCCGCATGGGATCCGCTAGAAGCCTCATGGGAAAGCCCAGACGCTTAGCGAATGAAGCGTCCACAAAATTGGAAGCTGATCCTGAATCTACAAAAGCACTCCCAGATTCCCACAAAGAAAAATATGAAATTTTCACTGGCAAAAACAACTTTTTTGATACCATAGGGAATACCTGTTCGCCTAGGTGACCTTCCCGCGAGTCACCTAGGTGCTGGAGTTTTCCGGCCAGGGCCTCCTTTTGGGACACTCACGGATGCGATGGACCTTCCCTTCTCACCCACAGTAGAAGCACAGTCCCTGGGTGCGACGTGAGGTCCTGCGGTCACTGGCAGTACCCGCAGAAGAGGCCCCTACCTGCATAGGCTCCTCAGGGGGTATCACCGCACTCGATGGCTCTGGGGAGGAGGCATAACGGAGTAGAGGAGGAAGGCGGGGCAATGGAGAAAGGGTCTGTTCCCGATGTCTCTCCGTAAAAAGTCTGTCTAAGACTGCCAAAGCGATGGCGTCATCCAGAGTGCCCAGAGTAGGATAGGCCACCAACATGTCCTTAACATGGTCAGCCAATCCTACCTGGAACTGGCACCTGAAGGCTGGGTAGTTCCACCCCAAAGGAACGCACCAGCGGCGAAAATCAAAGGCATACTCCTCTACGGTCCTCTTACCCTGCCTTAAGGTGGTGAGCTAAGTTTCGGCCACCGCCTCCCTATTAGGGTCGTCGAAGAGAAGTCCCAAAGGGACAAAAAAGTGGGCATTCTCACTACCCCCTGAGTCACCGGAATACTACAGAAGACAATTCCGGTGACTCAGGGGGTAGTGAGAATGCCCACTCCTGGGTGGACCCTTGGAGAAGGGACATGACAATTCCCACTCTCTGTTCCTCATTACCAGAGGTACGTGGGCGGAGTCGAAAATACAGCCGACATCCCTTCCTAAAAGTCAGAAAAGCCCTCTTGTCTCCTGCTGCTGTACCCTCAGTGCCAGGTCTTGGACCAACTGGGTAAGTCCCTGCATCTGCTCCACCAGTGCAGTCATGGGGTTCATAGTACCTGGGGAGCAGTAATGTAGAGCCTGAGAAAATATCACGTCAGAGGAGGTGCAGTGACCCTGACTGCCACCTAGCACATTGTCCCTGCCTACTTGGCGTGCTGCCCTAGATGGCAGACCTCAAATGGACCACAGTCCCTACACTACTACTTGCAGGGCCGTCAGGAAAACGCAGAATCATACAGTCTGGGTCGATAATAGTTCGGGTACGCCAAAGCCACGAATCAGAAACCAGGAGAATAACGGTAAACAAGCCAAGGTCCAAAAACACAGGAGGTCACGCAGTACAAAAACAGAGGACAAAAAATGTAGTCGAGGAGCAAGCCGAAGTCAGGAACACAGGAGTAAACAAGCAGAAAACAGAAATACACAGGAAGCAAAAGGGATAACCTTTCTCAGGCAAGGACTAACAGAAATGAGGGAGTTTAAATGAGGTGCCCAGAGCCCGCCCCAGCAGACGATTGGTGCAGCCTCCGGGCCCTCCTATTGGTCAGTGCGACACACCCTCTGACTTGATTGGGAACCGAGCTGTCACTCCTAAGCTCATCAGCCCGACCTCTCCCTGGGTGTGTTGACTGACTAGAGGGCTTAACCCCTACCGTGCCTTGCTGCTTCATGGCAGAAACGTGCGCCGTGACACCAGGAAGTTAAAGCTTGGACGGAAATGGGTCTTCCAAATGGACAATGACCTGAAGCATACTGCCAAACTGGTTTCAAAGTGGCTTAAGGATAACCAAGTCAATGATTTGAAGTGGCCATCACAAAGCCTGATCTCAGTCCTATTGAAAATTTATGGGCAAAGCTTAAAAGGCAGGTGCAAGCAAGGTGACCTACAAACATGGCTCAGTTACACCAGTTCTGTCAGGAGGAATGGGCCAAAATTCCTAACAACTATTGGGAGAAGCTTGTGGAAGGATATCTAAAACGTTTGACTCAAGTCATACAGTTTAAGGGCAATGCTACCAAATACTAATGAAAGGTATGTAAACTTTTGACTTTGCAGAAATTAATAAAAATGCCTTAAAATTCTCTCTCTGATTATTCTGGCATTTAGCAAATATAAATAATTTTGATAATCCTAATTGACCTAAAACAGGTAATGTTTATTTTGATTTCATATCAGATAGTGAGAAAAACATGCATATGTGTCTTTATATATAGTGTATGTACTGTAAACTTCTGGTTTCAACTGTACATATGTGTTGTGTGTGTGTGTGTGTGTGTATATATATTATATATATATATATATATATATATATATATGTACACACACACACCGTATCTCAGTATCGTATCATGGATATACACATGTATATATATGTGTGTGTGTATGTGTATAATATATATATATATATATTAATATATATATATATATATATATATATATATATTTATATATATATACATACACACACCCCGTATCTCAGTATCGTTTCGGGGACAACACAGAAGATATGACACTTTCATACAATGTAAAGTAGTCAGTGTACAGCTTGTATAACAAGCATCAATGTCTCATCCTATGGCAACAAATGTGAATACACTCCTAAGTAAAAATGGACAAATTGTACACAAAGTTTCAATATTTTGTGTAGTCATCATTATTTTCCAGCACTGACAACTTCCTTGGGCATGGAGTTCACCAGAGTTTCACTGGAATCCTCTTCCACTCCTCCATGACGACATTACAGAGCTGGTGGATGTTAGAGACCTTGTGCTCCTCCACCTTCAATTTCAGGATACCCCACAGATGCTCAATAGCAGGGCCGGGACGAGGGGTAGGCGAAGGTAGGTGATCACCTGAAGTGCCACTTCATCCCAGGCAGAAAAGGGGGCACAAAGAGATATGGAGTGGGCTGAATTTTTCATAGGAGGGGGGCCCTATATGCCTTATTTGCCTACGGCAGCAGAATACCTTGTCCCAATCTTGTTCATTAGGGCTTAGGTCTGGAGACATGCTTGGCCAGTCCAGCACTTTTATCCTCATTTTATTTAGCAAAACAGTGGTCGTCTTGGAGGTATGTTTGGGGTTGTTATCATGTTAGAATACTGCCCTGCAGCCCAGTTTCAGAGGGGAGGGGATAATGCTCTGCTTCAGTATGTCACAATACATGGTGGCATTCATGGTTCCCTCTATGAACTGTAGCTTCCCACAGCCAGCAGCACTCATGCAGCCTTAAACCATGACCCTTCCACCACCATGCTTGACTTTGTACTCCTCACCTGGTTGCTGCCACACACACTTGACACCATCTGAACCAAATAAGTTTATCTTGATCTCATCAGACCACAGGACATGGTTACAGTAATCCATGTCCTTAGTCTGCTTGTCTTCAGCAGACTGTTTGCGGGCTTACTTTCTAGGTGTAGGTCTATGGTAGTTCTAAGTACAGCTAAGCAATATGTACTTCAAACTCTCATTGAACAGAATGGAGAGTTGTGCACAACCACAGCCAACTCTTAATTCTGTACCAAGATTTTGGGGGGTCTATTCCCGAGATAGGTGCAGTTCCCTCCTCTGTGACCCACATCTATCACACACTAATAGCCTGTCATATCAATATCAAATCCAGCAAAGTGCAAAATGGGAACACCCCCTTAATGTTTAATAATAATAATCCTGTATAGGACTTTCATAGTAATAACTTTTGTACAATCTTACTGTCAGTTGTTTTCAAGTGATTCTAAAGTGTGTAAGATGATTATAACAGAACATTACTATATATTACAGATAAGTAAATTGGATGCTTTGGACATATATGTGGCAAACAGTTTAGCAAGAGATGAGTTTTGGAGGTTGCTGTGGAGGTTGAATTTATGGAGAATGTTTATCTATAATCACTGGAAAAAATATACTTGATAAGCTGAGATGAGAGCAGATATAGGGAGTTGCAGCCTTGTGGACAGCCTTGTGTGTGAGAGTGATTATTTTAAAAGAAGTCCAGCAACCAGTGCATTGACTTGCACAGGGTGAAGGCATTTGTGTAGAGTAAAGGCTTTTGCATTTGTAAAGGCATTTGAAAACAAATTTGAAAAAAAACTGTAGCACAATTGTTTTTTCTAGCATTTTTTTCCAAAATTAAAGGTTAATATACATTGAATACTCATGTAAACATAGCAAACAATGGCAAGTAAACATGGGACAACTTGTCCTGCAAAGGGCAAGGCCATGAACAACTACTTCAACCAAACACTAAGAAAAACATTTTGATAGACTGTAAGGCCTTCTTAGATTGTAAACTCTTGCTTCTTGTTTGAATTGTTACTATATAATGACTGACTTCATCTTTACACATTCTCTTCAAATTGTATAATATTGCAGAATATGTTGGTGCTGTCTAAATAAAGATTGCTCTGATTATTATTAGTGTTGAGCGATTATTATCAACAAAGTTGAAATCGGCACGGTTTTTATGTTGATCGGATTTTTTCGATCATGCCATAGTTAAGGTTAAAATCTGCGCATAATCTATTAATAACGCGCCATTTTAGCCGCTTCCTGTCATTTTGGCGGCCAGCAAATCAGCTTAGAGAATAGAGCAGGGTGAGCTGGGTGTGCGACGTCATGACTGGTATGTGTATGGTTGTGATTTGCTGGAAAAATCACATGACCTCGTTTTACATAGAACAGCCCTTCCTGTTCATGATCCGTGTGTGTCTGTGTATCATAAGAGCAGGACGCGTGCTCGGTCTCTCTCAAAACAGCTCAGCGAAACTATTCTCTTTGTTCACACAGACAACTATGCTTTTAGCTGTGAACATTAGAACTTAGGTAGATTAGAGATTTTCAGTTTTTAGTTACTTAGGCTGAGAATTTTAAAGGGGCATCTAGCGCTGTACAGCCGCAGGGGGTGGGGGGGGTGTTGGGTGCGGGCGAACACAGACAGACAGGCTCGCAGCCAGGCTTTTGAAAGGAGAGTGGATAATTGTGCAGCCCAGACTCTGCTTTAACCCTGCATTGAAATGGGTTTTTATCAACAGTTTTTGGCCAGTTTTTGGTGAAATATTAGCTTGTATTTTGTGCAGCCTGTACTTATATTAGGATACAGATCTTTTCTAGTTACTGCAGGTGTATTTGATAGGTGCAAAACTCACCTTTTATTATCTGTACACAATATAATTAGTTTTTTTTTTTCACTTTGGCGCAGCTCAGTTTTGTTCAAAGACCCACTTTGTTCTTTCAATAGGATACAGAACTTTTCTAGTCACTGCAGGTGTATTTATAGGTGCAAAAACCACGTTTTATTATCCGTAAACAATTTAATTACGTGTTTTTCACTTTGGCGCAGCCCAGCTTTGTTCAAAGACCCATTTTTTACTTACAATAGGATACAGAACTTTTCTAGTCACCCCAGGTGTATTTATAGGTGCAAAAACCACGTTTTATTATCCGTACACAATTTAATTAGGTTTAGTTCACTTTGGCACAGGCCATTTTTGTTAAAAGACCCAATCTTGTACGGGATTTTAAACCATACAGAAATTTGCTAGTAATTGCAGATGTATTTCATAGGTGCAAAAACCACCTTTTATTATCCGTATAAATTCCAAATAGGTGTTTTTTTTTACTTTGGTGCGGCCCAGTTTTGTTCATAGAGCCACCTTGTACTTAAATTTGAATACAAACATTTTGTAGTTACTGTTGGTGTATTTCATTGGTGCAAAAACCACCGTTTGTTATCATTTTTAAATACCTGTTTTGCACGTGGTGTGGCCCTATTTTTTTTCAAGTAGCCGCATTGTATGACAATTCTGATAGAAAAATTTTCTAGCAACTGTTCTCGTTTGTCATTGCTGCAAAAAACGCAATTTCTCATCCGTGTAACTTTTGAATAGTTTTATTGTGCTCGTTGAATCTCCGTTTGGCGCACTTGTATGATAGTTTGTTGAAAACTATCAATTCCTAGTCCTACTGTAAAGTTGTAAATCCCTGGGACTGAAGGAAGAACACTGTTGATTATGTCTTACGGTTCTTCCACCAGACTGCATTTCACAGGTATTCGCTAGAAACAATTCAGTTTCTAATCCTAGTTGGCTGTAGGAAATTAGAGGGATTTAAGAATAGCTGTGATTTGCCGTCTTTTAATAAGAGACTTTAAAAAACTCTTCCATACCTTCTTAAATTTTTATCTTTCTGAACATGGAGCGAAATGCAGGTGGTAAGCGAGCAAAGAGGCAGGTAGGACAAGGAGGTAGAGGTACGAGAGAAGGTGCTCCTTCCAGTGCTGGCGACAACACGCATGCCAGCGGATCATCGATTGCAGGACCGTCAGGCCTGTCATCGCTGGGTCAGGGCCCTGTGAATCTCAGTAACGAACAGCGTCGCCAATCTGTTCTTCAGTGGTTAATGGAACCTGCATCCAGCACAATTGTCAAAAGTGGCTCAAGGATCATGTTTTGAATTTTTGGGGGCATTTTGCTATGAAATGCAGCTATCCTACAGGTCCGATTCTAAAAAATGTGATTTTTTAACAGGCAATTGTTCTTCACAATTGTCAAACGTGGCTCCAGGGTGATGGTGCTGTCACAAACAGGAATAGGTAGGACACTGTTAATGGACACATATTGCAAAATGACTTGTTTTTGCAAGATTTTAAATAGCTAGCAATTCCTGTAGTAAGACAACCCATTTAATATGAAACAGACGTGGTGGGATTCCATCCTATTTTAAAAATGTGTTTTCTAGAATTAAACTACAAAAAAACTTGCATGTACAAAACAGCTGATACAAATATTCCTCTGAATTGTACAAGGGAGGTACAGGAGACTTGAACAGATGTAGGTTACCCAGGACAGGTATAGTCAATGTCCAGTTCAACTAAAATGGTGGTTAAAAGATTCCTTTTTCAGGCACTTTTTTAATCTGGGGGTCATGCAGGTTTTATGCTCATACTGCGGTCCAGGACAGGTATAGTCAATGTCCAGTTCAACTAAAATGGTGGTTCAAGGACTCCTTTACCCAGAACTTTTTAATCTGTGGGTCAGACATGTTTAATGGTCATACTGCGGTACAGGACAGATATAGTCAATGTCCAGTTCAACTAAAATGGTGGTTGAAAGACTCCTTTTTCTGGCACTTTTTAATCTGTGGGTAAGACATGTTTAATGGTCATACTGCAGTCCAGGACAGGCATAGTCAATGTCCAGTTCAACTAAAATGGTGGTTCAAAGACTCCTTTTTCAGGCACTTTTTAATCTGTGGGTCAGACAGGTTTAATGGTCATACTGTGGTACAGAACAGGTATAGTCAATGTCCAGTTCAACTAAAATGGTGGTTCAAAGACTCCTTTTTCCGGCACTTTTTAATCTGTGGGTCATGCAGGTTTAAGGGTCATTCTGCGGTCCAGGACAGATATAGTCAATGTCCAGTTCAACTAAAATGGTGGTTAAAAGACTCCTTTTTCCGGCATTTTTTAAATCTGGGAGTCAAATAGGTTTAAGGGTCATGCTGCGTTCCAGGACAGGGATAGTCAATGTCCAGTTCAAGTAAAATGATGGTTCAAACAATACTGCCTTCTGGCACTTTTTAATTTGTGGGTCATGCAGGTTTAAGGGTCATGCTGTGGTACAAGACAGGAATAGTGAATGGTCTGTGACTTTTTTTCTGTGACTTTTATAACCTAATTGTCTTGCTTAAGATGTAGCACATATCCATTTGACTGTTGTGGATGTTAATTCCAGCTTCTCCAGCCCTGTTTGGGTGTAAGAATGAAGGTGTTGTTCCTCTCCCATAGACTTTAATGGTCATCGGCGATAATCTATTATCGACTATTGGAAATCGTCTTGATAATTGCCGATATCGACTATCGACCCGATGACGATAGTCAACGTAATCGCTCATCACTAATTATTATCATTATTAACCATTAAAATGCAAAGACAAAAAAATGTCCTCATGTCCTTAAGACCAAAATTTACATGGTCCTTTATATGTCATCATGCCAGTCTTATGACTTCATTGTCTATATTATATAGTAGAGTAGGGTTTACGACTATCATACTAGTGGTCTTCTGTATAGAGGTGTAATATGAAAAAGCGTATGGTAAGTTTAAGAACTGTCTGTTTTCAACTGGACTAACAAAGTTTTGTACCTGCCAAGACCTCAAGCTGCTGATGGCTCTTCTCTGCCAGTGCACTACATATATCAAGCACATGACCTGTAGCCTGACATCTCCATCACACTGCATACTTGCATCCTTGGTGCTTCTACTCCCCGTATCCTTACAGTAGCATTGAGATTAATTAGAGGGGACAATGGGACAATTATTATTAGGCTGATGAGGATCATGTTTACTATGGGGATGGCCGCAAAACAGTGCAAATACCGGTCGCATAACCGACCGGTATTTGGCACTTGCTGTGGGAACGCACACTTAGTAAGTGAATCTTACTTGGTAAATGTAAATCACTTGGAGAGTAATTAGGATTGATGCACAGATAGATAAGCTTTCCAGCCAAGGTCTTAAGTAATGCAAATGTCACATGGCTTTTAAGTGAGCAACTGCTTTGAGCCTCATGTAAATCTCTTGTGTTTATAACTGTATTTGTCTTTGTTTTGTATCACAGCACATTTACATTTGTTCACAGGCCTTCTATTGAACAGACAAGTGGTGTAATATAACTGTCCAGTAAAGGTGTGGAGGTGCTAAACCAATTACAAGGATTCATAGACATGCCCTGACAAGATGACTCAACTGCACAGTAATCTGAGATTTCCACTGTCTTGACAGGAGAAACTGAACTTTGTGCCAGATACTTTGAATAACAAATGATTAATGCATACTCATACACTTCCTGCCTATCCCGAAAGATATGATTTACGTAACATGAAATATGGAGATTGAGTTGGGAGATCTAATTGTGTTGACATATCTCGTGTGCACTGGATTTAGATTAGCATTAACACAGTGAACAGACCTCCTTCAGCAAAGAGTAAAAACATTGACTCATTTAACCTGTGTCCAGCCCTGCCTATTACAGTAGTTATTCCCAGAACCTGTATTTTCAGATGAACTAACACGTTACGTACACAATTTTTGTTAAATTTTCACACAACATATTTTTAAAACGGAAAAATACATCATATATTACATAGCAAAAAATAAAAGCATGACTCTGATTTCTGTTTCTTCTTTTTTAACTTTTTTACACCGATTTGCTACATTTTTGGATGCAGATAAGGCTCCTTCAATGTGTCTACTCCTTGCCTTGGCTTACAATATATATATGGAATCTGTGCAAAAAAACATGCATAACTAACAGGTAATTTTGCTGTTTATACAGTGAAGATTTGAAATCTGCATCAGAAAAAATGAACCACAGTTCACAAAGTTTCCTTTGAACACAATAGGACATGCAATATACATTGGAATATACATGAAAATTGTGCCACATGAACACATCCTTCAATTAAATTTGACTGTTGACACATAACATTCATGCTGCCGACGGATGATGTGAATAATATTGATTATGCCATTATAATGACACCAGTCACGAGTTAGGATATATTAGGCTGCACTCGACTGGTCCACTCTAAAAGTTGATGTGTTGTAGAAAAAGAGTGAGCATAGCAATTGGAGCAATTATAACAAGGGACAAATTCTGATGGCTAGATGACTAGATGACAGGGTGAAAGCATCTCTAAAATAGCAGGTCAGGCAGCTGTTAGGTTATACTCAGTGGCGCAGCTGCCCCGGTAGTTCGGCTCCTGTGCCTGCCGGCAGTGAACATAACAGTTTACTGTTGGCGGGGAGGAGCTGCGGGGCCCGTCGCTTCCGACCCCTGAACGCCTGGGCCCGAGCGTTCAAAGGCAGGACTGCCCGTTGTTAGCAGATTGGAGCGCCTCTGGCACTCCGCTCTGCTAATCTGGCTGCTAGGCCTTAAGCCTAACAGGCGCTGGCCCTCAGTGCTTACGTGGGTGGCACGATGACGTCACTTCATCACGCCGCCCGCGCCGAGCACAGACTGCCCGGGACCTGAGCCTGAAAGCATCGATGGAGCGTGGGACAGGTGAGTAAGTGATTTCTTATTTTTTTAACATTAATGAAGCCCACCTGCCTACATATATGGCCCCTATAGATTACCTAAGCTCTCCCTGCCTACATATATGGCCCCTACAGACTACCCTACTACCCTAACCCCTGCTTGCCTACATATATGGCCCCTATAGATTACCCTAAGCCCTGCCTGCCTGAAAATATGGCCCCTATAGCCTACCCTAAACCCTGCCTGCCTATATATGGCCCCTTTTCCCCTAAGCCTTTGGTTACATAATGGCCCCAATACACTCCCTAATCCTGCGCCAATATGGCCCCCTAAATCCTAAACTCTGTCGCCTAAATTTAATTAATATATGATTATATAAAAATTTTAAAAATTATATAATTTAATATATTTTTAAATTACCCCCCCTAAGCCTGCTGCCTAATTATATGGCTATAGCCTACCCTAACCCCTGGTAATACATGGTTATAAAAAAAAACCCGAAATATAAAAAATATAAATATAAATTTTATATATTATACGCCCCTATAGACACCTAAGCCCTATCTCCTACTTTTAAATGGCCTCTATAGCCTAAACCCCGCCCTGGCCTACATATATGGCCCCTAAGCCCCTAAACCCCCCTGCCAACATATGGCCCCCCTATACCCTATAAACCCCTGTCGCCCCCCTTAAATGGGTATTGTACTTAAAACCCTGCCTCCCTATGTGGACCCCTATACTCCCAAACCCCCTTCCTACCTATATGGCCCCTATACCCTGCCGGGCCAATCATATAGGGCATGGGCCCCCCCCTTTAAAGTAAGTAGGTATAATGGGGTCCCATTAATAGGGGTAAAGACCCCAGGGTAGTGTATTGGCCCACGTAGGGGATATCCCACATTAGTAGGTGGGGATATATGCCTCCTGTAGGTAGATATACCATCCCCCTATAGATAGGTATTTATATATGCCCCCTGTGGCATTATACGCCCCTCGTAGATAGGTTTTATGCCCCTGTAGGAGATAGGTAGGTAAAATCCCTCCTTTAGTGGTATAAGCCCCCTGTAGATATCATGTTTCTTAGGTATAATTCCCCTTTTGGGTATCAGCACCCTGTAGTTATTTAGCCCCCTGTGGGTTATATGCCCCTGTAGTATACGCCCCTAAAAGGATACCCCCCTAGGTAATATCCCCCTTGTATGTATACAGCTCCTGTAGTTAGATATGCCCCCTGTAGGAATATAGTCCCCGACATTATGCCTCCTTAGGTAACGCTCCTGTGGGTGATATGCCTTGTAGGTAAAACCCCCCTGTAGGATAATGCCTTTGTATTTTTAAAATCCCCTGTAGGTATTAACCTCCTGTAGGTATACAGCCCTTGCATGTATATATGCCTCTTGAAGGTATACAGAACCCTATAGGTATATATGTCTCCTGTAGGTATGCAGCCCCTGTATGTAGATATGCCTCCTGTAGGTATATAGCCCCTGTTGTTATATATCACTACCTGTAGGGATACAGCCTCCTGTAGGTAGATATGGCCCTTGTAGATATACAACTTCCTGTAGGTAGATATGGCCCCTGTAGGCATACAGCTTCCTGTAAGCTGATATGCCCACTGTAATTAGATATGGCCCCTCTGATTGACAAAAAAATAAAAGCAATACTCACCTCTCCGCACTACCCGCCAAGGACCTCGCTTTGGGAGCTAGTTTCCGGTGTGAGCGGCATGACATCATCATGCTTTCTATGCGGGACGTAGCTCCCGGCATCTCCTTGGCCAGAAGCCTATGGGTTTTCAGCCTAGGAGATACAGCAGTGCAGAAGGCATAATGACATCACTGTATCATGCCTCCAGCACGCGGACGCGGTGGGTACGTGCCTGCACACAGACATGCCACCCGTACCTGCCGCAGAGGCCGAGTTACGCCACTGAGCAGGGTAGGCATTTCCCGGACGGGCCCCCTGTTCTCATGGGGCCCTCGCACAGCCCCTTACCCTCCCTAATGGAAGAGAAGACAGTGAATGTGACCTACATGAAATTAGTCACATAGTTTTAGTGTTATGATTTAACAATAGGACTGAAAAAGATCCTTGTTATAACTAAAACAATGGGGCATTTGTATGATGCATACACTGGTAAAAGTTATTCATTTTGTGGCAAAGTTATCAAAGTCGTATATATTCTATTATGTAATCAATATTAATACATCTTGTTAGGCATAGAGTATAGTAATAAGGCTGGTAAAAGACACAGGTCCATTGAGTCCAACCTATAAAAACATAAGATAGAAAAGTTTATTAATTGTGATACGCATTATCTGGTGTATGGCATACAATGTACTGTATGTGATCAATTATATGTGGGGAGTAGCATAAGAAAATTAAAAACTAGAATATCTGAACATATAGCTGGCATTAAAAAGGAATAGATTTACCTGTCAGCAGTGGTATGACACTTTTTAGAAGTACATCCTGGGTCCCTAATTAGCTTCCGCTACATTGGGATAGAAAAAATAGAGCAATGGGAGATACTTGTATCTGAGAATGCAAATGACAAATAAATGATACACCATTGTCAAATCAGCCCTTTCCCACTCCAGGCATCTTCTCGTATTTTTTGGCCTCTACTGCTAAAAAAGTCCTTTAACCCTTTTAAAAGGGCGACCCTTAACCCCATATTGGATAGGTCACATCAACAGGGTGGGGTGGAACCAGCCAGTACTGCCATCCATGAGCTAATCGACAAGCTGGGGGTGTTTGACCACTGGAGGGCAACAAACCCCACAAGCAGGTCTTACACCTTCCTCTCAGGGGTCCGTGACTCCTTCTCTAAAATAGACCTCATCTGTAAAATCTGACCTCATCTTCCCTTTACCTCGATATAGTAGACTTTTCCAATATCCATATCAGATCACGCTCCTATTATGTTGTCACTGTGGGGGCCTCCCTGCTTTACCAAAGCGTGCATTTGGTGCTTCCCCAGTTACCTGTATCAATCAGATGACTTTCGTACTTTCCTGCAGGTTCATGAGAGATAACGCCATTCATACTGATAATGCCCCGCTGCTATGGCAAGGCCGTCATGAGGGGTCATATAATGAGTTACACTGGGATGAAGCGCAAGGCCCAGCTTAAAAACTCTCGGGAACTGCAATCAAACCTGCTGAATAAACAGAACGCGCATTCCATAAATCCCACAGCAGAAACTAACGTGGAATTTCTCAAAGCCCAGAATCTATTTAACACCTTTTTGTTAGGAAATGCAAGACTTCATATACGGACAAAGCAAAATAGGTTCTACAGGTGGGGCAACAAGACAGGGAGAGTTTTGGCAAACATGACAAAATCATGGCAAGCACGACTGCCGATCTCAATGATTCGTTGCACTGCCACGAGAGAGGTTCTCACTGACTTGGTAGACATAGAGCGGGCCTTTGTGGATTTTTTTGAGACCCTGTAAAGTGCAGCACCTTGTGATACCCAGGGAGTCGCCACTTTTCTAGATAACATAGACATGCTGGGGATAGGGGGGGCACGAGCTTTTTCTGGGGCTGAGGTCACTAAGGTGAATTTGGGGAATTTGAAAAAAAAAAAAAAACCCCCCCCCCCCCCCGGTTTAGTTAATGACAAAACCCAGGACCTGACGGGTTTTCAGCAGAGCTCTATAAGATTTTACACGTGGAAGTCACCCCATAATTAACTAAACTGTACAATGATCTCTATTTGAATGCAGCGATAGTGGATTCTTTTTTTGACTCATGCACAATCCCGTTGCCTAAAGCAGGATAGGACCCCACCCTGGTTGCACCCTATACACTAATATCCCTCCTTAATCAGGATTATAAAATACTTGCACACATTATTGCAACTAGACTTCAAGGGTTTCTACCTCACATTATCCACCCCTCCCAACGGCTTGTAGCACATAACACTTCACCCGGGGAATTTCCGGTGCGAGGGGGTGATTTTCAGGCAACCCGGTGACCATCCCATGCCATGCTTCTAAGCCTGGATGTGGAGAAGACTTTCGACAAAGTCTCTTGGCCATTCTTGGATGCAACCATGTTGAGGAGGGGCTTCAGGGATCATTTCTCGAGTTTCATTGACCATATTCAATCGAATTCTACAACCTTGTTGTTGGTCAACGATCTCATCTCCCCGACCATTGATCTCTTCGGAGGCACTAAGTTGGGCTGTCCGTTGTCACCTCTGCTGCTCAACCTGTCGCTCGATCAGCTGTTACATCATATATCGCAGTATCTCACCTACCAGATGATTACATTCCCTGGCAAAGAACTAAAAGTTATCACTTATGCAGATGACCTCCTCATATGGTCCTCCAATTCCACTAGCTCACTGAAGTCAAGCATAGAACATCCAAGCTGCTGCTGGCTAATTTTCAGGATATACCATTACGATGGATAAAAGCGAGTGGCTGATGTTGAGAAGCCCAGCTAGGCCGACCTGGGTGGTCGAATACGACATTCATTGCTGCACTGCTGTGATCAGATACCTGGGGGTTTGGCTTCTGAGAGCTCCAGCACGTCTGCATGCTAAAAACGTAGCCATATATGTGGGGCAGCTACAGTGTACCATAAAGCGGTGGACAGGTCTCCCATTGACTTTTTATGGCTGTTTGCAAAATCTGATTAAGATAGTTTGAAGATATACCAAGACTTCCTCTACCCTTTTGCATATGCTCCCCATTTATTTAAGACCCGGGGAAGAGAAGTCTATGGTGTCAGAATATAGAGCATTCATCTGGAATGGTAAAAGAAGCTGGATCCCGATGTGATGCAAAACAAATTCAACAGAGGGTTAGGGTTTCTGAACCTGCAGATATACAAATTAGCTGCCCTGGGACGCTTTTTAGCGGACTGGGCCCAAGACACGTATGCATTCACGGAAATTTTTTAGACTGCTCGTTTTTACCTGGTACCACCTTTATGCACTTTTTACATCAACCCTTTGAGAAACTAGGCCCCATGGTCAGGGACAATCCCCTACTAATGCCAATATGGAGGGCATGGCAGAAGATCAGAACCATAAAAACACCTGCACCCACACTAACACACTCCACACTCTCCCTCCTCCAGAACCCGGAGTTCCAAGATGGAAAGCCGCATAGGGTTTTTAAACAATGGCAGGCCCAGGGCTTATATCAGGTTCGGCACTGTGTAAACCCAGACTCCAAACAAATTTTATCAATTGTGGACCTACGCCACTTATACTCTGATATTGCTTTACCGGCTTTTAACTATTTGCAGGCTACAAGTAACGTATGGCGGGTGATTTCGCAGTTATGTCCAGCCGATTGGGATTCAGTGTTTAACCATTCTACTTCAACCAATTAGATTTGTCTATTATATATCGCTATCTGCTGGAGGCAGTGGACTATGAGAGCTCCCAGTGTGGCTTGCCGAAATGGCAGATTAGGGATCCAACCTTGCGACCCTCCATAATTCTCTTGGCCTTGGAGGGAGCCTACAGGTTTCTTCCATCCACAAAATATATAGAAATGTTCCTGAAGATAGCTTACAAGCATATCTGATGCCCATAAGGGAATATTCCCCTCGGATAATTGTTTGAAGTGCGGTTCCCCAAGCGCTGGTTTATATCATTGCCTCTGGGACTGATAGTGTGGTAGATTATATACAGCAGTTCTGGGTGCGTCTGTTCTCCAGCAGGGCCTCATGGGCACTGTTTGGCCATATAGATAAGGACGATCAGGACCGGGACTTCTCAAAAATGGAGTTATAGGTCTTACACATTACAGCGGCTGTGGCCAGAAAATCCATTTTACAGGTCTTGATAACCCCATGTGGGCCCGTCCTTGCAGTTATTCAAAGACAAATTTATGTTCCTCCTACATATGTATTGGGTGGAGTTCGCACAACACAAGAAGGCCAAAGTCCAGAAATTTCATGCCTTATGGGGAAAATTGATTAACACCCTGTCCCTGGAACTTAAATGCAAAATAAAACCTTGCTTTGAACCAACAACCTGGCATTTGATGTGACGGCTTGAGGGGGCCGAGCCAATTGATGCCTAATAGCTCACTGAAGTGCTCTCTTTCCCTATGCTGATCTCTCCCCCTTGCAGTACTAGGTAGTGACTGAAATGCCGAGATAAAAGGAGGGTCACTTGGGCGTCTTTTGGTCCCTGTGGGTGGGGGTCGATATTGAGACTCTAAAGGCCTTTATTAAATCTTGAGGGATCTCGGAGGGGACTTGCGGGCTGTGGAGTGTGGTCGGTTGGATGGCCTGGGGGGGGGGGGATTTCTCACGATGGTGGAGTAATCCAGGTGTTGCCGAAACATAGTTGGACTCCTCCTGTCAACCTTCAAGGTTTTAATCTATTTAGGAAGGACAGAGTGAACAGGAAGGGAGGAGGAATGTGTCTGTATGTAGGGAGTGATATGAAGGCAAATGTGAAAGAGGCAGTACAGGGTGAAGAGGGTGAAGATTGTGAAGATGTGGAAACATTGTGGGTGGAAATACAAGGAGGGGGTAATGCATAAAAAAATATTTTTGCCGTAATCTATAGACCCCCGAACATCACTGAGGAGATGAACAGGTGCATAATCAAATGGTACGGGCAGCACAGGCGAGTACATTGTTAATAATGGGTGACTTTAATTACAAAAATTGTTGCACCGTAAACACTTCTGAATGCACCAATTCTGAGGGGGCGTGTTGTGCCACTTTCAGAAGATTAGACACGTTTATGAATATTGCTCAACAGAATGTGTCACAAAATCATCTTACTAATCCACGTCATTTTCAAAGTGGCGAAGATCCTTCGGTCCCTCCCTGTGAATGCCACAGCCTGGGTTTAGACACTGTGGACTTGGCACAGCTTCCTCCTCGATGCTATGATGAACATTCAGATCACCAAGACTAATGCTGCCCAGACTATAAAGCCTTGCACCCTACCCCCCCGCCCCTCCCCGCACCACCCCCCCCGAGCGGGCTCCGAAGGCGGTTACCGTGTTAAAGATCAGCCTGAGTTATGCACAGAACTTCATCCAGAGCATCATCTCCTGCACGGAGCCAGTGGAGCGGCAGGAGAAGGGGGCTGGTGGTCAGATTAGACGGGCGCTTTTGAAAAAGCAAATTTGTCAGTGCTGATTTTCATTGTACAGTGTACTGATGAGGTGATTGACAGTATTTATGCAGTATATGCATACAATTAGTGACAGGAACATACATTTTTTTCTCTGTAAAAATACATGCTACAGTTCATGTGGCATGAAAAATGTTATGTGAACCCAGCCCTGCTGAGCAAAACGTATCACAGGGAGCCCGGCCCCCGGATGGTTTAGCTCCCTAGCAATGCCTCTGCATCTGCCCCTTTGTGTTTCTCACTTTTAATTCTTTTTCTTCAGTTTTGATAAGTAGTTAAAGAACCAAACTCATTACAGAAGTGCTAACATTTTGTAAACACAAAGGCCATCTTTCTGTGAGATGAATGTGATATAGGTTGGTAGATTACTGTGAACATCATATTTATATAATACAGACTGCTGTAAACTACAATCTGTCATCTGTAGACCACACTGGAAGGATGCCATGGGGACTAGTGTTGAGCGATTTTTATCGACAAAGTTGAAATCGGCAAGGTTTTTTATTGAGATCGAATTTCCAGATCAGCGATAATTAAGTGGTTAAATCTGTTGCATCATCTATTAAGATTGCGCCTTTTTTTCGGCGCTTCCTGTAATTTTGGCGCCAGCAAATCAGATTACATAATAGAGTAAAGGGTGAGAGGTGGGTGTGCGACGCATGACAGGATGTGTATGGTTGCGATGGCTGGAAAAATCACATGAACGTTTTACATAAACATCGTTTCCTGTTTCAGCCTCAGTGTCTCTCAGCGCCACATAGGGATACGACCTTCGCTCTGCCTGTGGCCAAACAGCACAGCGAAATTATTCTAAAGTCTGCACAGAGAAAACCTCTACATTAGCTGTGATCCATCCAATTTAGTTAGATTAGAGATTTGAAGATTTATGTATTATCTAGAGAATTTTAAAGCAGCATCTACCGCTGTAAATCACAGCGGTGGGGAGCGGGGGGGGGGGGGGTTTGGGGCCTTCGGTCGAACACAACTAGCTCTATCTTAAAAAGAACACTGATAAAGTTTCTCCAAGACTTAGTGTAGACATTGTAGTGGGGAATACTCTTTATTAATAACAGTTTGTATTGAAATATTTACCAGGATATAGGCAGCCTGAACTAATATTAGATAAACAACATTTCTAGTAACTGCAGTTCATTTTTAGCTGCAAAACTCCACTTTTATTATCATATTCAATTCAGATAGGTGGTTCAAATTTACACCAATAAAACCTGTTGACTGTGATATATCCACCTTGCACTTAAATTACTATACAGCAATCTTGTAGTCAGAACAGGTTGTTTGATGCCAAAAATACAGTGTATCGTAAGAAAACATCAGTTACGTTTTTTTTGACTTTTGCGCACCCAGCACTATTCATTGACGCGCATCTACGTAAATCTTAAAACAGCAATTCCTATATTCACCACAGGTGAATTGAAAGGTGTCAAAAAATACCGGTTTATTATATCAAAACAATAACAGTTATGTGTTTATTTTGACTTTTGCGCACCCAGCACTTTCATTGACGCAGCATCTACTAAATCTTAAACAGCAATTCTATATTCACACAGGTGAATTGAAAATGTGCAATAAATACTGTTTATTATATCAAAACATAACAGTTACGTGTTTTTTTGACTTTTGCACACCCACACTGTTCATATGACGCAGCATCTACGTAAATCTTAAAACAGCAATTCATATTACCACAGTGAATTTTAAAGGTACAAAAAATACCGTTTATTAATATCAATAACATAACAGTTTACGTGTTATTTTGAACTTTGCACACCCATCACAGTTTCATTGACGCAGCATCTACGTAAATCTTAAAACAGCAATTCTATATTCACCACTGTAATTAGAAAGGTGCAAAAATACCATTTATTTTAACAAAACATAACAGTTACGTGTTTTTTGACTTTTGCCGCAACCCAGCACAGTTCATTGACGCAGCATCTACTAATCTTAAAACAGCAATCTATAATCACCACAGGATGTGAATTTGAAAGGTGCAAAAAATACCGTTTATTATATCAAAACAAAACATTTACTGTTATTTGACTTTTGCTACCCAGCACTGTTCATTGACTCAGCAAATCCTACGTAAATCTTAAACAGCAATTCTATATTCACCACAGTGAATTTAATGGGAGGTGCAAAAAATACCGTTTATTATATCGAAACATAACAGTACGTGTTTATTGCTTTGCACACCCAGTACTGTTCATTGACGCAGCATCTATGTAAATCTTAAAACAGCAATTCTATATTCACCACAGGTGAATTGAAAGGTGCAAAAAATACCGTTTATTATATCAAAACATAACAGTTACGTGTTTTTTTGACTTTTGCGCACCCAGCAATGTTCATTGACGCAGCCTCTACGTAAATCTTAAAACAGCAATTCTATATTCACCACAGGTGAATTGAAAGGTGCAAAAAATACCGTTTATTATATCAAAACATAACAGTTACGTGTTTTTTGACTTTTGCGCACCCAGCACTGTTCATTGACGCAGCATCTACGTAAATCTTAAAACAGCAATTCTATATTCACCACAGGTGAATTGAAAGGTGCAAAAAATACCGTTTATATATCAAAACATAACAGTTACGTGTTTTTTTGACTTTTGCGCACCCAGCACTGTTCATTGACGCAGCATCTACGTAAATCTTAAAACAGCAATTCTATATTCACCACAGGTGAATTGAAAGGTGCAAAAAATACCGTTTATTATACCAAAACATAACAGATACGTGTTTTTTGGACTTTTGCCCAGTCCAGATTTGTTGATAGACACCTTGCAGTTAAATTTGAATCCAGCAATTTTGTTTTGATTAGAGGGATTTGAGAATAGCTGTGATTTGCCGTCTTTTAATAAGAGACTTTCCAAAACTATTCCATACCTTCTCAAATTTTTATATTTCTGAACATGGAGCGAAATGCAGGTGGTAAGCGAGCAAAGAGGGGGGTAGCACATGGAGGAAAGGTACGAGAAAGGTGCTCCTTCCAGTGCTGGCGACAACACGCATGCCAGCGGATCGTCATTTGCAGGACCGTCAGGCCTGTCATCGCTGGGTCAGGGCCCTGTGAATCTAAGTAACGAACATCGTCGCCAATCTGTCCTTCAGTGGTTAATGCAACCTGCATCTAGCAGTCTTACCTCCTCGTCCTCGCAGTCACGGCCACAAATGTCGTCATCAGCATCATCAGCATCCGTCCAACATGAAGCAGCCCAAATGTCAACTCGTGTACCCACCACTGTGGATAATCCATTGTCTGAAGACCTCTTTGATGACAAAATGCGGTTGGGGTCAGAAGGCATGTTAAAAGATCAAGAGGATGATTTATTCTGCTCTGACGCCCAGTTACTGATGCCATCAGAGGAGGTGAAGGAAGCCGGTCAATCGGCAAAAATCCCGGGCGGTCGGCAACGCCTTGCAGTGCCCCTTGCTTGTAGCCCGCAGCTTCTGGATGCAGAAAGTCAGGACGACCAAGTCACCTGTGTTGATGATGATGATGATGACGACATTGCGGATCCATCCTGGTCTTTTCCGCAGAATTTGCTTGCGAGCGCTTCATCAGTGGACGAGGAGGAAGACGATGGGGTAGTGTCAATACGGGTCCCGCCACAAAAAGGGAGAGGGCGGTCGCAGAAGTCCGCTGATATGATTCCGCCAGCCACGGTCAGCGCAAACCCCGCTCCTCGCTTATCGCCGTCAAAAAGGTCCAGGACCTCTCAAGCCTGGGCCTTCTTTGAGCAAGCCTCTGATTCACCCAGCGATGTCATATGCCGCCTTTGCCGTAAACGCATAAGTAGAGGCAAGAACCTTAAGTGGTTTACCACCACCAACATGTCTAGTCACATGCAGCGAATGCATGAGTTGAAATGGAGGGAACACTTGGCCAAAAAAGGCCAGACCGACGCCGGGCCTCCAACCACTGCCACACCCTCTGTCTCCGCCTCCTCCTCCTCCGCCACCACCAAGCGTTCCTCAGCTGCCCATGTCTCTCAGAGTCATGATCAGGGATCAGCCTCCGCTTCAGCCTCCACCGTCGCCCGAGTACCACCAGCACCACCAGAGACCCATCCAAACCCCTTTCTTCCTTCCTGCCATTTTGACGTCCTGCAGACCGTACAGCCAGCGGTCCATCTAGCAGCAGCCTTCTGTCTTCCAGTTTAGGGGAGCAAAGAAACACTTTAACCCCAACCATCCAAAGCAAAAGCCTGAATGTCGGCAATGCCAGGCTTTTGCCTTGGAAATGTTGGCTTTCCATCTGGTTGGACACATGATGGGTGGTTTCCGCCACGTCATGCCCTCGCGATTGCCCCCCAATACCAGATGCCGAGCAGGATTCTTTGCCAGAAAAGCGTCCACTGCCCCTGGCCAGCCACGTGTCATCTAAAAATATTTGCAAGCTCGTTGTCCTCATCTGTGTCCGATAAAGTCCATCTCACACCGACAACATGGACTAGTAAGCACGGCCAAGGCCGCTATATCCTCTGTGACAGCTCACTGGGTGAGCTGGGTTGATGTGCTCCTGGGGGTGACGGTGTCTCTCAGGCTCGGCGCACGCTCTTCAAAACCGCAGGGATGGTGCAGGGCTTCTTTTTCACCCCAAGGTCCCCTCTGGTGGCAACAACGTGCCTAGACACTTAGGCCCGTGTTAGAAATGTTAGATCTGCCTTGGAGACCCGTGCCACCACACAGGTCATGAGCTGTGGGATGTCTCTAAGCACAAACGAGACCGAGCGCTGGCTGGGTGACAAGAACCTTGTTGCCAGCAAGGTGAGTGCGATAACGGCGAAATCTGCTGGCCCGCCCTTATGATCGGTATGCTGGAGCACAGTCCCGTTGCCTGCAACATGTCCATGAAAGCCTTGTCGTCCAGAAATAGTTCTAAAGAGCTACCCCGGGTCTGCTGCCTGCTGAAGAAGGCTCGAGTCTGAGTTCGCACTTGCCGCCGTTCGCACCCTGCTTCTGCCCCGCCTGGCTTGCGTAGCAGCGTCAGCTCGGCCTCCCCGTCAACCGTCTCATTGTTGACATGGGCAAGACACGCTGTGAATATCCACCCTCCACATTCTCCAGCGATTGTGGCACGCACGCAATGCCATTACGAGTACGAATTGAACACATGGCTGACAAGCTGCGGTACGGACCTCGGGGTGGTTGAACCACCGAGAGTTAGGCAGGTGAAAGAGCTCTGCACCATCCTTTGTGCCAGTTTTGAAGAACCACCAAAAGGAAGTGCGGACATTCCCTGTCAGCATGAGCATTGTGTTATCTAGGTTCTGGAACGATCGTTGGACACTCTGAAACAACAGGTCCCCGCCACGACGGAGGAGGAGGACGGACACAGATGTGCCTGACACGGAGCCTTTCTCCTCCGTCAAATCCACAATTCCGACAGCTTCACAATTTCATCGGTCTTCATTAGGTCCAGTGTTCGCAGGTAGTGCCAAGCTAGTGCAAGGTGGCGCGATTCAGCTCTCATGGTTGCATCATCTAATGCGAAGTCAGGGCTATGTTGGAAGCTGTGCCGGAGTCGCGGAGGAGGAGGAGGAGGATGAGGAGGAGAGGAGGAGGTATTGCCTAGACAACCGATGTTACCCGGACGTCCCTGCCTTGAAAGAGGTTGGCGCGAATTTTGAAGGCGTGAGGAGAAGATGAGGAAGATCAGTTTGCTAGTGCCGCCCTCGACCCAGAGGCTTGTGGAAATCAAGGCTCGCATCCTCACATTAGTGCTTGGATGCACCATTTCCTCCAACATGATCGTCTGCATTAAGGCCATCAAATGAACAACCATTTACTGGGTTGGCCACCCTTCCTGGGATCCCCGGTATCAAAGAAAAAAAATCACACTTTCCTTCCACCCACCCAAATAGAGAGTAAAATGCAGGAAATGGAGACCTTGCTGATTGATCAACTGGAGACATCTGTTGCGGTCTGCTACACGTGTCCCCAAATGTGCCGCGTGGAACAACCATCGCGAGCGTGGACAGCAAGTAGAGTGCCAAGTAGGCGGTAGCGCATGCAGCAAAGGCAAGTGGAGGCAGAAGCCTAATGTGTTACCCTCTGGCAATCTTTGTTTACCACCTCACCAACGCATGCAATTGCAGGAGCACACATCCTACAAACAGGAGACCAGCTTAAGAATCATGGTGCCAACGACTATCCTGCGTCTCAACACCGAGATGTTTTTTGCAATGTGTTCCGGACCCAATAGACTTCTGGTATCAAAAATGGTACGAATGGACCCGAGCTGGCCGTCACGCCATAAGAGGTACGTTGTCGCCCAGCAGCCCGCGTCCATATTCTGAGCGGGGACCCTTCCAGCACAGCTGGTATGATCTTTACAGACAAACGGCATGCCTTCTTTCGCACAGATAAGTGTGACGTTAGACTTTCATTCAACATGAACAGGTAATGGATCTCTGATGATGTTGTGGCCCCAATTGCCGAGGTCACCGATTAGTTGCTCAGTGCTACTTCACATTCCTTTTCAAACAGAAATGGTACCTCTGAAACTTTTTTTTAAAATGAATCATTTCTTACTGCAATTTTTTATTCTCTTTTCTTCCCAACAGTTCAATTTTGCCTGGTTTTGCTGTGAGGAGACTGTAAAGACAGCAAGGTTTGTCATTGACAACGGGACCGTATTCCATTTACACTCACTCTCATCTTAAGAAGTTTTCGCATTGTCAATGGTTTTGAGGTCATGTTGCTGTGAGTACAGCAAAAACAGGGTCCTTTGGAAACAGAAATGAGACGTTCTAATTGGCATTCTCCCTCACAATTTTTTATAGTGGCAGAGGAAGTCATATTTATAATTTTTTGGGGTCCATGATGCGTGAGATACAGCTATAATTATGGTCCCATGTGGAACAGAAATGGTGCTTCCTAAGTGTCATATCTCCCTCACAATTTTTAATAGTGGCTGAGAAGATCATATTTTATCATTTTTTGGGTCATGCAGCTTTGGAAATGCCGCAATACTACAGATCCTATTATAAAAAAATGTTGTTTCTAACAGACAGCTTGTGCTTCACAATTGACCAAAGTGTGCTCAAGGGCGATGCTTTGGAATTTTGGTGGCATTTTGCTGTGACATGCAGCTATACACAGGGCCTATTCTAAAACAATGTTTTGTTTCTAACAGAACATTTGTTCTTCACAATTGACCAAATGTGGCTCAGAGGGGTCATGCTTTGAATTTTTGGGGTGCATATTCTGTGACATGCAACTATACTACATGTCCTATTCTAAAAAATGTGTGTTTTCCTACAGACATTAAGTACTTCACAAATTGTCAAGAGTGGCTCAAGGAGGGTGATGGGCTTTCAGAAACAGGGAATATGATAGTACCCTGTTAATGGACACATATTGCAAAAATGACTTGTTTTTTGCAAAGATCTTTAACATAGCTATCAATCCCTGTATTGAGACAAAAAACCCATTTAATACAATGAAAAAAAGAGAAACAAAGACATCGTGTGGGATTCTCCTATTTTAAAAATGTTGTTTTCTAGAATTAAAGTACTAAAAAAACGTGCGATGTACAAAATACCGGTTAAAAAAATTCCTCTGAATTGTACAAGGGAGTACAGGAAAACTTTGACTCAGATGTTGGTTAATTTCAGAGGACATGGAGTATGGAGCACGGACAGAGAACAAAGTACAGAGACATTTCCTCCATCACTTGTGAAAAAATGAGAAAAAGAATGCCAATATAAAGGGCACCTGGGTGTAACAGGAGCGTTAAACCACCAGTAAATTTCCAATGAAGCTCAATTGGTCCACACTCATACTGAGGGGCAAGCGCTACCCAGGTATTGACTGTTACAGAGGAAGGCTGGAGATTCTCACACTTCCGCTTCCGCACTCTGATTCAAGCACGACAATTTCGTTACTGCGTACATCAGGGCATTTTTACCTGCGTGTAAATAGATGGACGGACCGCCAGCCTGGGCTTTCACCGCGACCCACTGTAACTCCGGCCCTGGGTCATGCTGTGGCCCAGACAGGTATATGTCAAAGTCTTCAGTGAAACTAAAATGGGTGGTGTGAAAGACCCTTTTTTCCGGCACTTTTAAATGTGGGGTCATGCATGTTTGGGGCTTATTGCTGTGGCCCAGGATAGGTTTAGGTCAATGTCCAGTTCAACTAAAATGGTGGTTGAAAGACGTCCTTTTTCCGGGCACTTTTTAAATGTGGGGTGTCATGCAGGTTTGGGGCTCATTGCTGTGGCCCAGGACAGGTCAATAGTCAGTGTCCAGTTCAACTAAAATGGTGGTTGAAAGACTCCTTTTTCCGCATACTTTTAATGTGGGGGTCTGCAGTTTGGGGCTCAAGCTGGTGGCCCCAGGACAGTATCAGTCTATGTCCAGTGCAAATAAAATGGTGGTTGAAAGACTCCTTTTTCCGGCACTTTTTAAAGGTGGGGGGCCTGCAGGTGTGGGGCTCCTGCTGTGGCCCCGGACAGGTATAGTAACTGTCCAGTGAAACTAAAAATGGTTGGGTGAAAGACTTCCTTTTTCCGGCACTTATTTTAAAGTGGGGGTCATGCAGGTTTGGGGCACTTGCAGTTGCCCATGACAGGTATAGTCAATGTCCAGTTCAACTAAAATGGTGGTGAAAGACTCCTTTTTTTCCGGCACTTTTTAAATGTGGTGGTCAATCAGTTATGTGGGCTTATGCTGTGGCTCGAGGAACATGTATAGTCAATGTCCCTGGAAACTAAAATGGTGGTTGAAAGACTCCTTTTTTCCGGCACTTTTAATGTGGGGGGTCATGCAGGTTGGGGCTCATGCTTGCCCATGACAGGTATAGGTCAATGTCCATCAACTAAAATGGTGGTTGAAAGACTCCTTTTCCGGGCACTTTTTAAATCTGGGGGGACTAAGCAGGTTTGGGGCTCATGCTGCTTATCAGACCAGATATTCAATGCCGATTCAAGTAACAATGATGGTTCAAATCATACTGCCCTTCGGCACTTTTTAATTTGTGGGTGATGCAAGGTTTAAGGGTCAGTCTTTGGTACAAGAAGGGATAGGTAAATGGTCTGTGACTTTTTTTCTGTGGACTTTTATAACCTATGTGTGTTGCCCAAAGATGTAGCTCGTATCCATTTGACTCTTGTGGATGTTAATTTCAGCTTCTCCATCTTGTTTGGGTTTAATAAAGTAGGTGTAGTTGCTCTCTCCATACACTTTAATGGCTCGCGCATTAATCGATGCTCACTATCGAAAAACCCTTATCGAATAGCGGCCTACTACGACTATCCGTGATCTATCCCGTAGCCAAGCGCAACGCTGCAACACTACCTAGAATGGATCCCTGAGGAAACCCAACTGTGAGAGGAAGAGAGGAGGAGGTAGAAAACCTGAAAATGAGACACTGAAGGAGACGGTCAAGACGTAGGATGAGTAACCAAGAGAGTGCGGTGTCCTGGAGGCCAATGGTGCGGAGCATGCTGAGGAGAAGGTGGTGATCGACAGTGTCAAACGCTGCAGAGAGAAGTTTTTCTTTTGGTTTATATTCTTCAAATCAATATGATTCTTTGTATACCAGATGTATTTACCATTATTTATTTAGTTTTCACTTTGTTTTACTATTTTAACAAAAAAAACTTTATTTTTTATATTTGCTTTGTGTCACTGTTTTCTGAATACAGCACCATTTAATTTTTTCACCGTGAGATTTATTTTTTGTGGGGTAAGGTATAGTTTTTATTGGTACCAATTTAAAGTACATGCAACTTATACTATTTCATTTTTTTTTTAGTGTGTTCGTGTGCAAGGGTAAATATACATGATTTGTGTTAGATTAGGACTTTTCCAGATGTGCAATAACTCAAGTATGTTATTATTATGATGATAAATGGGAAAAGGGAATTTTGTTGCATTTTTTATTTTTTTTTACTTTCTTTTCTATCGTTTACATCCTGATAGTATCAGCTTAAAGGTGCCGATTTTATCTTTGCTGGTTATAAAAAGTGGGGTGAACCTCAGTTACTGAAAAAATTTTTTTTTAAATGTATGTGGATCCCCCAATTTTTGATAACCAAAGTAAAACCAGCAGCTGCAGCACAATACTATCAGGATGGGAAGGTGCATGGATATTGGTCTCTTCCTATTCTAAAAATTCTAGCCCACAGCCATTCCAGAAGCAGATCATCACATTAGATGGGTAGCTTCTACTGGTAACCGACTTATCCCAGGTCTCCAGTACCGCTACAGACATCATTTACTAGAGGATGCGCATACAGTTGAAAAATCTCACCAGTGTCTGAGGCCTACCAACAGTTGCAGGCCTGGCTCAGGGCAGCCACTGTGTAAAATGGCCTGTATTATATATGTATAATGGATAATAGTGGATCAGTATTATATAAATAATATACATATATAGTACTCACCCACAGAACTGACAATCAGTCTGCCCTAGAGTGTTATACACCAAACATTGGCATATAGGGCGACATGTATGAAGCTCGCCACGTCGGAACGCAAGTTTTCGAGCGCTCGAATGTGAAAGCTGCACCTCATGTATGTCGGCGCCGGAGGTGCGCTTATACATGCGGTGTAAAGTCCACCGCGCCTCGCCAGTTTGTGAGGCACAGTGCGGGACTTAGGCGCAGTGCGGGACTGCACCTAAGATTCGCCGCCCGAGGAGGTGCGCTCATACATGCGGTGAAAAGTCCACCGCAACTCACCAGTGTGTGAGGCGCAGTGCGTGGACTTAGGCGCAGAAGGGACTGGGCCTAACATGTATTCCGAATCGAGACAGGCTGGAAATGAGCGAAAAATCATTAAACATGTCCGTGCGGCATGGAGTATGAATCAAAAAAGCGTTTTTATTACGTGTAAAACATTATCAGAAAAAGAGCTCAAACCTACTAAAAAAATACATAAATAAAATCACTTTCCAAAAATCAAGAATGGCGCTACATCAGGAATTTGGATATTGAAAATTGACGGGAAATACAGTAATTCAAATTCTGTAAGCTCTTCTCATTGGTCGGCATAAATCAGCCAATCAGAATAGGAGTGACAGTGACACATTAAAACCCATGGAGAAGTATTGACCAATCAAATTCAAAGGTGGGACAGTTCAAAATACAGTAAAAATGCAGAAAAGAGCTGATTGGTTGAAGTAGCGGGGGCTTGGCTATCCGGCCAATCAGAATAGGAGCGACAGGGACTCATTATAACCTATGGAGAAATATTGACCAATCAAATTCAAAGGCGGGACAGTTCAAAATACAGTAAAAATGCAGCAAATAGCTGATTGGTTGAACTAGCAGGGCTTGGCTATCCCGGCCAATCAGAATAGGAGCAGCAGGGACCCATTATAACCTATGGAGAAGTATTGACCAATCAAATTCAAAGGCGGGACAGTTCAAAATACAGTAAAAATGTATGGATGACTATAAGTTCAGTTTTTTTGAGGTTTAGTTTGAGATAGAGAGAGGACATGATGTCAGAGACAGCGGACAGACAGTCACTGGTGTTTTGTAGCAGTGCGGGAGTGATATAGGTGTATAGTTGAGTGTCACCAGCGTAGAGATGGTACTGGAAGCCAAATCTGCTGATGGTTTGTCCAATTATTGCTGTGTAGATTGAGAAGAGGAGAGGACCTTGAACGGATCCCTGAGGAACCCCAACTGTGAGAGGAAGAGAGGAGGAGGTAGAACCTGAAAATGAGACACTGAAGGAGCGGTCAGAGAGGTAGGATGAGAACCAAGAGAGTGCGGTGTCCTGGAGGTCAATGCTGCGGAGCATGCTGAGGAGAAGGTGGTGATCGACAGTGTCAAACGCTGCAGAGAGATCCAGGAGAAGCAACAATGAGTAGTTACCTTGAGATTTTGCAGTCAGGAGATCATTTGAAACTTTTGCTAGAGCAGTTTCTGTGGAGTGTAAAGGTTGAAAACCTGATTGCATAGGGTCAAGAAGAGAGTTTGCAGAGAGACAGCGGGTTAGACGAGAGTAGGCCAAGCATTCCAGGAGTTTAGAGATAAAGGGAAGGTTAGAGACTGGTCGGTATTTGGCAGCGCAGGACGGGTCCAGAGAGGGCTTTTATAGTAAAGTGGTTATAGCAGCATGTTCAAAGAGATATTACATACATAAATTAACAAGTTTGAGAAAATTGTGCAACTCATTCAGTGTAGTTACTTGGCATGTTAGACCCATGGCTGTTATACAAATGTAGCAAAACTTAACTTGACATTTAATGCACTATGATACTCTGGAACATAAAGTTATTCTAGCCTCTTCATGCCGTAATTTTATGTAATTTTGCTGTTAAGGTTTTATGGAGCGGGCTGTTCAGTATAACTGGCTTCTGCCATCAGCAGCCGAGATTGGAGAAAACTCTGATTTCAGCCATTTACCTATTTAGATGCCACAGACAATTCACCTGCTGCATCTAAACATTTAGGAACGCCTGTGATATAGGCATAATGTAACAGGAGATCACTGAAATGTCTATATACTGTAGAACATAAATACCGTAGTAAAGTAAAAGTTTTAAAAAATGTAAACGATAGAAAAGTAAAAAAAATAAATAAAAATGCAACAAAATTCCCTTTTCCCATTTATCATCATAATAATAACAATATTGGTATTGCCACATCTGGAAAAGTCCAATCTAACACAATCATGATATTTACCCTGCACAGAACACACTACAAAAAATGAAATAGTATAAGTTGCATGTACTTTAAATTGGTACCAATAAAAACTATACCTTACCCCACAAAAAATAAATCTCACGGTGAAAAAATTAAATGGTGCTGTATTCAGAAAACAGTGACACAAAGCAAATATAAAAAATAAAGTTTTTTTTGTTAAAATAGTAAAACAAAGTGAAAACTAAATAAATAATGGTAAATACATCTGGTATACACAGAATCATATTGATTTGAATTATATACAGTATACCAAAAGAAAAACTTCATAAAATCAAAGGCCACAAAAAAGTTCTAAAGCTGTGTAAAGTGTGGTATGCCAAAATGGACCTTTATGCCGTATGACAATTTTGAAAAGCCATGATGCATGGGCTGTTTGCCAGAATGTAAAATGCCCAAAAGTTAAACTCTCTTTTAAATATCAAGTTTCAAAGTTTCATGGTTGAGACTACTTTTGGCATAGAACGAGACACAGTTATAAGGTGCTTTCATGACTTTCATACATACTGTCAAATCTTACACTTTTAAAAGTAAAAAGGTAGAGCAATCGAGTCAGCTCCAGGTTCATACACGTTCCATGTGTTCGTGTTAGGAGGTTTTCCCCAAACACGAAACTCTCATTTTTGGGATCTTGCGGTTTTTTGAAATTTATGTCATTGGGCGGGTTTTCCCAACACTTTGCAGGCAAAAAATAAAACAGGTTCCAACTTCTTTTCCCTTTCCTCAATGTCCCCTAGAAATTCAGGAAAATTTCCCCCAACCCCCTTTTCCTCTCTTACTTCTCTCCTAGCTTAGGCTTTTGTCCTTAAGGGTACACCCCCTGTTTCCCTTTTGCCCTTTGCTCACTCTCCTCTTCCAGCACAGTCTCTTTTACTGCCCTTACTTCTGTCTTTTAGCTCCTTCCATCTCCTGGGACCGTTCTTCAGTAGTGTTGAACGATTATTATCGACAAAGTTGAAATCGGCAAGGTTTTTTTATGGGATCGAAATTTTTAGATCATCGATAATTAAGGCTAAAATCTGGCTCATCTATTAAATCGCGCTTTTTTGGGCGCTTCCTGAAATTTTGGCGGCCACAAAATCAATTACGGAATGAGCGGGTGAGATGGGGTGGCGAAGTCTGACTGGGATGTGTATGGTTGCGTTTTGGCGGGGAAAAATTTACATCCCCTGTTTTTTCAAAAACGCTTTTCCTTTTCAGCTCGTGTCTCTCACTTCATAGGATAGACGTCGCTCTGCCTGGGGCCCAAAACAGCTCAAAAAAATTTTTTTTTCTGCAAGAGCCTCTTATTAGCTGTGATCCCTAAAAATTTATTTTAGATTAGAGTTGGAGTTTTTATGTAGTTGGGAGGAATTTTAAAGGGCATCTACCGCTGTAAAGCCCGGGGGGGGAGCAGGGGGGGGGGGGGGCCGCGGGGAACACAGACAACTCTATAAAGAACACTGGATAAAGTTCCCAAGATTAGTGTAGACATTGCATGCAATATCTTTATTTTAAAAAGTTTGCTATTGAATATTTCGGTATGGGCACCCTGAATTTTAATTGGGATACACATCATTTCTAGTAACGCGGTCTCTGTGTTAGGTGCAAAACTCCATTTTATATCAGTATAAATTTCGATGGGTGTTCATTTTAAATTTTCCCATTCCACCTTTTTTATAATCCCCCTTACTTAAATCTGAAAAAGCAATTTTATTGCACCACAGGTGAATTGAAAGGTCAAAAAATCCCGTGTATTATACGAAACATAACGTACGTGTTTTTTGACTTTTGCGCACTACAGCTTTTTCTTGACGCAGCTTGCACGTAAATCTGAAAACAGCAATTTTTAGTCACCACAGGTGATTAAAAAGGTCAAAAAACATTTTATTACCCGATTACATTTCGTACGTGTTTTTTGATTTTGGTGCACTACAGCTTTGTTCATTGACGCAGCTTCCCCAAAAAATTAAACAAAATTTTATAGTCACCAAGGTGAATTAAAAGGTGCAAAAAAATACCTGTATTTACGAAAACATTTCGATACGTGTTTTTGCTTTTTTGGCCCAGTCCAGATTTTTTGATAGAGACATTGCAGTTAAATTTGAACCCGCAATTTTTTTTGATTAGGGGGGATTTGAGAATAGCTGTGATTTGCCGCTTTTAAATAAGAGATTTTCCAAAAAACTTTTCCATACCTTCAAAAATTTTTATATTTTGAAATGGAGCGAAATGCAGGTGGAAAGCGAGCAAAGAGGGGGGGTGCCATAGGTAGAGGTACGGGGAGAAGGTGCCCCCTTAAGTGTGGCGACAACACCATGCCGCGGATCCATTCAGGACCGTCAGGCCTGTCTCGCTGGGTCGGGGCCCCTTGATCTCAGTAAGAACAGCGTCCCCCAAATCGCCCTTCAGTGGTTAATGAAACCCGCACCCAAAACAGTCTTACCTCCTCGTCCCCCCCAGTCAGGCCCAAAAAATTGTCTTTTACAGCATCACCAAATCCTCCAACATAAGCACCCCAAAGTAAAAATCGGTACCACCAGGGGGATAATATATTTTCTGAAGACATCTTTGATGACAAAATGGGGTTGGGGTCAAAAAGGCATGTTAAAAGATCAAGAGGATGTTTTTTGTTGCTCTGACGCCAGTTTTTGATGCCATAAAGGGAGGAAAGGAAGCCTCAATCGGAAAAAAACCCCGGGCGGTCGGCACGCCATACGGCCACTTCTTGTAGCCGCAATTATGGATGCAGAAATCAGGCGCCCAAGTTACCTTTTTGGTTTGTGATGATGATGACGACATTGGGATCCATCGTGGTCTTTTCCGCAGTTTTCTTGCGAGCGCTTCATCAGGGGACGAGGGAGTATGGGGTAGTGTCAATAGGGTCCCCCAAAAAGGGGAAAGGGTCGGTCGCAGAATCCCTGATTTGATTCCGCCACCCAGGGTCGCGAAACCCCCGCCCCTCGTTATCCCCGTCAAAAAGGTCCAGACCTCTCAAGCCTGGGCCTTTTTTGAGCAAGCCCTGGTTCACCCCAGCGATGTCATATGCCCCCTTTGCCAAAAAGATAAGTAAGGCAAAACCTTAATGGTTAACCACCCCCCAAATGTCTCAATGCGGGAAAAGCATATTAAAATGGGGGGGAAACTTGGCCCAAAAAAACCCCCGGGCCCGAACCCCCGGGCCTCCAACCACTGTCACACCCTCTGCCCCACCTCCCCTCCCCGCCCCACCAAGCGTTCCTCGGGGTGCCCATGTCTCTCAAGTCATGATCGGGATCAGCCTGGGCTTCAGCCTCCCCCGTCGCCCAGTACCACCCACCCCCAGAGACCACTACCCCTTTCCCCCCCTTTCCCGTTTGGACAAACCGCACCCTTTGTGGCCAGTCTAGCGCCCCCCTTTTCTGTCTTCCAGGTTTGGGAGCAGAATAAACACTTTAACCCAAACCACCCCAAACCAAAAGCGGAATGTCGGCATTGCCAGGTTTTTGGGCCTTTGGGAAAATGTTGCTTTCCGTCTGGTGGACACAGATGGTTCCCCCGTCATGGCCCTTGCCTGCCCCCAATACCAATGCAGGCAGGCATTTCTTTCCCCAGAAAAGCCGTCCCTGCCCGGGCCAGCCACTTTCATCTAAACTTTCAAGGCGCGGGTCTGCATCTGTGGCCGGAAAACCCCATCAAAACCCCCGACAATGGATAGTAAGCCGGCCAAGGCCGCTAATCTCTGTGACAGCTCCGGGGTGAGCTGGGGATGTCCGGGGGTGACGGTGGTCTCAGGCTGGCGCACGCCTTAAACCGCAGGGATGGCGCGGGTCTTTCCCCCAAGGCCCTTTTTTGGCTCAGGGGCCCGGGAAAACCAACCGTTTTGAAATTAAATCTGTCTTGGAGGCCCGCCCCCACAAAGTCAGGGGGTGGGGAGGCTCTCCGAACGAGACCGAGTGGGTGCAAGAACCTTGTGCCAGGCAAGGTGGTATGCGATAACGGGTGAAAATTTGCGGCGCCTTAAGATCGTGGCTGGGCAACCCTTGCCGGGAACTGTCAGAACCTGGGGGTCCAGAAATTTCTAAAGGTACCGGGTCTGGACCCGGGGAAAGAAGGCTCGAGGTAGGTTCGCATTCCGCGTTCGACCCGTTCGCCCCGCCTGGCTGCGTTGCAGCATCAGCTCGGCCTCCCCTCAACCGTCTCTTTTTGACGTGGCAACAGCGGGGTTTTTCCCCCCTCCACTGCTCCCGATTGTGGCAGCAGCGAATGCCATTCCAAGTACGAAGTGACAATGGCCGACAAGCAGCAGTGCGGCCCTGGGGGTGTGGAGCCCCCGGGTGGAGGCGGTAAAGACTTTTGCACCCCTCTTGCCTTTTTGAAGAAGCCACCAAAAGGGCAGTGCGGACAATGCCCTTGCGCATGGGGCATTGGGGTGATTTAGTTTTGGAACGACTTGGCACTCGAAACAACAGGTCCCGCCCGATGGAGGGGGAGAGGAACGATGCGGACAACGGGCCTTTTCTCCATCAAATCCACAAGGGCCCCACAGTTTCAAAAATTTTCATCGGTCTTCTTTGGGCAGTGTTCAGGGTCCAGAGTAGTGCAGGTGGCGATCCTCTCGGGTGCATCATCTCAAAAGTCAGGGCTGTGTTGAAGTGTGCGGGGGGCGGGAGGAGGGGGAGAAGGGGAGGGGAGGTTTCTAGACCTGATTTCCCGACGTCCCTCCCTTTGGAAAGGGGTTGGCGCGAATTTGAGGCGGAGGGGAAGATGGGGAAGACATTTGCTATGCCCCTCGACCCAGAGGCTGGGAAATAAAGGGCTCCATCTCTCACATGGTGTTTGGATCCCATTTCCTCAACATGATCCTCGCATTAAGGAATCACACGAACAACAGTTATGGGGGGCCACCCCGGATCCCCGGTAAAAAAAAACCAGCATTTCCTTTCCCCCACCCCCCAAAATGAGAGTAAAATGCAGGAAATGGAGACCTTGCTGATTGATCAACTGGAGACATCTTTGCGTCTGCTTCACGTTTTCAAATGTCCGGGGGAAAACGGCAGCACGTAAGCAGTGAGTGCCGTAGCCGTAGCAGCAGCCAAAGGGAAGGGGGCAAAGCCAATGGGTGCCTTTGGACTTTTTTACATCACCAAAAGCAGCAAGCAGGGCACACAACAACACCAGAGACCACTTAAAAATCTTTCTGCACGACTATCTGCGTCTCAACACGTGTTTTTGTATTTGTTCCGGACCCAATAGTTCTGGGTATCCCAAAAAAGGGCGAATCCCGGTGGCTCGCCCCGCCACAGAGGTGTTGTCCTGCCAGCAGCAGCGTATTTTGAGCGGCCTTAGCACAGCCGGAGGAGTATTACAGAAAAAAGCATGGTTTCCCGATAATTTTGTGATCTTTGACTTTCATCAAGTTGATCAGGCAGGATCTTGATGATGTTGTTGCCCCAATTGGAGGTCACCGTTTTGTTGGGGTCTACTTCACATTCCTTCCAAACAAAAATGGTCCTCTTGAAAACTTTATTTTTAAAATGATCATTTTCTTACTGAATTTTTTTTTCTCAGTTCCCAAAAGTTCATTTTGTGGTTTTGCTGTGAGGGATGTAAAAGAAACCCGGTTTCATAAAAACCTTTCCCTTTACCACTTATCTTTTGAATTTTTTTTTGCATTTTCAATGGTTTTGGGGTCAGTTGCCTAAAAATTTTTAACGTGGCTGGAAATATATTAATTTTTTGGGGTCATGTTGCTGTGTATAAATTTTATAATCATGGTCCTTTGGAACAGAAATGTGGCTTTTAAGTGGCATTTTCCCCCCCAATTTTTAAAAGTGGTGAGAGGGGATTTTAAAAAATTTTTTTTTATGCGCATTAAATGCAGCAATTTAAAAAGGGCCTATTCAAAACATGTTTTTTAATTGCATTTGTTCTCACAATTGCAAAGTGGCTCTGGGTCTGTTTGAATTTTTTGGGGGATTTTTGCTGTTTACTTTTTCACTTACTACAAGGCCTATTATAAAAAATGTTGTTTTTTAACAGACATTTGTTCTTCACAATTTTCAAGAGTGGTCGGGGGGGGTGGTCAGAAACAGGAATAGGAGGGCATGTTAATGGACACATAATGCAAAAAAACTTTTTTTGCAAGATCTTTAACATAAAACTACAATCCTGTTTAACAACCCATTTAATATAATTAAAAACAAAAAGAGAAAAAAAGACATGGTGGGATTCCACCTATTTTTTAAAAAGGGTTTTTAGAATTAAACTACTAAAAAAATTTCATTTAAAAAAAATAGCGTTAAAAAAAAAAATTAATTGTACAAGGGAGGAAAAGGAAAACTTTCCCTGTAGGGTTTTCGAGGACATGGGTATGGGGCACGGGAAAGAGAACAAATAAAAGAGACCATTTCCTCCGGGACATTTGGTAAATGAGAAAAAAAAATGCCAAAAAAAGGGCCCTGGGTGTAAAAGGACGTTTAACCCCCAGTTTTCCAAGTGAAGTCAATTGGTCCGCATCATGGAGGGGCAAGCGAAAAGGCTTGACGTTTTTCTGAGGAGGATGGGAGTTCTCACACTTCATCAGGGCATTTTAACCCGCGTGTTAAAAGATCGGAAGCCCGCTGGGCCCCCACCCCCACCCACTGTAACTCCGGCCCCGGGTCATTTTGTGGCACGGACAGGTATAGTCAATGTCCAGTTCAACTAAAAGGTGGTTTAAAGACTCCTTTTTCCGGCCCAACTTTTTATCTGGGGTCCCCGAAAGGTAAATTTTTAAAATTTGGTTTTTTCCCCCTTTTTTTCTGCGGGGGCAGGGACAGGTTAGTCAATTCCAGTTCAAATAAAAAAGGGGTTGAAAAGACCCTTTTCCGGGGACTTTTTTTCGTGGGTCGACAGTTTAAGGATCATGCTGCGGGCCAGGACAGGGTTTGTCAATGTCCAGTTCAAAATAAAAGTGGTTGAAAGACCTTTTTCCGGCCTTTTAATTGGGGGTCAACAGGTTTAAGGGCATGCTGCGGTTTCCCGGACGGGTTTGTCAAAGTCCCCGTTAACTAAAATGGGGTTTAAAGACTACTTTTTCCGCACTTTTTAATCTGTGGGTCATGCAGGTTTTAGGGTCTGCTGCGTCCCGGCAAGATAAATTTAATGTCCGTTAAGTAAAATGTGTTCAAATAAAATGCCTTCTGGCACTTTTTTAATTTGTGGTGTGAGGTTAAGGGTCATGCTGTGGTACAAGACAGGATAGTGAAAGGTGTTGACTTTTTTTTTGTGGCTTTATAGCCAAGTGTTGTGCCTAAGAGTAGCAGGTATCATTTGACTGTTGTGGCTGTTAATTCCGTTCTCCCGCCCCGTTTGGGTTTAAGAAAAAAAAAGGGGTTGTTGCCTCCCAAGACTTTAATGGTCCTCGGGGATGATCGACTATCGAAAAACCCTTTTCGATGGTGGCCGACTACGACTATCGCCCGATGTCATAGCCAAGAATGCCAAAAACTATTTTCGCTGTCCAATTCTTGCCCTTTTTTTCTTCTTGTCTCAGTACCTGCTTCTTTCCTTTTCCAACCCCTGTGAGCCAAGCAGGTGACGTGCTGCCTGGTTTTCTTCTGGTTTTGCAAAAAACCCAAACCAATACCAGCAGCACACTACTAGCACTAAATTCTATGAAAAAGAACATAGGAATTTTTGAAAAAAAAATTTTTTTACTTAGAAACATGAAAAAAAGTTTGAGGTTCTTAGTTAAATGTTTGAGCAAAACTGTTAAGCCCACCTGACAATAAGTAAGGGGACCTTAATACAGGTGGCAAACTACTCTTTTGATACCTCTGTTGGTGTCTATTCAGACCACCACATTTCAGGGAGAGAAGATTCCAGCACAAAAATTTCTCTCGTTGATTTAAAAGCCTGTGAAGGTGGCTGCTGGCTAGTGCGGGAGATTGTCCCTGATGTTGGACCTTCCATAAAACTGTTTTTAAAAGACCACCAACATTCACAACTAGGGGCCCCATGTTAAAACGTTAGGGCTAAAATCACTTTGTTTTCCAGCAACCCAAATTTGAGCTCCCCTTTCATTTCATAAAAGGGTTTGGAAAATGAAAGGGGTGCGTGATTGGTTGCTAGGGGGCCCAAAAAGTGGTTTTTAACCTAGCTTTTTTTATACAGGGGCGCCCCAGTGTTTTTTTTATAGATGGGAAAAAACCAAAAGAAAAGCCCCTTCCCCTTTGTAGTTTCACTTAAAAGGGGCCATTTTATCTTTTCTGGTTTATAAAAAATGGGGTGAAACCCCATTTACTAAACTTTTTTTTTTTTTTAAAGTTGGGGTCCCCCCAATTTTGATAACCAACCCGGGAAACCAGCGCTGCCCAAAATATCGGATGGAAGGTGCATGGATATTGTTCTTCCCATTCTAAAATTTAGCCCCCAGCCATTCCAAAGCAGATCATCACATTAGATGGGTAGCTTCTATGGGAAACCGACTTTTCCCCGGTTCCATACCACTCCCGAATCACTTCTAGAGGATGGCATACAGTTGAAAAAAAATCTACCCGTTATGAGGCTACCAAAAGTTGCGGGCCGGCTAGGGCAGCCACTGTTTTTAAAAAGGCCTGTTTATATTGATAATGGATAATAGTGGTCAATATTTTATAAATAAATAAAATATAGTTCCACCCAAGAATGACAATCAGTCTGCCCTAGAGTGTTATACACCAAACATTGGCACATAGCGTGTTATGCACCAAAACTTGTCTCAGCCATGGTATGGATATGTACAACCATTTCACGCTAAACTTTGGCATATCCTTGGTGCATTTAAAAGTGTCATGTCTGGTGCAAAATGCACTAAGTTTTGACAAAAAACTGTTCTTACATCTATAGAACAGGGCTACCACAGTTTTTTTGGTTAAAACAAGAAAAAATTGCACAGCCCATTTTATACTGTGCCCTAATCTGCATATTGATCAGCTCTGTGAGATAGCATTATATAGCTATAGCGCAGACTGATTGTCAGTTATTTGGGTAAGTATTATAAATGTATATTACACATATAAAACTGACCCACTGAGCTGAAGTTATATAATATTGGCCCACATATTCATAACACAGGATATACGCAACTAACAGCCTCCCTGTCTGTAACATATCTTCTTCAACTGATGCGGCTGCTGCTGTGCTGTCAGGTTCAGCACATATAGGTGAGGAGTAAGATATTAGGCGCTGTAATGAGGGTCGACATTTTATCCTGGACACAAGCCCTGGATAAAACTGCCTAGCTAAACACCTGCTGGACGGGATCCCTTCCGTACATCAACAACAGAGCTCTGTGCCTAAGATGGAAGGCTCCCATTTATACCTGCCTGCAGTCTGTTACGAGTGCCCCTGCTACCCTTGCTGCGGGTAGAGGGCGCACTCATATCACCGCCGCCGAGTCGCAGGTGCACCCCCAGCACTAGTCCCAGCTAGTCCCTGTCACCTCGCTCTTCACTCTTTGTCTGCAGGCCATCGTGCACGGGCTCTAGGAGGCAGCTCTGCTAGATTTGAAGGGCCAGCGCACTGGTGATTGGTCTTCGGTGGGCACTTACCCTATTTGACCCTGCCTCTTCTTCTATCCCTTGCCGGATCAATAGTGCCTTGCGAGAAAGCATTCCCAGTGGATTCCTTGGTAGTACCGTGTACTGTACTGTTTGCCTCCGTCCCTTGACCACAAACCTTTGCCACCTCTCCTCATCTTCCTGCCTGTCTATGCTCTATGATTCCGTACCACGCTGCACTTCAGCTGCCACCGCAAGCAAGTCACATCAGGGGTAACGACCTGGTAGGACCCCTATCGCAGCAACCCCAACCTGCCTTGCAGTGGGTTCTGGTGAATACCGGGACCTACTTAGATTCCGCACCCTGTCGACGCTTATACTTGCAGTGGTCCAGAGGATCCACTTCTCCATAGCCATTATACAGCAGGTCCCTTTTTCCACCTCTCTGCCTCTCTGATTGGCTACAATCCTTCACTACTCTGTGGTGTTTAGTCATCGTCATCATTGCTTATGTACACCATATACAGTATATGAACACACAGAGCAAACATATTAAATATACGTAAGACCTCCTTACAGGCTACATACAGAAAACAAAAGGCACAAGTTAGCACAGAAGATATTACAGCATTATTTTTCTGGTGCTTAAAGAGGTTTTTATGGTGATGAGGTAATTAATAACAGATCAGCAGGGGTCTCACTCCGAAAATCCCCATGATCATCTGAGCGACATGTTCCCTTCATTTTTTACGAGACAGAGCACAGTACATTTTGCATTGGCCTTGGCTTGTACTACCAATAATAGCCACTGCAAAGGAAAGCCTTGTAAACAATAAAGGGGAATATCCAGAGAAACACATATTTATATTTTGGTATCATTACCGGGATGTTCCAAAAGTAGAAAATGCTTGTTAGTTGTTAGGGTATGATAGAAAATAAAAATAAAAAATCCTCAAACTTACCTTTTAAACCCACTTGTTTCAGGGCCTCTGCCAGTCTTGGTGACCCAAGTCAATGACATCACCATTCATTCTTCACGTGACCCTGCAACCAACCACGGGCCTTAGCTATATTTCGTAAAAGACTGCTGCGACCTTTGAACAGCTGTATAGTTGCAAGAAAAATTTATGGTGATGTCATCAGCTGGGATCACTTGGACCAATTTTCTAATAATGTTTATTTATTTATGTGAGAAAAATTAGCCTCTGGGTCAAATTTTTAGTTCCTGTTTGCTTAATGGTTCTGTATATTAATACTGTGTGTGAAGCACCATGTTGCAGATCTGTCATCATGTCATTTTATAATGACTTTTTATGAAACTCCTATAGCCATTGACATCAATGGGGACTATTTAACATGCACAGTCCTTTAGTTAGCTGTGCTGATCAGCAGGGATGTGTTAAGTAGAAAAGTTGGAAGAAGAATACACACAAGACAGATGGACTGTCTCCACAACCCTTTGATTGCTGAACACATGGCATAGGACAATGGAAAAACTTATACATCAAACAAATCTTGGCCATCATCCATGTTTTCCATAACTTGCTAATGAGATTAAAGCCCAGGAACCCAGCCACACCTCCTGTCTCAACACAAGTATTTTAATCCTTAGGGAACCACAGATTTGGAAATTGTCCCAAATTATGAATCTGTCATATTCACATTTGGCATGCCTGGGTTGGGTTCATACTTGGGAACTTGACGGTCATGATTTCTGGCTAGGAGGCTCCTAGGAGGAGTTATGGCAAAAACTGGAAATTATTATTTTTTAGTTTTCCCGGCATGTAATTAGCCACCCACCCCCTCTGTGACGAAGAGGAGGAGGGGATAAGGGGATTTTGGAGTTAACATAAAACATCTTAGGGGTCAAAGATCTTTTCAGTTCCAGGAGTAACTACCAGCATAGGTCTGTTCAGTTCTCTTCAGCTGTACTCCTCAGCCCAGATTTTTAATTGATCAAACTGGGAAAAGTCTGATTTTCATTATTTTATACCATTTGTTTTTAGACTGTTGTGCACGTTTTTATGTATGTCTGTTATTTTGTAATTTTTGTAACTGAGCACTGTACCTGTATAATAAAGCTTAAAACTTTCATAGTTTTCCCTAAGGAACTTGGAAAACCTCTGAAGAGTTTTAAGTGACTGCTGGTGCACGTGACTGATAGTATAGAGCTACTTCCAGTTCCTTTCTAGAAAGTGAACGGTGGTGGCAGTGTATGTGTTTTTGGGGGTCTGGACTGTATGGGTGTACTTATGGTGCTCTTAGTGTATGCGGAGTGAGAGCTGAGTGCGAGCTGTTGTCGTGTAGCATATCCCTGGTTCCTTCAAGTTACGCAGAAGGAGGTGGGGCCTGAGTTGTATGTCCGAGGCGGATTATAACCTAGAGTTGTTTTCCCTGTCCCTGGGTGCATAATTGAGGTTGGCAGTGGGATATAATTCTCTGCCCTTTTGATTGTGTGCCCCTCGGAAATTGATATTTACCCATTGATCCACCCTGTCCATGAAAGTTTATATCTTTTATATTTTTGATAAAATTGTGTTGCTACAAAAATCCAAGTCATATGAATATGGGACTGGTGAAAGTTTCCTATTCTCTGCTAGGTCTTTCCAATGGTGAGAAAATACAATGATGCTATAATATTTCACAATTAAGTTTAGCTAAGGGAAAAAACAACAGTTTCTCTTTTTGCCCCAAAGACGATAAATTATGATTTTGAACAATAAAGTTATGTCGTTTTTTTTTCCTGTGACATGGAGCTATTGTGAGTTCATTTTACTTTATTTTACTGTGTTCTCTATTGAACCAAAAGGGACATCTCTAACCAGAGATCATGTTGACTAAACCTCATTCAGGAACAATTTATCATTTCAGAAACAAAGCCAATTCACAGTAGATGGTTATCTGCTTCCTCTATCTGTGTTCTTTTTTTTCCACGTGCGCAGTATGCTGTCATTAGGGAAAAATGTTTTCAAAGAGATAAATTGTAAAAGTCACGGATCTATCCATTTTTATAGTCCCGGAGTCAAAAAATCCTTTGCTCTACATTCCAACTCTGAACTGTAGGCCACAGTGTGTTAAAAAGGGTTATCCAATGGAGACAGTGCAAAAGACGCATAGGTGAGGAAGACCCTAAACCTATTAAGCCTAAAATATTCCCTTGGGAAGTCCAAGGTTTCAATGACACAAGGTGTGTTTGGCTCCTATAAGATCTGGATGTAATTCTCTTTTAAGCACTATATTTTTTCGATTAGTATCTAACTGATTTGATTGGCTGCAAGGTTTTCTAACTCTAACAAGATACACGGAGACTGAAACAAAAAATCCTAGAAGGGTATCCAATTCAAATAAAAGTTTCACAGTCTACGTTTTCACAATATTAGAAAAAAAACCTGAGAATGATGTGATAATTGCTGTTGTTGTAATAATATACAGGTACTTAGTTTGTGAAATACTTTAAAATGTTAAGCAAATGTCACATACTTATTCATTTTGCAAAATAGTAAATTTGACAATAGAACTGTTATATATATTGTAAGACAGTGACAGGCGGCGTTATTGAGGGAAGGTACATTTCCCCTAGAATGCTCTCGTATGTGACTATAGGGACCACATGGACAGATGCGTGTTACCGAGTGGCCTGGACTCGGTGAAGGGAAGCCGACAGTCTTGTGCGTCAGTAGCACTATGCTACTGACATGTTTAATATAAGCAGGTTCATTCTGCTCTCTTCCGGGTCGGCTTTTCTGGAGTGGTCAAAGAGCCGGGTGGGTGGCCACTCCCACGCCCCAGGTGAGGCTGGTCTCAGGCCTATGAAGCCTAGGTCTGCAGGCCTGTCATGGCTGCTGGTGGTGGAATGCTACACGCCACATTGTAAGTAGCCCAGTTACTGCGTGTTTTGGTCTCTGTACAGAGGCACTTAGTGTGTCTCTTGTGTAGTGAGGGCCAATTAATGTTTAGTTATAGCTCAGCCAAGCAGGATTTTATTTTGTACCTTTTTCCTGACATTAAGGCTGTGTTATTTTGTTGCTCTTCTAATAAACCCAGGCATAGCCTGGACTTGGACTTTTTACGCTGTGTCCATGTCTCTGTCTGCCAAAGCCCAGACTGCTACCTGAAGGTTGATGCTAACCCCCACAATATATATAACCTTAGGTTGCAGGCATCTTGTTCATTTCTGTGCATTACTGCTTTAAGCAGTGTTATTCCGGGTCCGGCTTTTACTGGAGCAGTCTTAGAGCTGGTGGGGGACTGCTCCCACATATCCACCCCAGGATTTCCCTGGCCTATAAAACCAGGAAGTACGGTGTGCTGGGTGTGGTACAACACTCCAAGCCTGGAGGGTATGTGAGAAGGATCTTCTGTGTGAAGTCTCTCTGAGGAAGGCTGTATTTACCCTTCTTAAATGCTGCTACTTTTGTGTATGTTGAGCTGAACCTGTTACTGTATGTTATACATTACTGCGTGAAGCAAGATTCTGTTTAAGTTCTATTTTTGCACCCCGACTGAAGATAAGCTGTTTATGTTCTGGACTTTCTGTTTAATAAAAGCCGTTAAAGTGAACGCATTTGGTGTTTGTGGTCCCTTTGACGGAGATGACCCCCCACAAGTGGTGGAGTTGATGTGGGCAGTCACGCGCTCCTGGAAGAGTCACAGAGGTCAAAGAAAGACTGGATGAGCATGGATGAGCTTATAAAGCAATTGGTACAAGCCAGTCTCCAGCAGCAGCAAATCAGCGCCCAGCAGCAGAGGGCACACACGGAGGCCATGTAGGCCCAAAGAGAGACCAATCAGCTCCCGGTCTGTCAACTGGCCGCGCTGACAGAAACCGCTCCAAAGAAGGAGGAACCGGCAGATGACAATGCCAGAGTCCGAAAGTCGGTGAGAGAGGCACTTCAAAAGATGACACCTGAAGACGATGTAGAGGCCTTCTTAACCATCTTTGAGAGAGTGGCAGAGAGGACAAAGCTTCCCACTGAGCAGTGGGCGGAAGTCCTGGTGCCCTACCTGTCTGAGGAACCACAGAAGGCCTACTTTGATCTTCTCGCCTCAAGATGCTAAAATCTACGGCAAGCTAAATGCGGAAATCCTCGCCCGTTTAGGGGTGAATTTGGCTGTCCGGGCCCAGCGAGTTCAATACTGGGAGTATACTCAAGACAAGCCCCCCAGGTCGCAAATGCTTGACCTGTTCCACCTGGTGAAAAAGTGGCTGTAGCCGGAATCCTGTACCCCGACGCAGATGGTGGAGAGAGTTGTGATGGACCAGTTCATCCAAACCCTGCCCAGAGCTATACAACGCTGGGTTGCTCAGGGAGATCCCCAGTATGCGGATGACCTGGTGAGCCTGGTGGAGAGATACCAAGCCGTGGATATCTCCTACGACAGACCAGCAGCCTGTAGGTTGGTTGCTGGGCGCTCCAAGAAGTGGCCCAAACCATTGCCAGAGGGGCGAGACGGAGTCCCAGCAGATCCCCAGCCTGGTCCAGTGAGAAGTCTTCGCCCCGTGATAAGCTGGAGGTGTCACGGTCCAGGGCATATTGCAGCAAACTGCCCCCATTTACGGAGCCCATGGACTGCAACGCAGGCCGCCGATGTTCCTGGTTTGCCTACCCTGCCTACAGTGCCGTACCTCACCCTGGCGAGGGTCCCCAGGTCTGCCAGGTAACGGTAAATGGGGTAGTAATGTGTGGGCTTCTGGACTCCGGGAGTTTGGTGACCCTGTTAAGGGCCACACTCCCACATTTACTGGTCCCCAGCAAGGGGTTTGGGGTACAATGTATCCATGGGGACACTAAGAACTACCCGGTGGCCAGGGTGACTGTGGCTACAGAGCAGGCTAACCTGTCCCATACTGTGGGGGTTGTAAAAAATCTGATGTACCCCATAATTATAGGAAGAGACTTTTTGGCGTTTTGGGACTTGTGGGGTCCGCGGTCCAAAAGAGGGGCCCAAATAATCCTGCGAAGAGTAATAAAGTAAAAATGGATATGTATCATTAGGGTCCGCAGGAATTTCCTTTGGTGGTATTAGCAGGGGATGAGGATGAGGAAGCATCCCAGGAAACTAATATCCCTGATCTGGAGGTGTCCTGGGAAAATTTGGGGACCGCCCAGCTCAGGGAAATGACATTAAAAACCACGCTGGAAAACGTCACTGTGATAAATGGTGTTCCCCAGGAACCAGGGGCCGATCACAGGTTCCCACACTTCGCTTTGGTTAACGATTTACTGTATCGGGTAAACAAAGTAATAGAGGAGGTGGTGGAACAACTGCTGGTACCAGGGCCCTACAGTCAGATGGTGTTGGACCTAGTTCACTCTCACGTGTTGGGAACACACTTGGGGGTAGAGAAGGCCTTGTAACGAATCTTACAAAGATTTTATTGGCCAAGATGTCATCTGGAAATATTGGATTTTTGTCAGTCCTGTCCCACGTGCCTATTAACCGCCCCGGTGTCGCATTTCCGTAGCCCATTAGGGCCTCTGCCCATTATAGAGACCCCCTTCAAGTGGATAGCAATGGATCTGGTGGGCCCTTGGTGAAATCAGCCAAGGGTCACCAATACATTTTGGTGATACTAGATTATGCTATCCGGTACTCGGAAGCAGTACCCCTAAGAAATTCCTCCTCAAAATCTATTGCCCGAGAATTGGTGCACATTTTTTCTAGGACAGGACTACCAAAGGAGATCCTAACTGATCAGGGAACACCCTTCATGTCCCAGGTTATTAAAGAGCTGTGCAAGGTCCTGAGCATAAAGCAGCTACGGACGTCATTGTATCATCCGCAAACTGACAGGCTAGTAGAGCGGTTCAACAAAACACTGAAGGCCATGCTCAGGAAGGTTGTGGAAAAAGATAGGCGTGATTGGGACTGCTTAATTCCGTACCTGTTGTTTTCTATAAAGGAAGTCCCCCAGGCTTCCACAGGGTTTTCACCCTTTGAACTGCTGTATGGGCGGCATCCTCGGGGGTTACTGGATGTAGCCAAGGAGACATGGGAAAGAGAGGCCACGCCATACAAAAGTGTCCTTAAGCAGGTAGCCAAAATGCAGGAGAGGATCGCCAATGTCATGCCCATAGTGAAGGAGCATCTTCTCCAGGCTCAAGAAGCCCAAAGTAGGGTTTACAATAGGACGGCCAGGATTAGATAGTTCCACCCTGGTGATCGGGTACTCGTCTTGGTCCCCACTGTGGAAAGTAAATTCCTAGCAAAGTGGCAGGGACCGTACGAGGTTCTTGAGAAAATCAATGAGGTTAACTATAAGATACACCAACTAGGGAAAAGGAAGCCTATCCAGGTGCATCATGTGAACCTCATCAAGCCCTGGAAAGACAGGGAATCAACGTTTTCCCCGTGTCTGCTTATCCAGTCCGCAGTAGGGTTCCAAGATGTCACCATTGCCGACATCCTCTCCCCCTCGCAGAAGGGAGCTGTTGGAACAGAACAAGGATATGTTCTCGGAACTACCTGGTCTCACCTCCATGATTGAGCACAAGATTGTCACGGAACCTCACGTGAGGGTTAATGTAAAACCATATAGAGATCCCTGAGTCCCGTAGACAGGTGCTTTCCCAGGAGGTGGAACGGATGTTAAAATTAGTGGTCATCGAAGCATCTACGAGTGGGTGGTCAAGCCCAATAGTCTTGGTGCCAAAACCCAGTGGGGAATGGCGCTTCTACAATGATTATAGGAAGCTCAACAAAATCTCAAAGGTAGACGCCTACCCGATGCCACGGGTAGACAAACTTATTGAAAGGCTAGAGCTGGCCTGGTATATCACCACGTTAGACCTCACCAAGGGGTACTGGCAAATTCCCTGCCTTCTCTACCTATGAGGGATGCTACCAATACACCAGGATGCCCTTTAGCCTGCAAGGAGCCCTGGCCACCTTTCAAAGGGCCATGGATCGCATACTGATCCCCCCTAAGAAATATGCTGCAGCGTACTTAGATGACAATGTCATCTTTAGTCAGGACTGGGAAAGTCATCTAGGGAAACTACAAGCCATCATAGATGCCCTAAGGAGAACAGGGTTCACCATCAACCCCAAGAAATGTGCGGTTGGTATTGAAGAGGCCAAATACTTGGGGTATATCGTGGGGAGGGGCTTAATCAAACCTCAGATCAACAAGGTTGAAGCCATACAAGGTTGGCCACGCCCACTAACAAAGAAACTGGTAAGAGCATTCTTGGGCATTGTTGGCTAATACCGACGGTTTTGCCTGACTTTGTCACTATAGTTGCCCCTTTAACCGAGCTCACAGAAGGGTCCCAGTCTGTGATAGTGAAGTGGTTTGTGAATTAAAGCGAGCCTTATGTAAACAGCCAGTTCTGGTAGCTCTGGACTTCACTAGGGAGTTCATTGTACAGACGGATATGTCAGATGTAGGCCTGGGCGCAGTAATGTCGCAGGATATAAATGGGGAAGAACACCCCGTGATGTACCTTAGCCGCAAGCTTTCCCCGGCAGAAAAAAAATTATTCTTTTGTGGAGAAGGAGTGCCTGGCCATTAAGTGGGCCTTGGACGCTCTCAGGTATTATTTGTTGTATAGACGGTTGAGATTGGTCTCTGACCATGCGCCATTAAGATGTATGAAGTTAAAAAAAATGGAACAACGCCAGAATAACACACAGGTTTCTGGCATTGCAAGATTTCTCCTTTAAGGTAGAACACAGGCCTGGTAAATTGCATGGTAATGCATCGAGAGTGCATTGCGTTGTCATTGAGGGCCGATATGTGCCACCATACCTTAAGGCTCCGGTGGAGTGAAGCCGAGTAAGTAGGTCTGCAACCTTAGGTTCATTTCTGTGCCTCACTGCTTTAAGCAGTGTTATTCCGGGTCTGGCTTTTACTGGAGCAGTCTTAGAGCTGGGTGGGGGACTGCTCCCACATATCCACCCCAGGAAGTCAGGTGTGCTGGGTGTGGTATGCCACTACAAGCTTGGAGGGTGTGTGTGAAGTCTCTCTGAGCAAGGCTGGATTTACCATTCCTAAATGCTGCTACATTTATGTATGTTGAGCTGAACCTGTTATGTTATATTAGGGTCACATTATTATGGCCAATGATGTGCAGTATAGCTAATATCCAGAGTAACATCCATGTGTAGTATGAACAGCAGCTAGACAGTTTGGGAGTGACTCAACAAGGTCTTAATAGGTTGTCACAGGTATCTGGAGCCAGGCTGACTGTAGTGCATCCTACAACTGCTGGAGGGTACATGGGGGAAATTCCATAGAGTAAACACAATGACCAAGGTGGTCCTACAGATGTTCAGTTGGATTCAGTGGGGACAGGGTAGTACTTGGAAGTCTTGATCATGCTCTTCCAACTAATGTCAGACATTTCTAGTTGCGTGACGTGTTACATTGTCTTTCTGGAAAATCCTATTTGCCCCAGAGAAAGACAATCAGCATGTATGGGTGTATGAGATCTGCAAGGATACATTTAAATTGAGTGCCTACCGTATGGATCAGTGAGCCCACAGAATGAAACAAAATACTTTCCCAGACCATAACGCTGCTAAAACCAGCTTTTGTTGTGTGTTCTCTCACCTGACACACCAACCTCCATCCGTTTGATGAAACAGAAAACATAACTCACTAGAGACCTTTGCCAATCAGAGGAGACCCAATTCCAATCCTGCCCTGAAAATTTAAGCTTTTTCTGTCTATGCAACTTCATGACCAGAGGTGCAGTGGCCATCCGTTTGCTTTGGAGTCCCATATGCACTGGGGTTGTTAAACTGTTGTGTAGGATCATGATTGGTAGCCCCTTAGTTCCATTTTGGTAGTGATCTGTACTACTGTAACTTGTTGGTCTGTGTGTTTACACGTTCTTAGCTAATGTTCACCTCTCACATCAATGGCAGGTGGTGCTCTGCAGTTTTTAAATAACTTATTCACAATGGTGCCATTTGTCCACTTATGTGTACGTTTTCACAACAGCAGCATATTTTCAATAATACTGCCAATCTTGACCTGAAAAACAATAAACATCCCAGTTAGCAACTCTGCCCATTTTACCCAAGACAACAACAAGTACATACAGTCTATTCCACAACTTATATATAGTGTTGAGCGATTATTATCGACAAAGTTGAAATCGGCACGGTATTTACGTTGATCGGATTTTTTAGATCACGAGATAATTTAGGTTAAAATCTGTGCATAATCTATTAATATCGCGCCGTTTTCGGCACTTCCTGTCATTTTGGCGGCCAGCAAATCAGCTTACAGAATAGAGCAGGATGAGATGTGTGTGCGACGTCATGACTGGGATGTGTATGGTTGCGATTGGCTGGAAAAATCACATGACCTTGTTTTACATAGAACAGCCCTTCCTGTTCATGATCAGTGTGTGTCAGTATCTCAAAGCAGTAGGACATGCGCTCTGCCTCTGTGCAAACAGCTCAGCGAAATTATTCTATTTGTTCACAGAGACAGCTCTACTTTTAGCTGTGATCCTTAGAACTTAGTTAGATCAGAGATTTGCAGATTTTAGGTAGTTAGGCAGAGAATTTTAAAGGAGCATCTACCGCGGTAAAGACCCGGCCGGGCGCGGGGGGGGGGCCCCGTGGGCGAACACAGACAAGCTCTTTAAAGAATACTGGATATTGTATTGCAGACATTGCATTGCAATAGCTTTATTATTAACAGTTTACTGTTGAAATATTACTTGGATATTGGGCAGCCTGAACTTATATTAGGATACAGATCTTTTCTAGTAACTGCAGGTCTATTTGTTAGGTGCAAAACTCCACTTTTATTATCAGTATACATTTCAGATAGGTGTTCTTTTTCAATTTTGCCCAGTCCAGCTTTGTTGATAGAGCCACCTTGCAGTTAAATTTGAATCCAGCAATTTTGTAGTCACCACAGGTTGATAGGTGCCAAAAATACCTTTTATTATCCGTATACATTTCAGATACGTGTTTTTTTCACTTTTGCCCAGTCCAGATTTGTTGATAGAGCCACCTTGCAGTTAAATTTGAATCCAGCAATTGTGTAGTCACCACAGGTGAATTGATAGGTGCCAAAAATACCTTTTATTATCCGTATACATTTCAGATACGTGTTTTTTGCACTTTTGCCCAGTCCAGATTTGTTGATAAAGCCACCTTGCAGTTAAATTTCAATCCAGCAATTGTGTAGTCACCACAGGTGAATTGATAGGTGCCAAAAATACCTTTTATTATCCGTATACATTTCAGATACGTGTTTTTTGCACTTTTGCCAGTCCAGATTTGTTGATAGAGCCACCTTGCAGTTAAATTTCAATACAGCAATTGTGTAGTCACCACAGGTGAATTGATAGGTGCCAAAAATACCTTTTATTATCCGTATACATTTCAGATACGTGTTTTTTGCACTTTTGCCCAGTCCAGATTTGTTGATAGAGCCACCTTGCAGTTAAATTTCAATACAGCAATTGTGTAGTCACCACAGGTTGATAGGTGCCAAAAATACCTTTTATTATCCGTATACATTTCAGATACGTGTTTTTTGCACTTTTGCCCAGTCCAGCTTTGTTGATAGAGCCACCTTGCAGTTAAATTTGAATCCAGCAATTGTGTAGTCACCACAGGTGAATTGATAGGTGCCAAAAATACCTTTTATTATCCGTATACATTTCAGATACGTGTTTTTTTGCACTTTTGCCCAGTCCAGATTTGTTGATAGAACCACCTTGCAGTTAAATTTCAATCCAGCAATTGTGTAGTCACCACAGGTGAATTGATAGGTGCCAAAAATACCTTTTATTATCCGTATACATTTCAGATACGTGTTTTTTGCACTTTTGCCCAGTCCAGATTTTTGTATCGAGCCACCTTGCAGTTAAATTTGAATCCAGCAATTTTGTTTTGATTTGAGGGATTTGAGAATAGCTGTGATTTGCCGTCTTTTAATAAGAGACGTTCCAAAACTCTTCCATACCCTCTCAAATTTTATCTTTCTGAACATGGAGCGAAATGCAGGTGGTAAGCAAGCAAAGAGGGGGGTAGGACATGGAGGTAGAGGTACAAGAGAAGGTGCTCCTTCCAGTGCTGGCGACAACACGTAAGCCAGCGGATTGTCGGTTGCAGGACCGTCAGGCCTGTCATCGCTGGATCAGGGCCCTGTGATTCTCAGTAACGAACAGTGTCGCCAATCTGTTCTTCAGTGGTTAATGCAACCTGCATCCAGCAGTATTACCTCCTCGTCCTCCCAGTAACGATCACAAATGTCGTCATCAGCATCCGTCCAACATGAAGGGAAGGCAGCCCAAATGTCAACTTGTGTACCCACCACTGTGGATAATCCATTTTCTGAAGACCTCTTTGATGACAAAATGCAGTTGGGGTCAGAAGGCATGTTAAAAGATCAAGAGGCCAAAGAGGATGATTTTCTCTGCTCTGACGCCCAGTTACTGATGCCATCAGAGGAGGAGAAGGAAGCCGGTCAATCGGAAAAAATATCGGGCGGTCGGCAACGCCTTGCAGTCCCTATTGCTTGTAGCCCGCAGCTCCTAGATGCAGAATGTCAGGACGACAAAGTCACCTGTGTTGATGATGATGATGACGACATTGCGGATCCAACGTTGTCTTTTCAGCAGAATTTGCTTGCGAGCGCTTCATCACTGGACGAGGAGGAAGACGATGGGGTAGTGTCAGTACGGGTCCCGCCTCAAAAAGGGAGAGGGTGGTCGCAGAAGTCCGCTGATATGATTCCGCCAGCCACGGTCAGCGGAAACCCCGCTCCTCGCTTATCGCCGTCAAAAAGGTCCCGGACCTCTCAAGCCTGGGCCTTCTTTGAGCAAGCCTCTGATTCACCCAGCGATGTCATATGCCGCCTTTGCCGTAAACGCATAAGTAGAGGCAAGAATCTTAGGTGTTTAACCACCACCAACATGTCTAGTCATATGCAGCGAATGCATGAGTTGAAATGGAGGCAACACTTGGCCAACAAAGGCCAGACCGACGCCGGGCTTCCATCCACTGTCACACCCTCTGTCTCCGCCTTCTCCTCCTCCACCACCACCAAGCGTTCCTCAGCTGCCCATGTCTCTCAGAGTCATGATCAGGGATCAGCCTCCGCTTCAGCCTCCACCATCGCCTGAGTACCACCACTACCACCAGAGACCCATCCTACTCCTTCTACTCCCGCCAGTTTGACGACCTGCACGCCGTACAGCGGCCAGTCTAGCAGCCAGCCTTCTGTCTTTTGCCAGAGAAGCCGTCCCTGCCCAGACCAGCCCCGTGTCATCTCACAGTTCAAGCGCGTTGTCTGCATCTGTGTCCGGAAAAGTCCATCTGACCACCGACACATGGACTAGTAAGCACGGCCAAGGCCGCTATATCTCTGTGACAGCTCACTGGGTGAGCTGGGTGGATGTCTCTGGGGGTGATGGTGGCTCTCAAGCTCGGCGCACGCTCTTCAAAACCGCAGGGATGGTGCAGGGCTCTTTTCCCCAAGGTCCTCTGGTGGCATCACGTGCCCAGAGAAACCAGGCCGTGTTGAAATTAATCTGTCTTGGAGACCGTCCACAAACAGGTCAGGAGCTTGTGCCAGGCAAGGTAGTGTGCGATAACGGGCGAAATCTGCTGGCCGCCCTTAAGATCGGTAGGCTGGAGCACATCCCTTGCCTGGCACATGTCATGAACCTCGTCGTCCAGAAATTTCTAAAGCGCTACCCGGGTCTGGACTGCCTGCTGAAGAAGGCTCGAGGTCTGAGTTCGCACTTCCGGCGTTCGCACCCTGCTTCGTCCCACCTGGCTGCGTTGCAGCGTCAGCTCGGCCTCCCCATCAACCGTCTCATTGTTGACGTGGCAACACGCTGGAATTCCACCCTCCACATGCTCCAGCGATTGTGGCAGCAGCGCAATGCCATTACGCAGTACGAAGTGACACATGGCCTGACAAGCAGCGAGAGTGGAGGCAGGTGAAAGAGCTCTGCACCATCCTTGCCAGTTTTGAAGAAGTCACCAAAATGGTCAGTGCGGGACAATGCCCTTGTCAGCATGAGCATTGTGGTGATCTTAGTTCTGGAACGATCGTTGGACACTCTGAAACAACAGGTCCCGCCAGCGAAGGAGGAGGAGATGGACACAGATGCGGACACGGAGCCTTTCTCTCCGTCGAATCCACAAGGCCCGACAATCGGTCTTCATTAGGCAGTGGTTCGGGGTCCAGGGCTAGTGCAAGGCGGCGCATCAGCTCTCAGGGTGCATCATCTGAGGCAAGTCAGGGCTGTGTTGAAGCTGTGCCGGAGGAAGCAGAGGAGGAGGAGGAGGTATTCCTAGACACCGACGTTAACGACGTCCCTGCCTTGGAAAGAGGTTGGCGCGAATTTGAGGCGGAGGAGGAAGATGAGGAAGATCAGTTTGCTAGTGCCCCTCGACCCAGAGGCTTGGGAAATCAAGGCTCCATCTCTCACATGAGTGCTTGGATGCTCCATTTCCTCCAACATGATCCTCGCATTAAGGCCATCAAAATGAACAACAGTTACTGGCTGGCCATCCTCCTGGATCCCCGGTACAAAACAAAACTCAGCACTTTCCTTCCACCCACCCAAATAGAGAGTAAAATGCAGGAAATGGAGACCTTGCTGATTGATCAACTGGAGACATCTGCGTCTGCTTCACGTTCCTCAAATGTCACGGTGGAACAACATAAGCGACGTGACAGCAGTAGAGGCCAGTACCCGAGCGGCACACAGCACAGGCAAGGTGGCAGAACCTAATGGGTGACCCTGGCAATTTTTATTTACCCCCCTCACCAAGCTGCAATGCAGAGCCACACCAACAAACAGAGCCCACAAACATCATGGTGCACGACTATCTGCGTCTCAACACCATGATTTTGTATTGTTCCGGGACCCAAAAAATTCGGGGATCCAAAATGGACGAATGACCAGACTCATCCCACCCCATAAGGTTTGCCCTGCACAGCACCCAGGTCATATTGAGGGGACCTTCACACAGCGGAGGAGTCATTACAAGAGGAAAGAATTTCCCGAAATTCGTTTCGTTCACAATTTCTCGCAAAAAATTAATTTCGTTCCAAATTTACTTCGCACAATCACGTTAAAAAACATCTTTTTCCAACTGCACAGAGCCTGCGGGTTTTGGTAGAATTTGTGCCATGCTTAAAATGCAAGGGATTGGTTTGGTCTTTCAACAATTTTTGTTTTTAGTATGCATGCACTTTACTGCCCCCACTTTTTTAAATCGCTTCCTATAAAATTCCCGGGGGCACTAAAGGGAAAAAACTGACCAAAAAATGAAGGGGGAATGTTCCCTATAAAGTAAAGCCAAGAAAGCTGGAAAAAAACAACTGAAGCCAGGTGGCAACATTAGTGACAATGTGGAGGGATGGCGAAGCCACAGCAGCATGGGCAGACAGGGGCACAATGACTTTTGGGAGGGGCAAAAACAGGAATTTGGTCACAGAGTGGCACAATGACACAGTGGGAGGTAAAGCGCGCAGCAGAGGTAGACAGTGGTAAATGACAGGTGTGGGTCGGGCATCAGCCACAGCGCAGCAGAGTCAACTTTTGCACAAGACACAGGTGTAGGTCACAGCAAAGCCCACAGCGTTTTGAGGTCAACAGTGAAAAAAGACACTTGTGGGCCCCGCAGCAGCCACGCACGCATGGGGTCAGACATTTGGCAAAATGAACATGTGTAGGCACGGCACAGACATGAGGTCGGCAGTGGCACAAGGGACTTCGGGGGGGCGGAAAAAACGGGATACCCCAAATAGGGGGGCACAATGGCACAGTTTTGATTTGAGGAAATAAACACACAGCATGGGGTCAGACAGGGCACAATGACAGAGTGTGAGGTCACGGTCACCACAACAAGAAGCAGGGGTCAACAGTGGCACAATGCACAGTGTGTGGGTCACGGCAGCAGCAGCATGAGGTCAACAGTGGCACAAGAACAGTGGTAGGCCGAGCAGCCACAGCAGCAGCATGAGGCAACAGGGCACAATGACAGGGGTTGTAGGTCACGGCAGCAGCACAGAGGTCGAAGTGGCAAAAATGACATTCGGGAGGTGGCAAAAACGGGAATAGGTCACGAGTGGCAAAATGACACATGTGGAGGTCACGGCAGAGCAGCAGAGTCAACAGTGGCACCAATGACAGTGTGTGGTCACGGCATCAGCCACACAGCAGCATGAGGTCAACAGGGGCACAGTGACACATGGTAGGTCACAAGCAGAAGCCACAGCACAGCATGGGGTCAGACAGGGGAACAATGACACAGTGTGTAGGTCACGGGACAGCCACACACAGCATGAGGTCAACAGTGCACAATGACACATTTTTAGGTCACGGGCAGCACAGATGATCAGGCAGTGGCACAATACATTCTGGAGGGGGCAAAAACAGGAGTAGGCCAAATAGTGGCACAATGACACAGTTTTAAAGTTGCGGCAAAAACACAGCAGCATGAGGTCAGACAGTGGCACAATGCAGAGTGGTAGTCACGGCAGAGCAGCATGAGGTCGGCATGGCACAATGACATTCTGGGGGCGGCAAAAACAGGAGTGGGCCAAGAGTGAACAATACACAGTTTTGATTGGGGGGCATCAACCAGCACATGAGATCAAACAGGGGAACAATGACAGAGTGTGTAGGTCACGGCATCACCCACAGCACAGCATAGGTCAGACATGGCACAATGAAGAGGTGTAGGTCACGGCAGAGCCACGCAGCAGCATAGTCGACAGTACAAAAAATGACACAGTTTTAGGTCACGGCAGCGCAGATGAGGTCAGGCAGGGGCACAATGACATTTGGAGGGGGGGCAAAAATAGGAGTGGCCCACAGAGTGGGACAATGACACAGTGTGGGGTCACGGCACAGCCACAGCACAGCATGAGGTCAGACATGGCACCATAACATGTGTAGGTCAGGGCGAAGCCACAGCAGCAGCATGAGGTCAGGCAGGGGCACAATGACTTTCGGGAGGTGGCAAAAACAGAGTGGGCCACAGATTTGGAAAAGAACATGTGGGTCACGCAGCGCCACAGCAGTAGCATGGGGTCAAACATGCACAAAAAGAGTGGAGGTGGGGGGGGAAAACCCCACCCCTGGTAAAGAGGGTTGGGGGCAGGGAAAACGTCAGCAGAGGTGGCATAGGGGGGTGGCGGCATCAGAAAGTGGCTGAGGCGGGTATTTTGAACCCAACTCATTTCTCACAGTTTGGGGTGAGGCGTCATGGCTGATTTATCTGACGCCTAAGGCTTGGTGTGTGGAAACCCGGGCCGATCCACCCTGTTTCATCTTGAAAAAGGGCAGTCTTTTTCCACATTTTCCCTGGAAAGCTTTTTCCCCTGGGTAACGAGGGCCCCCGCCGCACTGAACCCCCCGCCTGATCCCACACACTGGCCGGGCAAAAACAGCTTCCCCTCAAACTGGGCAATTTTGCGGCCACACACCATTTGGCTGCCCAGTATCCAGGGGATCTTCTAACTGGGGGTGGAAAGGGGTCCGCCAACTGGGGCCCCCACCTTTTTGGTTCGGGGACTGTTTCCGGGTCCTGTTCTGTGCTGTGGCGACTACCCTCCTCACTGGGCGGGTGAAGGAAGCTCTCATCAGTGACTCGAGACTTAGGTTACTGCTGATGGACGGGTTACTGCTCCTACCCCCCCCCCTTTACCCAGCACCGCGGCGTTACTGAGGCCGAGGAACCCCCCGTCAGACCGAAGGAGGGACGATGCCGCACATACAGTGCCAAACTGATTACGGAGGTTTTCCCTTTAGTTTTTTGATTTTGTCCTCCTCTCAATAGCTGGAAAAAGGCTCCCCTTTTTGGGACTGGTAAGGGTCCAATGGGGGAGAGCCGAAGTCACCCTCTCCCGGGATGTGACTATTCGGGTTTCACTAGCCAGGCAAATAAGCATGCGGGGGGGCCCATTGCAAAAGTGACTCCGGGGGGGCTCCCTGCCCCCATTTCCCTGTATACTTCCAGGGTGCTTGGGGGGTCATCCCCCTCGTCTTCCCTCATCCCATCCACCCCCTCCAGCTGCCCCTGCTCCTCCTCTCTTGTCCCTGGGTAGAAAATCCACTCATTTTACCAGACAATGCTTCTGTCCAATGTCCTCCTCCTCCTCCTCCTCATTCATCCCCCCCGGCTCATTGGCCACGAGATTATCGCCACTCTCCGTCCCCTCCCAGACAGATTTTTCAGCTCGTTCCGGGGACATGAAGCAGGGGAATGACGTTATTCATCCGGTAGTCCTGGTGAATGAAAAATAAGTGGCCTCCCGAAAGCCTAAACAAACCAGGTGTCACCATGAGCTGCCACGGCTGACATAAAGTTAAAAGGGGGATCTTCTTCTGCTGGATCATAAAAAAAACTTAATGGCCTTTCCCGTTCTACATCGGCCCAACTGTCAGTGGAATTCCAGCTGGAAACATCGCAAATCAGATTGTTGGGGGGGGCCGTTCTGCCCTGCAACTCAGGAGGGTGTAAAGGCTTTCGAAAGAAAAGTCATCACATTTCCTGGCCCTTTTTAGAATATTCTGAAGATCGGTGAAGACTTCAGCAACCTTTTCACAACCCAAATTTAACATGCGCCCAAGCAGGGACATGGCATCCCCCGGGCAGCGCGGGCACCATGTTCCTCCCCTTGTCCTCACCATGGTTTCGATTTGGGATTGGGGCCCAAAAAAGCCCAATCGATTTCTTTCTGCATGACGCGAGCATTCCTCCCCTTGTCTTCGTTCGCCGAGGAAGCCAGGTGTAGAACTGCTGACACCGCGTTCCCACAATGTGGTATGATGGGGCAGTACTTGTGGAGGGAGATGGCTTAAGGGTGCCCCAAACCTTGTTTTACATATTTTTGAAAGGGTGGGGATGCCTTTTGGGGAAAAAAAATTACGGCTTGGAATCTCCATCCGGCTGGACAAGCCATTTGTTTTTTTCCTGAAGGGCAGGTCCCATTTGGAAAGGGGGGACTGCAGTACCAACAACTTGGGCAGGACACGTCAGCTGCTGCACCTTAGATGTTTGGATGCAAATGTTGTCCCTTTTCAACGCCTCCTAACGACTCTGGCGCCCTGAGTAGCGAGGAGTAGGACATTGGGAAAGGGAGTGATGTCAAAAGAAAAAAGCTCCCTTTTTGCGGGTGGGGGACCCTTTAGGTGCAATGGCATGCGTGCCACTGGGCCTGCGCTTGGTGTTGCTGCGGGGCCCGGATGGACCACCAATCTGAGCCACGTTTTCACCCAGGGCCCCCGGATGGGACCTGCATTGTTGACGCAGGCCGGGTGCCAAAGTTAGCTCCCGGCCACGCTTCATTTCTGCTTCAATTTTACATAAACCCAAAATCGGCTCCCCCGGGTCTTAGCAAAGAACCCGCCACACCACCGAGTATCGGATTTTAACCCCCAACGCTCCGCACTGGGCTACTCCGCCGCTGCCTTTCGTGAGCCCCTGTGCCCCTACTTTCTTGACCTGTGAAGCGGGGGTTTTTTCCCGGGCCGTTGGCTCCCGACCCACACTCTGCAAACCTGCTGATCCGGCCACACGACCCATTGCTGGCTGCGCCCCTCCTTTTGCCAAACTGAGCCCTTTTCTCCTACGATGATGAAGCCCTTTCCCCACCCGGGCCCCCAAAATCGGTCGGGTCATCATCATCATTTGTGTTTCATCGTCACGCTGTTCTCATCACCCCGGGCTTGGTATGCAGAGGTGACCCCTCACAACGACCTCCCCCTCCACTCTCAAAATCCTACTTTTCCGCCCGCAAGAAGCAGGGAATATTGGCCCCATTTCTTTACGCCAGTACGCTGATGCCCTCCTCAAATGTTCCTCCTCGCTATATAGTGGCGCTGAGCCCAAACCACAATAATCTCTGGCTGAGGGGAACCGGGGGGACAAGGGGGTTGAGGACGGTGGGGCCGCGCCCGTCCCGGCCCCCTGCCATCTAAGGGTTTTTTGACGTCCCACTGACTCTTGGGTGGGTTGTCAGTGTCATCTGGGAGGAAAATGGATTGACCTAGTCACCCAAACAAAACTATTTGGGGTCTAGTCAGTACAGGCCCCCCTAGAACAGCGGGATTGTGGGGCCCACCGAGTTACCCTGTGCGACGTCCCCCTTGCTGGCTGCGAAATGCTCCAGGGTGTTTGTGCCTCTGCCACCCAGGTGAAGGACTGACCTCTCGTTTACATATGTTGTTTAAAATGTAAGAATGTTGATGAAGATTTGTATATGATAATACCAAATGTATTTTTATCAAAAACCCCCCCCAAGAATTGGGTAAATTGGAATAAAATTTCGCTCCACAAATGGGCAGGAGAAATTGACTTTATGTGCCGTTAAAAAATCGTGTTTTTACTGAATATAAAACACAAACAGGGTTAATTAACCCTTCGGATAGAAATTTTCTACAGAATTTTTCTGTGGGGGAAAAACAAAAATTTTTTTTATTGAGTACAACTGCAGAAAACGCTTAATTAACCCCCGGTGTAAATTGCGCAAAATAAAAGAGCAACCAGAAACTACTATTTGTAGCTGTTACAATTCGGTTTTTTCTACGCTACACAACAAGACAAAAAATTTTAATTAACCTTTTCTTTTGAATTATGGTAAAGGAGAATTTTTTTTTTTGGGGGGTGAAAAAGAAGTCTATTTTTGTTACCACAGCAGAAAAACAAAGCTTTTTAACCCCTGGATGTAAATTGCACAAAAAATTGGCAACCAGAAACTATCTTTGTAGCGTGTTTCAATTTGGGGTTTTCCCACGCACACAACAAAAAAAAAAATTTTAATTAACCTTTGCTTGTGAATTATGGACAGGAAAATTTAATTTTTGGGGGTGAAAAAAACGTTTATTTTTGGGACCACAGCAGAAAAACAAAAACTTAATTAACCCCGGGTGTAAAAAGCGAAAAAGAATTGACAACCCGAAAATACTTTGCTTTGTAGAGTGTTACAATTGCGTGTTTTTACGCTACACAACAAGAGAAAAAATTGTAATTAACCTTTGCTTGTGAATTATGTACAGGGCAATTGTATTTTTTGCGGTTAAAAAGACGGTTTTTTTTGTCACCACAGCACAAAAAAAACAACCCCCCCCTTAATTAACCCCTTTTAAAATTCGCAAAAGAATTCACAACCAAAACACTGCTTGTAGCGTGTTACAAAATTGCGTGTTTTTTTACGCTACAAAAAAAAGAGAAAAAATTGTAATTAACCTTTTCCTTGGAATTATGTACAGGAAAATTTTTAAAATTTTGGGGGTGAAAAGACGGCTATTTTTGTCACCACAGCAAAAAACAACGCTTAATTTAACCCCCGGATGTAAATTTCGCAAAAAATTGAGCAACCAAAAATACTACTTTTTAGCGTGTTACAATTTCGTGTTTTTTTTACGTACACAACAAGAGAAAAAAATTTTAATTAACCCCTTCGCGGAATTAGTACAGGGAAAAATTGTATTTTTTGGCGTTTAAAAAAACGGTTAATTTTTTTCACCCCAGCACAAAAAAAAACGCCTTTAAATTTAAACCCCTTTATGTAAATTGCGCAAAAAAATTACACCAGAAACTCACTTTGTAGCGGTTACAATTGCCGTTTTTTTACCTACCAACAAAAAAAAAAATTTAAATTTAAACCTTTTTCTTGGGAATTATGGTACAGAAAATTTAATTTTTGCGGGGAAAAGACGGTTTTTTTTTGTCACCACAGCAGAAAAAAAACGCTTTTTAACCCCGGATGTAAATTGCGCAAAAGAATAGAGCAACCAGAAAATACTAGCTTTTAGCATGTTACAATTGCTGTTTTCCCACGCTACACAACAAGAGAAAAAAGTAATTAAATTTGCTTTGAATTAAACAAAAATTGTAATTTTTGGCGGTGAAAAAGAGGTTTCTTGGATCAATAGAGCAGAAATACAACCTAATTAACCCCTGGATGTAAAATTGCGCAAAAAAATTGAGCACCAAAGCTACTACTTTGTAGCGTTTACAATTGCGTGTTTTCTACGCTAAAACAAAGAAAAAAATTGTAAATTAACCTTCCCCTTTTTAATTTTGGTACAGGAAAATTGTAATTTTTTACGGTGAAAAAAACGGGTTTTTGGAGTCCCACAACACAGAACAACCTAATTAACCCCCCGGATGTAAAAATTGGCAAATGAATTGAGCACCAAAAATGGAGTGTATTTGTATTATGAAAACCTGTTTCTTTAAAAAGAATACAACAGGGAATGGCTTATATCCCCATGGGTATTCAATGGCGTGAGCAATAGATTAAAATGTATATGCAGCTGCTGGACGCACACTGGACTTCAGATCCAAAACACCAAAAAAACAAAAATGAACATTAAGAGAAGCACTCTGAGACAAGTGAGACACCCCAAAAAATCGCTGTATAAAAATCACTTCTTCAGTAACAGTCAGCCGCGGCAGCACCTTTCCCTTATCGAGTACGCAGTGAGAGAGTATGAGCTCCAGCTGTCAGCGCCCGGACTTATAATAGTGCGGTGACGTCACAGAATCCCCGGCCGGTCTCTGAATTGGCTCATCTCTGCACATGTCATGCAGCTATGCCCTTCTTCACCTCCCAGAGTGCTTTGCCCCAGTGAAACGCCATGTGCTCGCAGCCATTTTATCAATATCAAAGCACACTTCGTTCACCCGAAGATACCCCAAACTTCGACTTCGTCGCAGAAGCCGAAGTTTTCCTGAAATTCTAAACGAATTCCACTTCGTTAGAATCAATTCGCCCATCTCTAGTCATTACAGACAAACGCATCCGGCTTTCCACAGGTCATGTGGATCGTTTGACTTTCATCAAGATGAATCAGGCATGGATCTCTGATGATGTTGTGGCGCCCAATTGCGAGGTCACGAATTAGTTTTCCGGGTTCTACTTCCATTCCTCTTCAAACAGAAATGCGTCCTCTTGAAACTTTTTGTTAAAATTTATCATTTCTTACTGCAATTGTTTTATTCTCGGTTCCCAACGTTCATTTTGCTGGTTTTGCATGTGAGGCAGACTGAAAAAAGACAGCAAGGTTCTTCATGACTCAACAACGTATGTCCATTTACTAACTTTATCATTAGAAGTGTTTCGCATTTGTCAATGGTTTTGGGTCATGTTGCGTGAGTACAGTATAGAAATTTGGTCCTTTTGGAACCAGCAATGTGGTTCTAAGTGGGCATTTCTCATCACAATTTTTAATAGTGGCTCAGAAAGTCATATTTATAATTTTTTTGGGTCAGTTGCTGTGAGGACACAGCTATTTATAATATGGTCTCTTTGGAACAGAAATGTGTCTTCTAAGTGGGCACTTCTCCATCACAATTTTTAATAGTGGCCTGAGAAGTATATTTATAATTTTTTTTCGGGGTCATGTTGCTGTGAGATACAGCTATAATTATGGTCTTTGGAACAGAAATGTGGCTTCTAAGTGGCATTTCTCCATCACAATTTTTAATAGTGGCTGAGAAGTCATATTAATAATTTTTTGGGGTCATGTTGCTGTGAGATACAGCTATAATTATGGTCTTTGGACATAAATTTGGCTTCTAAGTGGCATTTCCTCCATCACAATTTTTAATAGTGCTGGAGAAGTATATTTAAAATTTTTTGGGGTCATGTTGCTGTGAGATACAGCTATAATCATTCGGTCCTTTGGGAAACAGAAATGTGCCTTCAAAGTGGCTTTTTTCCCTCACAATTTTTACAGTGGTGAGAGTCATTTTATAAAGACTTGTTTTTGCAAGATCTTTACATAGCTAGCCAATCCCTGTATGAGACAAACCATTTAATACACATTAAAAAAGAGAAACAAAGACATGGTGGGATTTCCATCCTATTTTAAAAATGTGTTTCTAGATTAAACTACTAAAAAAACTTGCATGTACAAAATAAGCTGGTAAAAAAATTCCTCTGTGAATTGTACAAGGGAGGTACAGGAAGACTTGAACAGATGTAGGGTTATTCAGGGAGGACTGGGAGTATGGAGCATGGACAGAGAACAAAGAACAGAGACATTTCTCCAGCAGTAAAATGAGAAAAGAATGCCAAGAAAAAGGGCACCTGGGTGGAACAGGAGCGTTGTTTAACCACCTGTATTTCAAGTGAAGCTCTCAATTTGGTCCTGCCTCGATACGGAGGGGGGGAAACGCGCTTACCCAGGTTTGACTATACACCCCCAATATTTCTTTTTTTTTTTTTTTTATGTTACTGAGGAAGGCTGGAAGGTTCTTACTCACACTTCCGCACTCTGCTTCAGCACGAACTGTTTTCGTTGCTGCGTCATAAGGGCATTTTTACCGTGTTAATAGATGACGGTTGCCAAGCCTGGCTCTCACCGCACCACCACTGTAACTCGGGCCCTGGCAGCTGAACCTTGCGTGTGAATAGATGGACAGACACATTGCCTGGGCTCTCACCGCACCCCACTGTAAGTATGGACCTGGCAGCTGGACCTCGTGGTTAACAGATGGCTGACGGTTATCACTGGCTCTCACCGTTAGGGTTCAATCAGGAGAGCTTCAAAATTTCTCTAAAAATAAGATTTGAAAAGGTGGATTTCTGTGAGGTTAAGTAGGTCAAAATGGGCCCCAGAGCTGGACACAAATTGCACAATTTGAGGCTTAAAATTTTCTGGGGCTGGAGTCACTATGGGTCGAAACATTTGATTCCCAGGGGAGTCTGCCCCTAATCAACTGAAGAAGGATTTGGAGGAAAAATTAAACCATTGAATTGATTCCCTGAATCACTCTCAGAAGCCAGGGGGCAAATGTTCTCTCAACTAAGAAGTTTTTGGGGATGAATAGGACATTTTTATTACTTATGGGGTGTGCAACGAATTAAACATCTACACGTGAAAAAAAATACCTTTAAAAACTGCGGGGAGGGTGTACGTTATCACACCTGAAAAAAAAGCAAAATGGTAAAAATGTAAAACTATAATAATAAAATTCCCCAAATAAATCTTAAACAATGTCAGTTACCAAAAAATATACTAAATGACAGTCACTGTAAAAAAATAGATAGTGCCACTTTGTAATCTGTGGGTCAAACAGGTTTAGGGGTCATGCTGTGGCCCAGGACAGGGATAGTCTATGCCCAATGAAACTAAAATGGTGGTTCAAAGACTCCTTTTTGCGGCACTTTTTAAATCTGGGGCTCATGCAGGTTTGGGGCTCATGCTGTGACCCAGGACAGGTATAGTCAATGTCCCAGTTCAAACTAAATTGGTGGTTGAAAGACTCCCTTTTCCCAGCACTTTTTAATCTGTGGGTCAGACAGGTTTAATGGTCATACTGCGGTACAGGACAGATATAGTTAATAGTGAATAGTTACACTAAAATGGTGGTTCAAAGAATTCTTTTCCCGGCACTTTTTAATTTGGGGGTCAGACAGGTTTAATGGTCATACTGCGGTCCAGGACAGGTATAGTCAATGTCCAGTCCAACTAAAATGGTGGTTCCCAAAAACTTTCCCTTTTTCCCCGCACTTTTTTAAACTTTGGGTCAGACAGGTTTTAATGGTCATACTGTGGGACAGAACAGGTATAGTCAATGTCCAGTTCAACTAAAATGGTGGTTGAAAGACTCCTTTTCCCTGCCTTTTTAATCTGTGGGTCAACAGTTTTAATAGGGCATACTGCGGTACAGGACAGATATAGTTAATGTCCAGTTCAACTAAAAGGGTGGTTCAAAGAATTTTTTTCCCCGGCACTTTTTAAATTTTTGGGGGCCCGACAGGTTTAATGGCCCTTCTGGGGCCCCCAGGACGGGTATAGTAGGATGGGCGAATCGTTCAACGAAGGGGAATTCTTTAGAATTTCGGGAAAAATTTTCGGTTCGGAACGAAGTCGAATTTGGGGTATTGGGTGAACGAAGGTGTGTTTTTGATTGTTTAAAATGGCTGCGAGCACATGGCGAAAAAACATGGGCAAAGCACCGGGGAGGAAAAAGGGCATGGGTCTGCATGACATGTGCAGAGGGAACCAATCAGGGGAACCGGGGGGTTTTCAAATTGACCTAACCGCACTTTAAGCCCGGACGCAAACCCCGGGGAGTCCCCACTCCTCCACTGTGCTCAGGGGGAAAGGTGCTCCCCGGGGTGTAGCTTTTAAATAAAAGAATTGTTTTTTATAACGATTTCTGGGGGGTTTGTCTCAGTTTGTCTTAGAGACTTTTTTCTTTTAAATTTTCAAATTTCTAATTTTGGGGGGTTTATTGATTAAAAACCCAGGGGGTTCCCCACCAAACTGCAGCTGCATATACATTAAATTTATCCAAGTGGGTCTAAGCCAGTTCCTGTTTTTATTCTTTTAAAAAAAAGCGTTTTTACAAGCAAATACCACTTTTTTTTTGGGCTGCTAAATTTCTATTGCGAAAATTTTTCCCCCCAGGGGTTAAAATAAGGTTTTTTTGGGCGGTATGCTGACCCCAAAAAAAATTTCTTTTCCCTCGCCAAAATATAAAAAATTTTTTCCTGTAGCCAAATTTCCCACAAAAAAGGTTAATTAAAAACTGTATCTTTTGTTTTTTGGCTTAAAAAAAAACGAAATTTGAAACACGCAAACAAAGGCAACTGTTTGTGGGGGCCACGTTCTTTGGCGCAATTTACATCCGGGGTTTTAATTAAGCTTTTGTTTTTGGTTTTGCTGACAAAAATTTTTTCCCCAAAAACCGTTTAACCCTTTAAAAAAACGGGGCAAAAAAGAAAAAAAATTATAAATTTTTTCTTTGGAAAAGGGCCTAAAAATTTAAAGGCCCCCAAAAAAAAAAAATTTTAATTATAAAAAAAAGGGTTTAAATTTTAAACTGTATCCTTGTTGTGTGGGGTAGAAAACCCCAAATTTTGTAACACCGCTACAAAGCTACTAGTTTTGGGGCCCTCAATTCTTTGGCGCAATTTAACCCGGGGTTTTTTAAGCGTTGTTTTGCGGGGGTGTGTGACAAAAATAAACCCCTTTTTCAAGGGCCAAAATATAAAAATTTTTCATGTACCCAAAATTCACAAAAAAAAAAAGGGAAATTTTCCAACTGTTTCTTTGTTGTGGGGTTTGTAGAAAACACGAAATTGTAACACGCTACAAAAGTTTACTAGTTTAAAGCGGCTAAATTCTTTGGCGCAATTTTACACCCAAAGGGCAAAATTTTAAGCTTGTTTTGTTGGTTTTGTGACAAAAAAAAAAACCTTTTTTTTCAACGCCAAAATAATAAATTTTTCCTGTACCCAAATTTTCAAAAAGCAAAGGTTAAAAAAAAACTGTATTTTCTTGTTTGGGGCCCGTAAAAAAAACCCCAATTTGTAAAAAAGCACAAATCTACTGGTTTGTCGGCCCAATTTTTTTGGGGCCAATTTACACCCGGGGGTTAAAATTAAGGTTTTTTTTGCTGGTTTGCTGACAAAAAAAAAACCCCGTTTTTTTTAAACCCGCCAAAAATATATCATTTTTCCTGTAGCCTAATTAAAGCCCAAGGGGTTTAAATTAAAAGCCGGGTTTGGCTTTTCCCATTAAGAAAAACCACACATTTTTTTTTAAAAGGGACACATAAAAGGGAAAAATTTTTTTGGCCTTTTGTGGAGCGAAATTTTATACCCAAAAGGTTTTCCCCAACCCTTTTTAAAGGGTTTTTTGGGGAGAAAAAAACAGGGGGGAAATATCATATACAGAAATAAACAAAAAACAGTATCTGTAAAATTTTAAAAAACAAACAGTATTAAAACAGAGGGGTGGCAGGCTCTGCCCCTGTAAGTGGAATTTGGGAAAAAACCCTTCCTGGAACGGCCCAGGTCGCAGCAAAAAGGGGGAACGTCGCAGCCGGGGGGTTCACCCCGGTGAGGCCAAAACTGCCGTTTGTCATCTAGGGGCCCTGTTTTGTTCAGAAACCCCAAAGGGGTTTTTTTTAAATTGGTTGACTAGGTAAACCCTCTTCCTCCCAAAAGGGGACTTTTGACAACCCCAGCCAAGGTCGGTGGGAACCTCAGAAAAACCCTTTTTTTGGGCATGGCCCGGGGCGGGTCAGGGGCCCTCACCTGTCCTCAGCCTGCCTTTTTCCCCCACCCGGTTTCCCCAGCCGAATCAACTTGTGGTCGGGGCCCCAGCGCCTATATAGCGGGTTTAAACAATTTGGGGAGGGGCAGCCCAGCACTACTTGGCACAAAGAAATGGGGCCCAATATCGTTGCTTTTGCAGTAGGGGGAAAAGGGTATAAAAAGGGGAAAGAGTGGCAGGGGAAAGGTCATGTTGTAAAGGGGTCAGCCTGGGCCCAAACAAAAAACCGGTGGAGGACACCCATGACATGAAAAAAAATAAAAGATGTTTGTAGCCGACCGCACTTTGAAAACCCGGGGGGTGGGGGAAAGGGCTTCATCATGGGTCGGGAGAAGAGGGGGGTCAGCTTGCGCGCCCCGGCGAAGCGCAGCCAGAAATTGGGGTGTGTAGCCGTGAGTCACAGGATAGCAGCAGGGAGGTCGGGAGCCAAGGGGCCCCGGGGGTTAAAAAACCCGGGCTTCGCGGGGTCCAAAAAAAGTAGCAGCAAAGGGGCTCAGCAGGGAAAGCGGCGGAAAGTATCACTCAGGCGGAGCGGGGGCGGGTAAAATCCGTTTCTCGGGGGGTTTTGCAGTTCTTTGTAAGACCCCGGAGGAGCCGAATTTTGGGTATATGTAGAATCTGGGGGGCAGAAAGGTTAACGGGGGCCAGGGGAAAATTTGGGCCCCAGGGCCCCTGCGTCAACCCCTTTCACCCGTCACCCATCCAGGGCCGGGAAAGAAACATGGTCAGATGTGGGGCCCCCTTTCCTGCCCCCCCCAGAACAGCCAGCAGCAGCCCAAGGGGCATGCTTTGCCTTTTGCAGCGGGAAAAAGGCTCCACCACCTTTTTGCAGAAGGGAGCTTTTCTCTTTGACATCATCTCCCGTTCCAGATGCCCCCTGCCCTTCCCCTACTCATGGGCCGCCAGCAGTCTTTTCAGCGGGGCGATTGCAAAGAAAACAAAGTATGGCCCAAACCCCATCCTTGGTGCAGAAAGCGCCCTGCCCCTGCCCAATTTTGGGTATTTCCTCCGTCCCCCCCCTTTTTCCCAAAGGGTTTGGAAACTCTGACCTTTCAGGAACTAATGGCTTGGCCAACCCGAGAGGGGAGATTTCCAACCCTAAATTTCTTTTTCCAAAAAAGGCAGTACCAAACTTCAAAAAATTTAAGAAAAACCAAAAGGTGGGCCGTCCTTGAGTTTTATGGGGTTTTTCCCAAGGTGCACTGCAGCCCCGGCCCTTCCTGGACTTTTAACCGGAAAAGGGCCAGTACATGCCTTTTTACGGCCCCCCTGGGTAAAAAAATTTGGGGGTTTAAACCCCCAGAACACCAAAAACGGTTTTTTAAGGGCCGCTTTCCCCTCCACGTTGTAAAAAAAGTTTGCCCCCTGCCCCAAATGTCCGCCTCCTCCCCCCCTCCCCACCACCCCCAAACCAGCCTCCAAAAATTTAATTGCCCCAAATTCTACCACATGTGTAGGGCAAAAGGGGTTGCCCACGCAGTTTTTCCCCGGGTTTTTCCCTGGGGTAAACGAAGTACACAGGGGGGGAACGCTCCCGTCATGCAGCAAGAAATCAAATGTGTGGTTTTTCCTCCGGGGCCAAACCCTGCAAAATGGGAAAACCATGGGGGACGGACAATGGGGGAAAATGGTTTAAACGCTGCCCCCGGGGGGGAAGGTCCCAGGGGCGCCCTGCATGGGGGCACGTTTAAAATCTGGTTGTGAAAAGGTTCCTGAAGTTTTCCGCCGATCTTCAAAATTTTTTGGGAAAATGGCCGGGAAAACCCTGTCCCCTTTGCCCCTTTTCCTTTTCGAAACAAAGCCAGGAACACCCTCCCCGAGTTGCAGCGGCAGAAAAGGCCTCCCCCCAAACCCCTCTGATTTTGCCCATGTTTCCCCCCGCTGGAAACCAGCCTGCACATGGGGGACCGACTTTTATAACAAGAAAGGGCCCTTTAAAAGGGTTTTTTTTATTATCCAGGGAGACAGAAATTTTCTCCCCTGTGTAACTTTTATGTCAGCCCTGGCAGCTCATAATTTAAAACCTGCCCTTTGTTGAGGCCCTTCGAGGAGGGGCCCACGTTAATTTTTTCAGTCGCCAGGACTACGGGAAAGAATTTAACCCTCCCTTCCACTGCTTCATGCCGGAACAGATGCTGAAAAAATTTTTTGGGCAGGGGAAATGGAAACGGTTGGCTACTACATTCGTGGCCCCAAGAGTCCGGGGGGGGACTGAAATGGGGGAGGGGGAGGAGGACATTGGAGCAAAAGCATTGGGCTGTGAAATGAGTGGATTTTCCCACCCAAAATGAAAAAAGGGGGAGGAAACAAGCAGCGGGGAGGGTTTATGGAGATGAGGAAGAGAGGAAATGACCCCCCAAGCACCATGGCAGTATTCATGGAAATGGGGAGGGGGGCCCCTCGGAATCACTTGCAGAAGGCCCCCCATGCTTATTTTTCCCCGGCTATGACAACCCAATTTGTCAGCAAACCGGGGGGTGGGATGACTTTCTGGCTCTCCACCCTATTGGACCCCGCTACCGGTCCAAAAAAGGGACCCTTTTTTCCCCGTAATTTAGAGGGAAAAACAAAACCAAAAACAAGGGAAAATTTCCCCCGAAACAGTTGGAGCGGGCCTTTTGTGCCCGGGCTCCCTCCTTTGACAGGGCCCGACCGGGGGGTTTTCCCCAGGCCCCCACGTTTCTACTGCCGCGGGGTGCTGGGGAAGGTGGGGGGGGTAGGGGGCAGTACCCCAAACTCCCCTCAGTATAACCTAAGTTCCGGAGGCACTGGAGCAGCTTTTCCTTTACCCGCCAAATGAGGACGGCAGTCGTCACAGCGGGGACCCGCAGGAAACCCGGAGCATTTCCCCCAACCAAAAAGGGTTTTGGCCCCACTTGGGACAGGGAAACCCGCCACCCCCCAAAATAGAAGTCCCCTGGACTACTGGGGGAGCCAAACTGGTTGTGTTTTGGGCCCCCAAACCCTTTCCCAGTTTGCAGTGGAAAGCTGCCCCCGGCCTTTGTGTGGCATCAAGCGGGTGTTCAGTGCGGGGGGGGCCATCGTTTCCCCAAGGAGAACCCCCTTGTTCCACGGGAAATGGGAACGGGCTGACCTTTGTCAAGATGAATCAAAGGGGTGGAACGGCCAAAGGGTTTCCACACACCCCAAAGCCCCTTAAGGGGTCAGTTGGGGTTTTAAAAATACCCGCCTCAGCCACTATTCTGATGCCCGGGCCCCCCCCTGATGCCACCCCAAATTTTCTGACAGTTTCCCATCTGCCTACCCCCATTTTTACCGGGGGCTGGTATTGCCCCCCCCCCCTCAACACATGTCTTGTTTCCCCTCTATGGGCCTCATGCTGCGCTGCTGTTTTCTGTTTTCCGTGGGCCCTCCCCCACTGTGTCCCTTGTTCCCCTGTTGACCCCCATGCTTCTGCTGTGGCTGCTTCCCTGTCCTCCACACTGGGATCTTTGTGCCCCTCCTGACCTCATGCTGCTGCCGCCGTGACCTCCCCCTCCCGTCAATTTTGCCACTCTGTGGCTTCCTCCTGTAAAGCCCCCCTCCAAAAATTTTGGCCCTTGTGCCACTGGGCCCGATCTCATGCGGCCCCGCTGTCGTGACCTCCCAAAAGTGTGATTGTGGGGCCCCCGTGGCCTAATTTATTTTTTGCCGCCTCCCCAAAAGTCATTGTGCCACTGCCTGATTCCTGCTGCTGCTGTCGACCTCCACACTTTAAACATTGTTCCAATCTGTGGCCCCAAACTGTTTTTTCCCCCTCCCCGAATTTTCTTTTGCCACTTTCCTGATTCCCTACGCTGGGCCCCGGACCTCCCCACTGGGTGATTGTGCCACTCTTGGCCCCAATTTCTGTTTTGCCCCCCAGAATTTTCCCTTGTCCACTTTCCTGATTTTATGTTCTGCCCGTCGTGAACCTCCACCAAAATTGTAAACAAATTTTGCCCCTCTGTGGCCCAATACCGTTTTGGGGGCCTCCAGAATTCATTGTGCCAAATGCCCGATTCCTTTCTCGCTGTCGTGACCTCCACAAATGTGTGATTGTGGCCATTCTGTGGCCTTTCCCCCTGTTTTTCCCCTTCCAGAATGTTCCCTTGTCCCAACCCAGACCTCATACTGCGCCGCCCTTTACCTCCGCTATCCTCATTGGCCCCTCTGGGGTTCCTCTTTTTTTGCCACCTCCAAAAGTCAAATTTTGCCCTGCCCGACCTCATGCTGCTGTGGGTGCCGCCGTCACCTCCACACTCGGGCCCCTAATGTTGCCCCCCCGACTCCAGCTTGTTTTTTTCCCCTTTTGCTGGAATAACTTTATCAGGCTTTCCCTTCCCCTTTAGTTTTTTGGGCAGTTTTTCCCTCTTAAGTGCCCCCCGGGAATTTTTTAGTGAAAGCGATTCTAAGAAACGGCGGGGAGTCATTTTGCGTGTCAAACTAAAACACAACAAATTTTAAGAAGACCAAACCCCAAACCCCCCTCTGAAAATTTAAAATTTGGGACAATGGGTTTTCACACCCGCAGGGTTTGTGCGCAGGGGAAAAACTGCTTTTTAACGCATTTGTGCCGAATAATTCGGTAACGAAAACGGAAAATTTTTCCCTGTTTTTAAAAATTTGGTCCAAGAAGTGACCAAATTTTTTCGGGAATTTTTGAAAATTCGGCCCTTCTTTTAAAAAGGGATAGTCAATTCCAGTTTTAAAATAAAATGGGGGGTTGAAAGACTCCTTTTTCCCACACTTTTTTAAACTTGGGTCAGACGGTTTAATGGTCATACTGGGTACAGGACAGATATAGTTTTTAAAGTCCGTTCAACTAAAATGGTGGGTTTAAAAAACTCCTTTTCCCCCCACTTTTTAATCTGGGGCATGAGGTTTGGGGGGCCCTGCCCGCGTTCCAGGGGCAGGGATATTCAATTCCAGTTTAAGTAAAATGATGGTTCAAATCCCTACTGCCCTTTTTGGGACCCTTTTTTAAATTTTTGGGTCAAGCCCGGGTTTTTAAAGGGTTTAGCTGGGTTCCCAAGGGAAAGGGGGTAGTGGGAAAGGTCGTGAGTTTTTTTTCTGTGGCTTTTTAACCAAAGGGGTTTTGCCTAAAATGTACACGGGATCAAATTTTACTTTTGGATGTTAATTCCAAACTTCTCCAACCCGTTTGGGTGTAATTTAAAGAAGGTTTTTCTTCCTCTCCCATAACTTTAATGGTCAACGGGGATAATCTTTTTTATCGACCCATCGGATTTCTTATTGATAATTGCCGATATCGACTAACGAAAACCCGATGACGATAGCAACGTAATCCCCTATCACAAATTATTACCCCAACCCCAAGGGAAACTCATGATTTAAATGACTTCCCCATAAAACTACACGTTGTTGATGTTGGAAGTGGTCATGATAATGTGACTTTTAAAAATAATTAAAAAATTTAAAAACTATTCAATGATATATTTTACACCCCCAGAATTTTTTAGATAATAAAAAATGATTTCCTAAAAACCAAAAATATTATTTTTTTATTGGAAGTAGGGGGGAAAAAGGTTAGGAAGTTCCCCCCGGGTGCACCAGTTCTTGGGGAAAATGTTACACTATACGATAGCAAAATCATAACACTCATAGTTTCAAGCACATCCCAAGGATAACATTTGTCCCTGGGGGAAATCCTAAAACAGATCCTTAATTTCTTAAACCCCCCTTTCAAATCCCCCAAATTCTGATACTCCATGGGTTGATCGTCAAGAATTTCCCCGTAAATAGTGTACTGGGGCGGTTGGCTTTTCATTTCCCTTTTTATAAAATGCCCTACTGTAAAATTTATGGAACATTGGGTGGACCCTTTTGGGAAAAACCCCTTAAAATTTTTTCCCCTTTTTTTTCAACCCCTTACACCCATATAGATTTTCACTCTACGGGGGCCCCCCCACACCTCATCTTTTATCGTTACTTTTTTTTCCCTGTAGAGTTTTAAAATTTTCTGTACTAAATACTCTCTAAATTGTAAGTGCTGCAGAATATTTTGGTGTTAAAAATAAAGATTATTTTATTTTATAATTTATCGTGGGGGAACAGCCTTTCCCTCCCCCCAACCTTTCCAAAAATCCCGAGGACATTGGAAAGTGGGGGACACATGGGGGCCCCCTTGATAATGTTTTTAAAAAATTTTGGCCCGTACTTCCACAGTTATTAAAGGAGTTGCCCACCCTTCAAAAAAAAAAAAAAAATGATCCATTGTCATCCATTGTCAAAAAATAACAAAACGTGTGCTACCTTTCTATCTGCCCATTGAACCAGTGTAAAGGTTTCCCGCCCCGGAAATCAGTTTTTATTTAATAGCAACCACACATAAAACCCCTGTGTCTAAAACAATTTACTTGCCTTTTGAGGGAAAAGGGGACCTACTTTTTTTGGGATAATGAAATCCAGTCCCCGCGTTGGGAATGCCCGTAATAATTTTACCGCCCCCCTGAGGGGCACTTTTTTGATTACTTGGCCCCCCATACCAGTACTTTAAAAAAACCCAAGGGTCAAGAGTTCCCCGAAGTTTCTACTCTAGAGAAAAAAAATTTGACAGGTAGAAAACTTTGATTTGTTATTTTATGACATTGTGTTTTTTTGTTTTACATTTTTAAGGTGGACAACCCTTTTTAAAATATAATAGTATAAGGTTTCCCCTTAATTTTTAAAGGAGATTGGTAGTGTCAAGGTGGTTAAAAATTGTCAAAGGGAAAATTTTTAAAAATGTTTTAGGTTTTTGTCAAATATCGTTATCGGGCGATTAAATCCCCATATCACAATTTTCATGCCGTTTTCCAATAGCGATTAAAGGGTAAAAGACCATTAAAAATCTATGGAGAGGAACAAAAGCCCTTTAAATTTTTAAAAAAAGGGCCGAACTAAACCCGGGGAAACAGAATTTTAGGGAGCGCCATGGGGCCCCGGGGCGTAAAGGGGGCCCGCGCCCTGGGCAGCTGTATTTAAGGGCTGCCAAACCCCGGTAATGCCCCCACCGGGCCCCGCCGGTTGTGAACATAACAGGTTTTACTGCGGGGGGCAGAGCTTGTGGGGCCCGGCCCCCATGCCCCCTCCCAACGCCAAAACCCGTTTGGTATGCCCCTCCAAAAACATTTTTTTAAAAAAAATAAGGGATCCAATGTTTTTTTGGGGTTTCATAGACCAAAAATGTTTTTTTTAGTTTTGTATGAGGATTTGGCTGCCTCATTGGCTTTTTGCACTCTGCCCATCTCCATAGGTTTTAAATCAGTGCAGGATATTCAATAGCTAGTCCTTTTCACTCCCTAGGGTGTTGGAGTCTGAACAGGCTCCAAGAGAGGTAACGTTTTAGTGTAAGGACTCACCTGTGCTGGGGTCCCCTTGATGCAATTGGGAGGTGAGCTTAAACACTTTTGATCAAAATTGTGAACTAAGAATCCCAGGTTTTAATATATCCTTAGCAGTAATGCATTTTTCAAAAATTCCTATATGCCTTTGATGTTTTCTTAGTTGATAGTGTGCCACTGACATTTGGAATAGATGTATGTTATTGCCTGGCCAGTTTGCACCTATACTTTTTTTTTTCAAAAAATGTTTTTGGATGTGCATAGCCAAACTGTTTTTTTTTATTCACTATCCCTGTCCTGTACCACAGCATGACCCTTAAACCTGCATGACCCACAAATTAAACAGTGCCAGAAGGCAGTATTATTTATTATTTGAGTTAAATTGGACATTGACTATCCCTGTCCTGGAACGCAGCATGACCCTTAAACCTGTCTGACCCACAGATTAATAAGTGCCTGAAAAAGGAGTCTTTGAACCACCATTTTAGTTGAACAGGACATTGACTATCCCTGTCCTGGACCGCAACATGACCCTTAAATCTGCATGACCGACAGATTAAAAAGTGCCTGAAATATGAGTCTTTAAAACACCATTTTAGTTGAACTGGACATTGACTATCCCTGTCCTGGACCGCAGCATGACCCTTAAATTTGCATGACCCACCGATTACCAAGTTCTAGAAGGCAGTATTATTTGAAGCAGCATTTTGGTTGAGCTGGACATTGACTATCCCGGTCCTGTACCACAGCATGACCCTCAAACCTGCATGACCCACAGATTAAAAAGTGACGGAAGAAAGTAGTCTTTGAAGCAGTATTTTAGTGAAATGGACATTGACTATCCATATAATGTAATGCAGCATGACCCAAAAATCGGCACGGGTGCCCTTATGGACCATCAGCTGAAAATTTTGCAATAAGAAATAAACTATATTTTTTTAAAAAAATGTCCAATACTGCTGCCACTAGAGCTATTTGCCACTGGTGACATTGTTCCACCATGACATTAGAATGTGAAGCAAACAAAACAGATGTCCTCAGTAGATCAACGAGGCCTGTCTGAAAATGCTGCATTCTACTGTCAAGTGGGTTGAAGGAAATTACTGATCAAGGTGGGTGAGGCTGTAAATGTGGATCACGCAGGTTCAGCCAGCAGGGTCAGAGTTACAGTAGGTGCGGTGAGAGCCAGGGCTGGCGTCCGTCATCTATTAACATGGCAAAAAAGCCCTTAAGATGCAGCAACGAAAACAGTGATGCTGAAGCAGAGTGTGGAAGCGGAAGTGTGGGCTGAGACCTTTGACCGTTCGGCAAATGTTGACAATTGTGAAGAACAAATGCCTTTTAGAAACCACATTTTTTAAAATAGGACCTGTAGCATAGCTGTATTTCACAGCAACATGCCCCTAAAAATTCAAAACATGACCCATTGGCCACTGTTGACAATTGTGAAGAACAATGGTCTGTTAGAAACCAAATTTTTTTAAAATAGAACCTGTAGTATAACTGTATTTCACAGAAGCATGACCCAAAAAATTATAAAAATGACTTCTCACTGTTAAAAATTGTGAGGGAGAAATGCTACTAAGAAGCCACATTTCTGTTCCAAAGGTCCTTGATTATAGCTGTATCTCACAGCACCATGACCCCAAAACCATTGACAGTGTGAAAAATTTTAATGAAGAAGTGAGTTAATGGAATATGTTTTTTTCATGAAACCGTGTACAATTGGTGTCTTTTACAGTCTCCTCCCCGCAAAACCAGCAAAATGACCTTATGGGAACTGAGAATAAAAATTGCAGTAAGAAATTATCATTTTAAAAATTTTTTTTCAAGAGGACCATTTCTGTTTGAAGAAGAATGTGAAGTAGATCGGCAACTAATCAGTGACCTTGGCAATTGGGGCAACAACATCATCAGAGATCCATGCCTGATTCATCTTGATGAAAGTCAAACGATCCACATTATCAGTGGAAAGCCGGATGGTTTGTTGTATGACTCCCCCAGCTGTGCTAAAATCCCCCCCCCCCTAGCTATGAGCTGGTTTGCTGGGCAGGCAAACCTCTATGGGTGGCGAGGAGCTCACCCCATTATCCATTTTGGGATACCAAAAGTCGTTTGGGCCCAAAAAATTCCAAAAACATCGGTGTTGGACGCAGATAGCGTGCCCCGTCTTTAACCCCGGTCTCTGTGTTTTGGATGTGTACCCTGATTACTGGTTGGTGAGGGGGTAAAAAAAGGTTGCCAGAGGGTCCCCCATTGGGCTTCTGCCACAATGCCTGCTGCTGCGGCTACTTGGGCACCAATGCTGTCCGTTGCTGAGTTTTTCCCAAAAGTGACATTTAAAGAACGTGAAGCGACGAAAACAGTGTCTCAGTTGATCAATCAGAGGTCCCCAATTCCTGCATTTTACTCTCTATTTGGGTGGGTGGAAGGATTTTTGCCGAGTTTTGTTTGTAACGGGGTCGGGAGGGTGGCCAGCCAGTAATGTTGTTCATTTTGATGGCCATTTGCGAGGTAAAGTTGGAGGAAATGGAGCACCCCAAAGCATATGTGAGAGTGGAGTCTTTTTCCAAAGCTCGGGTCGAGGGGCATAGCAAAATGTTTCCTCATCTTCCCTCCCCCGCCTCAAACCCCATCCCAAACCCTTTTCCAGGCAGGGACTCGGAAAAATTCGGGTCCAGAAATACCTTTTCTCCCCCTCCGCTTCCTCGCCTCAGCTTTAACACACCCCGGACTTGCCTAGATGATGTACCCTGAAAGCTGGGGGGGCCCCCTTTGACTAGCCCGGGACCCGAACCACCCCCCTAATGAAGACTGATAAAGTTGTGAAACTGTTGGGGTCTTTGGATTGCGGAGGGGAAAGGCTCGTGTCCATCTCCTCCTCCATCACTGGCGGGCCCCTGCTTTTCAGAGTGTCCAACATTTTTCCCCAGAACTAAGATCACCAAAAATGTCATGTGAAAAGAGCAATGTCTGCATGACTATTTTGGTGGCTTTTCAAAACTGGCATGGAGGGGTGCAGAGCTCTTTCACCTGCCCCACTCTCGGTGGGTCAACACCCCGAGGGTCCGCACGCTGCTTTCAGGCCAGTGTCACGTACTGCTTTAATGGCTTGTGTGCTGTCAAGCTGACGCTGTAACGCAGCGCTGGGGGAAGCGGGTGCAAAAGGCGGAAGTGTGAGCTCAGACCTCGGCTTCCTCAGCAGGCAGTCCGACCCCGAGTAGCGTTTTGAAATTTCTGGGAAAAAGAGGTTAAAGGTGTCCCAGGAAAGGGGATGTGCCCCACCCCTACCGATCTTAAGGGCGACCGGGAAAGATTTCGCCCGTTATCGCACATAACCTTCCCCCGGCACAAGGTTTTTGTCCCCAAAAAGCCACGCTCGGTCTCTTTCAAAGAGCCGCCCCACAGCTCCTGCCTGGTGTTGACGGTCTCCAAAAAAGTTTAATTTAAACAGGGCCCTGATTTTCTGGGAGTGATGTACCGTGGCCTTTGGGGGAAAAAGAACCCTGCACCACCGTGAAATTTTAAAGAGCTGTGCGCCAACCCTGGAGCCCCGTCACACCAGAGCATCCACCAGTACCAGTGAGCTGGTCACAGGTATAGGGGCCTTTGGCCGGTTATAAGTCCATGTTTGGTGGTCAGTGGACTTTGCCGGAACAGATGCGACAAGGCTTGAGATTTTTATGACACTGCCAGGGCGGGATGGTTTTGGGAAAAGAAATGCCTGTCGGTTTCTGGTTTTTGGGGGGCAGGCAAGGGTCATGACAGGGCGGAACCCATCTGGTCCCCCAGACGGAAAAAGGAACTTTCCCCAAGGGCCCAAAAGCCTTGCAATCCCCAAAACAAGGCTTTTCCCTTTGGGGATGGTTTGGGTTAAAGTGTTTCTTTGCTCAAAAACCTGGTAGACAGAAGGTGGGCTAGACGGGCCGCCTCTCGGTTTTGTGCAGGTCAAACTGGTGGAAGTAGAAGGGTTGGATGGGTCTTGGAGGGTGGTGGTTTGGGGATCTTGCTCATGCGCTGGAGACATGGGCAGGGGAATGTTTGGTTTTGAAAGTGGGGAGGAGGCGGAGAAAGAGGGTGTGACGTGATTGGAAGCCCGGGACCGGTGTGGCCTTTTTAACAAGTGTTCCCTCCATTTAATCATCATTCTTGCAGTGAATAGACATGTTGGTGGTTTTTTAAAAACCTAAGATTTTCCCTCTACTGTGCGGTACGGAAAGGCGGAAATGATGTCGTGGGGAATAGAGCTTGATCGAAAAAAAAACCCAGGCTTGAATTTTGGGCCCTTTTCGACGGCGAAAAGGAGGAGTGTGTTTCCCAGATCATGGCTGGTGGAATAATATTAGGGATTGTGCGACGCCCCCCCCCCTTTTTTTGAGGTGGGACCCTATTTGATACCCCCCCATGTCTTCCCCTCGTCAGTGTTGAAGGTTGCAAAAAAAATTCTGCTAAAAAGAAAGTTTGGACCCGCATGCGTCATCATTTCATAACAAACGGGTGATTCCCTTCGTCCTGAATTCTAATCTGGGGCTGGGCTACAGGCAACAAACACTGCACAGCTCTGGGACCCCCAGGATTTTTGCGTTGACGGTTCTTCCCTCCCCTTTATGGCTCAGCGATTGGGGTCAGAGCAGACCCAAAAACATCCCTTTGGCCTCTTGATTTTTGGAAAATGCCTTCTGACCCCAAATGATTTTGTCATCAAAGGGTTTCAGAAAAAGGATTTTCCACAGTGGTGGGGAATGAGTTGACATTTGGGGGTGCTTCGTTTGTTTGGGCGGTGCTGACGTATGATGACGACATTTGTGGCGGATGGGAGGCAAGGAGGTAAGACTGTGGATGCGGTTGCATTAAAACCCTGAAGAAAAGATTGGGACGTGCGTTTTCTGAGATTACAGGGCCCCGAACCCAGCGATGACAGGCCTGAGGGTCCTGCAACCCCAATCGGTTGCTTGCGGTTGTCGCCGCACGGGGAAAGGGGCACCTTTCTCGTCCCCTACCTCAATGTCCTACTCCCTCTTTGCTTGTTACCACTGAGTTGCTCTGTTTAGAAATATAAAAAATGTAAAAAAGGGATGGAAAAGAGTTTTTTTGACAGTCTTTTTGAAAAACGGAAAAACAAGTATTTTTAAAATTATTTCCAACAGCCAAAATAGGATTAGAAAAAGAAATTTTTTCTATAAAAATTTGAGAAATTCGGTTGGTGGAAAAAACCCTAACCAAATTCAACAGTGTTCTTCCCTTTTGTCCCTGAGATTTAAATGCCCGTAGGACTAGAAATTTATAGTTTTTTAACAAATATTACAAATGCAGATTAGAGCCAAACTGAGAGCCTGAGTGAATAGAGTATTTTAAAAATTATATGGATTACATATGGGGGTTTTTCCCCCCATGAAAAGGCAGCGTTACTAATTTAAATAATGTGAAAACAATTTGTGTAAAAATGAGCTCTCTGCGCCAACCAGACGACGGATTGCAATAAGATTATTTAAATGTTATATGGAATAATATGGCGGCCTTCGCACCACTGACTACAGGCGTAATTTACTATAAAATATGTATAACACAATATGTGTACAACTGAGCTCTTTGCGGAAAACAGACGTGTGGACTTCAATAAAACTATTTAAAAATTATGGGGATAAGTCATGCCGGTTTTTGGGAACACTGACACGCAGTGATTGCAATAGAACTGTAAAAACAAAAGGGACAATTTCACTTCCTATCAGAGGTCTGCTGGCCAAAAAAGTGGCAAAAAACAATGCTTTTTCAATTCAAGGTCACAGAACACACTGAGCTGCACAATATCTCCCTTCCTTTCCAAAACCTCTCCTCAAGCTCCCATGTGCAGAGCAGAAGAGTTATAGGGTTTCGGCAGCTGGTCTGTGGAGTTTAAGCTTAATAATGTTTATTACCATTCTTGTAAGACCGAATAAGGTGAGCAAATTTTGATTGATACTAAATCATATAAGAACTTAACATACTACACTAGATTGGGGTGCCTGTTCTGTCACAGAGGTCAGCTTCTCTCCCTCTACCATACTGTATAACCCTATATATCACAGAGCTCAGCTTCTCTCATCTATTATGTTACCCTACATATCACAGAGCTCAGCTTCTCTCCTTATATCATATAACCCTAAATATCGCAGAGCTCAGCTTCTCTTCTCTATCATATAACCCTATATATCACAGAGCTCAGCTTTTCTCCCTCTATCATCTAACCCTATATATCACAGAGCTCAGCTTCTCTATCTCTATCTTATCACCCTATATATCACAAAGTTTAGCTTTTTTGCCTCTATCTCATCCTGCTTTCAGATAGGGCAGCATAAACCCACTAACTGATTCCCTTTAATGTATTTGCTTTATCTTAAAGTACTTTAATAGTGTATTTACCACTGGAACTAGTTGCTATAGTATTTAGCACATAACAGTCAGCTATAATATATAAGTTGTATAGATTTTGAACATAAACTGCTGATCAGTTTGCCAGTAATTTCTAAATTAAGCTTTGACAGAATAAAAAAAATCTTGACTCAGGAATATATCGTTTGTTTCTTTTATAGCATGAAGGTATTTGTCTAATTAAATCTTTACTTACGTAGGGTCTTAAAACCACATATACTTCCAGTCAACTACATAGGAAATACTTTAGCGCGCTCACACTATTAAAAGCTTTTCCCTTAACTATCTCATTCATGGAAATATCCAAAACAATATTCATCTGCTATTTCCTAGCGTTCCTAATTAACATGCAATAAATTACATGAATTATTTTATCTGCATATTTAAATGTCTTCATCATTCTTTATTGATTGTAATAAATCACATCCCTAGCGACCTCTCTTTAGATTTATAGTTTGCTAAAGCCACTTTTCTAGATGACACCTGAAGTTTAATTGATACCTCTTATTGGTGCTAGTCTTTATTGTTTGTATGGACAGATCATCACATAATAATGTTATTCTGATTCGTCATTTGTTTCATGTGACTTTTAAGGTTGCAAGTCAGATAAGAGCCAAACTCGGACTCTTCTAAATAAACAGCATTATATAACACTTGGGTATCCACCAAAGACACAGGGCGACATGTATGAACGGGCTTTACAACTCCTGTTTCTTTTTGGAGTAAGCGCGCCCCTGGTCCGAATCCCCCTGTCGAACGTGCAGGGGTCGTGGCGGAGGAGGCAGTGTTAGATCAGTGTCTCAAGCGTTTTTCGCCATTATGTCTTTTTTATAATAAAAATTTTTAATTGAATTTTCCACAACAATTTACGTCAGTAATTACTGTAACATATCAAGAATCACATAACAATCGGTGTTTATAATGCCTAGACATCATTCTGCTAACCCTTTTGTAAATCGCATTCAGAGAATGAGCCATTCAGCGTGCATTGTACCTAACCTCGTCCACCGTAAATTCCCTACCTTCTATGCCCTAGTTCTCTCTCATCTTTCTAACACCAATACTTCAAACCCGAAATCCCGCTAACTTCCCCCCAACCTGGCTTGTGTAACTGTCAACCTCAAAAGTTAAAATTTCCCTTCCCTCACGCTCCTCAGTATGTTTTCCCCACCCTCCAAACCGCATACTCTCCTAAAAGTACCTGCTACGTCGTGCATCTCCTCTCAAGAGACATAAGCTGCTTAGAAATCGAAAAGGAGCTCACCACGATAAACCCTAAATCTCCTGTGCAACAAATGAATCGACCAGAGACGATTTTTTCCATTTCTCAAACAAAACTTCTCTGTAACTTTGTTGAGAAGAGCTCTCCCTAATTATCGCTCTCTCTGGCTCAAGTTATTTCCATAAAAAAATAGTTGCATCAGAGTAATTATCCACACCTCTCCCAAGGTCGGACCCCTTGATTTTTCTAGCCAGTGTCTCAAATAAATTTTTTATCCCCAACACATAATATTAAAAGTTCAAATGAGTCCCTTTAAATTCCCTACACACTGACAATTACGTCTCCCCCCCAACTCCTGGATTTCTTGACCAAATGGTAGTGAAAGAGACAACTTAGTGGCCGTAAGTGTATGTCGTGTCCCCAGAGCCTGTGTAATATAACCTCCCGCACCTTCTTTCCAGAAGCTCCTGAGTCCATTTGGACATTCCCGTACATGCAATGCAGAACCCGGGCCTTATTCCATTCCACACTTGGCGACCATAGTCTTCACCCTAATCGTTCTGATTCCCCCAATTTGTTACAAGCGGGCAGATTAAACGCATAATGGTTGCCCTGTGTGCTGAATTTGATGATCACTACTACTCTATCTCTCTCCAATGAGCTCGCTGACAGTGGCCCGATTTTACCAACTCCATACCTTAACTATTTTTATATTCACTGATTTTCTCGTCCCTCCTACCACCCCCCCAGATCTAATTTCTCCCAATTTTCTGAAGACGCTTAATCGGCCAGTGCCTCCTCCCCCCCCCTTTGTCAACTCCCCCCCCTCCGTAATGTTATTATATATCCTTGCGATAACGCCCTTTCGACCTTCCCCTCACTTCCAGTTGTATCCCCATCAAATTTCCTGCCGGTTCATTATATTGCTTAAGTTCTGAAGTTTTGAGCTTCAAAAAACCTTGGATAGAATTATCTTGGAACTTATGGCCTTCCGCCAGCATTGAACATTTTCCGGATTTCCTCCCAAAGTGGCCAACTTTCCTCGACTGCCCTGTGAGCAAATCCCCCCAAGGTCCTATCCCTTTCTGTTTTCCAGCAATCCAGGAGCTTACTTTCTCGTCCCCGTGGCCGAATTCGGGTAACGACCACATTGGCAAAAAATCGGTGACATACATGGGTCCTATTGAATATCTTCCTGACCGATGTCGCGCAAGTCGCCATTGTGTCTCTTACACTAAGATTGCTCTTTACCACCCCTGGTTGTTTACCATGCGGTTTGTGAGTAAGCCAACCAGATCACGCACTGAATGCGCCAACTGTCTCGACTCCTTCCACCTCTAGATTGCGGACCAAAGAAGCTCGATTCATGGGTAGCCAGTCATGTTACATGGCTCCATAAAGCTGCTAAATAATACATCCTAGATATCTGGCAATTTTATCACCCCCCTCCCTTCTCTCAGTGTCAGCATTATTTGTATTGATATCCTGGGCTTCCTACTCCCCTCCAAATAAATGCTGAAAAAAAAGAGCTCCTTTCCAGCTGTTTTTACATCTTTGTGGCTTCAATAGCACTGGTATTATTTTGAATGGGGTAATTAAAAGACTGGCGAAACTGACCATCTTTATTAACAAATGAGATGCGCCCCATAGTGATAGTGGGAGCCCCCTCCATCTCTTCCAATCTCCTCCTCTATTTTCTTGATTATCGGGAGGTAATTTTAACTTATAGATTAGTGAAGAACTAGCTCCCTATTTTAACCCCCCAAATATGTCAGATGAGAGGACCACAACCTTCAACCCCCCAGATTTGCAACTCCCCTGCTATCCTTTTTTCCCCAAAAGTAAAGCTGGCATTTATCTTTGTTTAGTTTTGTTACCCTGAAAAAGATCCAAAGTACTCCAAAAGGTTTATCACCCCTCATATCCTGTCATTTGGACTCTCCAGAAAGAGGAGCATGTCGTCCGCAAGAATACCGTTAATTGTTAATTCTTTGCTCCCCACCTTTATTCCCCTATAATAGTTTTTCCGTGTTCCTGCAATTTTAAGGCCAAGGGCCTCCAAGGCCAGGTTAAACAGGATGGTGGACAACAGGACAACCCCTGTCTAGTGCCCTTCTGTAGCAAAATTGGGTTCCGACATAACCAGGAGTGTTTACTCTCGCTCTCAGGGGAATTTATAAATATGCCAGGGATATATGATCTAAAGCAACCTTCTATACCCATTCCTATTCCATATACCCAAATTTAGCCTACTCCCAATTTTACATTATCAAAGGCTTCTCGCGTCTAGCGCCAGAAGGCTGGATGTTTTTTCTGGTTTGTAGAATTTCTCCAACTGCTATTTGGCTGTCAATAGTAAAATCTTATATTTTTTTTCACCCCCGATCTCCCTTCCACAAAACCCATATTGTGAATGTTTCCCCCCCACTAACTTCGGTAGAAGTTCCGCAATCTATTAGCCCACACTTTTAGATAATATCTTTTATTTCCTGATTAAATTAAAGAAAACGGGCGATATGATTCAGTTTCAGCGCATCTCATCCCTAGCTTATGTAGTACTTTTATAAATGGCCTGTGTCCCCGCGATGGGAGCATCGTCTGGGTATTAGTTATGCATCAAATACTATTTTCCAAAGTCGGAGATCACTTCCTTCCTTCAAATATTTAGTAGAAGTCCCCTGGCAAGCCCCGTCAGGGACCTGGGGGCCGTTGTATCTTAGGGATAATCCCTATGACTTTTTTGCTATTCTTCCTCTGTAATTTTTCCTTTCCGCATCTTTAAACCTTCCCAGGTCTAGTTTGGAGAGCTTTGGCAACTTTAAATTATCCCTCCAAAACCTGTTTACTCCTTTCGTCATGTGCGTCATAATGAGTTGTGTGTAGAAGCTTGTCTTTAATTATAATATCTCCTGTAAGATCTCGTTCACCTTCCTGGGGTTTTTTCGCTACCGTCCCCCGCCGCCACCCCACACATCTTTATAAGCCATAATGTTAGAAGGTGCCTCTTTCCCTCTCACACAAATTGGCCAACAATTTGCCCTGACTTATTTCCCATAACTTATATAGACTCCATTTGTACCGATCCCCAAATAGATTTTCTAATCTCCCCTGCTGAAGATTAAACGCCTCCCTTGTCATGTTCCACTTGTCCCTTTTGGTCTCTGAGGGATCCCCTAGGAACTCAGTGTAAGCCCCTCTCAACTTCAATGCGGCATCCTCAAACAGCTGCAAAAGCCTTCTTTTCTTTCCCGCGACATAAGTCATCATGGCGGCCCTAAAGGACAGCATTGGCGCAACCCAACAAATAAGTGGGTAAACGCCACGCCGTTATTTTCCCTGTCATATTCTCTCCACCATTCCCTTAAGCACATCCTGAAATTGTGTGTCCTTGCCAAGAGAATCGGGAATCTTCCACAGTATGTTCAGAGCCCTTTCATACATCCTCTCTAAATGTCTATACTAATGAGCGTGAACAGTTATGATCAATAATCCCCTGATGTCTGTCCTTTCCACATATTCTCAGCAAACATTGTTTACTAAGCAAATAATCTATTCGAACCATGATTGCTGAGCATGTGAGAAATGGGTAAATTGTCGGTCTGCAGGGTTGTGCATTCGCCAAGCATCCCTGAAGCCCGTATTATCACATAGCTCCTGGAGCAAGCTGCCTCTCCCCCCGTCATGTCCCACCCTCTGAGTTACCCGTTTCCTGTCTTCTGCCTCATGCATTACACTATTAAAGTCCCCTCCCACTACTATATTAGGGCTCCCATCCTCCACCATTTTTACCTACCATATCCCCCTAAGAATCCCCTATCCTCTCCTATTTGGTGCGTAAATAATTATGCAGACTAACACTAACCTGCATGGGGTAATACTTTTTCTACCTTAACCCACCTTCCCAAAGCGTGTCTTGTTCAGTGGTGCGATTATTTTTGCAAGTTGCAGTTCTTGTTGATTAGTGTGAGTTAACTCCTCTGCCTTGCGCCCTCCCACCGCTTCCCGATCCTCTAACTTCTCCTACCCCACACTTCTGCAATCGAAAAAAAATCAGTATTCTCCAAATGCTCTCTTGTAAAAAAGCTATGTCAGGTTTTAAGGCCTACTTCAAATGCCTCAGCACCATCATCCCTTTTTAATGGGGTGATGTTTAACGCCCATAACGTACCCACATACTATTCTCATAATATAAATATCTAACCCCTGTATTTCACCAACCGATGAGAGTATACCGGACTGCACAACCACTCCCTAACAATGAACTCTGTAAAAAAACCCTGTCCCCACAACAGATGGAGCCACAAACTTTCCCTTCCCCCCCCCAGATCCAGTGACTTTCCCATTATTTTTTCGTGTATGTGTGGTGGGATGAGCCTCCAGATATGGATGCATAATCCCCTATGTCATGTCCTTCCACATTTCTCTAGCAAACTTTGTTTACAATGCAAATAACTATTCGTTACCATGATTTGCTGAGCATGTGAGATATGGGTAAATTGTCGGTCTGCAGGGATGTGCATTCTCCAATATCCTGAACCCTATTAATCACAAAGCCCTGGAGCAGAGCTTGCCTCACCCCACCGTTCTGTGGCCCCAACCCTCTGAGTTACCCGTTTCCTGTCTTCTGCCTCATGCATTACACTATTAAAGTCCCCTCCCACTACTATATTAGGGCTCCCATCCTCCACCATTTTTACCTCCAAGTCCCTAAAGAATCCCCTATCTCTTCTATTTGGTGCGTAAATAGTATCAGACTAACTCTACCTGCTGGTGTATCTATTTCTCCTTAACCCACCCTTCCCTGACTGTCTTGTACATCTAAGATCTATTATTTTGGCAAGATTGCATTCTTGTGGATAGTGAGAGTACCCTGCCTTGCCCCCACCGCCCAGCCGCTCCCGATCCTCTAACTTCTCCTACACATCTTCTGCATTCGAAAAAAATCAGTATTCTCCAAATGCGTCTCTTGTTAAATAGCTATGTCAGGTTTTAGCCTCTTCAAATGCCTCAGCACCATCATCCTTTTATGGGGTGATTTTAACCCCTTAACGTTCCAACTTACTATTCTCATAATTTAAATATCTACCCGCGAATTTCACACCATGAGAGTACCGGTCATGCAATCGATCACCCCTAACAAATGAACTCGTAAAACCTTCCCAACAACAAATGGAGCACAAACTTTCCCTTCCCCCCCTGATTCAGTGACTTTCCTTTTTTCGTGTATGTGTGGTGGGATGAGCCTCCACTCAGTCACCATAATACCACCCTCTTCGTGCCACATTCTCTCCCACCTATCCTCCGCCTCTGTCCTCCTCCTCCTTTTCTAAAGACAGATTATCAGATCCCCCCGACAATTCACTTTTTTTTTTTTTTTTTTCCCCAACTTGTAAGTGAGAAAAAGACATTAACAATCCTATGTCATAAAACATATACCTGAGCCATTAACTTCCCATCCCCCCCAGTACTCAGTCCGTACTCCGTTATCCTACCTCCCCCTATCTCCCCATCTATCCTCCATCGAGCTAACAGGATACCCATATCTACCGACAGTCCCCCCGATCAGATCCAAGATCGTTTTGCACATCGGTGGTCTTCAAACCTCCCCTCTCTCTGTTGCTCGTGGCCGTGACCTGCTTTTTCTTGAGCTGTTCCCAGATTCGCGCTGGGCGGACGTTGACTGAGTCCTCTGGCTTACTTATGACAGGCGGCCCTTTCTTGCCCTTGTTGTTGTCCGTAATCTCTCCCCCGACTGGGCTTTTCCAGTGAAATTCTCCGCCCATCAGGTGTCGACATATGGTTGTTTCCATCTTTGGCAAATATTTTTAACACCGCAGGAGTACGTGGATTATAAAACGTAGCTGGCTTCTAACATAGGATGGCGCAAAAACCTCACAGAATTGGCCGCCTTTTCTCGCCACCTCCGCTGAGTAGTCCGCAAACATCATCCAGCCTGTTCCCCTGCAATTGCGCTTTGCCGCCTGTTTTTCTATAGGCTTGAAGTAGTAGAGTCTTCTCTGCAAAGTCCAGATACTTAACTATTACTGGTCTAGGCCTGGTGTTATTACCTCCTCTTGATGTCGGACGTGGCGGGCCAATCCTATGTGCTCTTTCCACCTTAAGCTGTCTGTCCAGGCCTAGTAGAGTAGGAATGTCCTTAGAGCACAGCTCAGGTAAGTCTCCAGGCTTTACAGTTTCAGGGACGCCTATAATTCTGATATTCGTTTCTTCCTATGACCTTGGGTTTTTTCCAGTCATCTACATTTTCCTCAGCATAGCATTTTTTCTCAGCAGCTTAAGCATGTTACTTATAGCACCCACTATTTCGTCTTCCCACACAGCTCAGGATCTTTCCTCCAACTCAGTAATCTTGTAATAGTATCATTGTCCACGTCAGACTGCAAAGTTGGACTAGGGTGGCAAAGATAGATTATGTGACTGAGGCTGTCCCACTTTTGATGTCACAGTGGGCCTCTATGCTGCGGTATTCTGGGGGCCAGTAGTTCTGCTACCTTTAGCTCCAAGCGTTGCCAGGTAGCTTCTCGCCAGCCTGTGGGAACATCTCCTTCCTGCCTCCTCTTCTGGAATGCGGAACGGCTCCTGGGCCATGCTGTATGGAGCGCTGCCGCGTCCGAGTGGCCGCTGCTGCTTAGCCCGGCGCCATCTTGGACAGCCATGCTGTCCCCGCAGTGTCGGGAGGATATAACGCCCCTCCGCTCCCCCTCTGCTCTCATGGATGTGCTCGCTTCCGGGCACCCGGAAAAAAACGAGGCAGGGGTGTCTGCTCTGGCACTAAAAAGAGCCGTTAATCGAGCCGGTCACTGCTGGGATGCGGGTTTTTTTCGGGAGGAAAACGCACGGGGCCGGGAGCTCCGCACCTCAAGCCTCCGTCATACACGCGCCGGAACCTAGGAAGTCGCGTTTCCGCCATTTTCCCACCTGCGCCCCGTCCATGAAAGGGCTGCAAGGGTCCGCGCGGAGTGTATGCGCGGTGTAGGCTTTCCGGGGCGGGACGCGGCGCGCTCGAAAAACTTCGATGGCCATGTACGTTCGCCGGCTCTCCAAAGGCGCGGACAATGCAGCGCTCTGCAGCTCCGACAGGCAGAACTAATTTATTTTAGGTCCTAAATCTCCGGGCGGAGGCGAAGTGAAGCAGGAACGGTAACATGAGAGGAAACATACAGAATATCGCAACAGAAATCTCGGGGCGCTCAGCTCCGTGCAGCATGGTTTCCAAAAAAATCTCCTTTATAAAAGGCGGAAACATTATCAGAGAAAAGAGCTTCAAACCGTCAAAAATTAAAAAAATAATAAAAAAAAATCACTTTCACACCACAAATCGAGAACGGCGCAATAACAAGAATATAGGATATTGGTAAATTGCCCGGGGAAATACAGTAAATCAAATATCGAAAGCTAAATCACAATGGTCGGACAGAAACCGCCAAACAGAATAGGAGTACAGTGAACCATTAAAACCTATGGAGGAACTAATGGACCAATCAGAAAATAGCTGATTGGCTGAGTTCTAGCGTGGGCATTGGCTATCTCGGCCAATCAGAATAAGGACGACATGGGACTCCATGTTATAGCCTATGAGAAGGTTTGAACCAATCAAAAACAAAGGCGGGAAGTTTCCAAGAATCAGTAATAATGCCCTGAAAAGAGCTGATTGATTGAGCTCGAGGTGCTTGGCTATCCCAGCCAATCATAGTGCGAGCTTAACGTTTCTCCCCATTGTATCTATTGAGAGATGGGCGCAATGCAATCTCGTCTCGTCAGCGCCGTGCGGCATGGAGTTATGATTAAAAAAAAAAAACATTTAAATTAGTTTTTATAAAATAATCTCTGAAAAAGTAGCTCAAACCTTCTATAAACATAAATTTCAATAAATCCCGAATCAACGCGTTTGTCGCCGATGACCCAGCGCCTCACATCTGTAATTGCAATAGAGAGAATTGCCGGGTAAATACAGAAATCAAAATCAGTAAGCTATTCATCTCATTTGGTCGGCATAAACCAGCCAATCAGAATCGGAGCGACAAAGACCCATTATAAGCTATGGAGGGAGAAATTGACCAATCAGAATAGGAGCGACAAGACTCATTATAGCCTATGGAGAAGTTTTGACCAATCAAAATCAAAGGCGGGACAGTTCAAAAGACAGTAAAGAATACAGACAAGAACTGATATGGGTGAACTAGCGGGGGCTTGCCATCTCGGCCAATCAGAGCGCAACTACTTTCTCCATTGTAGTCTATGGAGAGATCGGCGCAATGCAATCGTCGGCGCTCAAGCGCCGTGTGGCATGGAGTATGAATAAAAAAATCATTTTTATTAATGTAAATCATTATCAGTGGTAAAGAGGAAAAAAAAGAAAAAAACGGACCCAGGCTCACGTGCAGTGAGATAGAAAAAGACCCAGGCTAAAGCATTCAATTAAAAAGTATATTCTTAACAATGCCGCGGCATTAACCAGATACAACAATTAAAAACATACAGACTTAAAAGACTTTACACGTTTCCTATGTCGTGCAACCCGCTCTTCATCAAAGTGTAACCTTCATTATCAGTTAAAAGCGCAGAGATCCTTATATAACAATAAAGCAGTTTAAATCCCTAACAACCTTGCGTGTGAGTCGCCGAGACCAACCCGGCGCTACATAATGAATTGCACTAGAGAGAATTGCCGGGAACTACAGTAAGTCAAATTGTTTAAGCTCTTCTGTTTGGTCATCATAAACCAGCCAAACAGAATATAGCGACAGTGGCCCATTCTAACCTATGAGGAAAGTTGAACCAATCAGAATAGGACGACAGGGACCCATTCTAACCTATGGAGAAATACTGACAATTCATATGTCAAAAGGCTGGACAGTTCAAAAAATACATTAAAAAGATGCAGAAAAGAGTGATTCGGTTGAAGAAGTGTCGGGCTCGTCCAGCTTAGCCATCCAGAGCGGCGGGCTACTTTTTTTTTTTCCCCCCCACCTCATCAGCGTTCTATTGGGCAAGAGAAATTCAGAGCGAGCTCTGATGTATTGGCTAAGTTAAAAGAGGGCCGCGGTATTTTGGACCAATGGGAGAGCGACGCTCGCTATGTGTTTTCTAATGCAATCTGAAATAAAAACTGTACATGCCGATAATCAATGGGATAAAACTGCCGAAGTTAGTCCCGATTGTATATAAAATGAATAATAATATGGGGGGTAAAGAAAAAAAAAATATTAAAATCAATATAATCTAGTTTATTTCTTTTAAGTGTATCGTTACAAGCCCATAACTATTGATCCCTTGGCTAACGAAGATACAGAAAATAAACCTGATTTTATTGAATAATTATTTTTTTTTATTTACCCCCGATATTATTATTCCATTTAATATACACATCGGGACATGTTTTGGCAGTATTATCATTTGATTTCGCCATGTAAGTTTATTCAGGCTATTGTCATTGTAGAAAACCCATAGGAGCTTCTCTCGCTTCGTCCCATTGGTCCAAATAACCTGCGCCTCTTATTTAACTGAGCCAATCACAAAGCAAGCTCCGCTCTGGCAATTATCTTTTCCCATAGAACGCAATGAAAAGTAGCTCATCGCCTGATTGGGCTAAGCTGGCTAGCCCCCGCCCTTCAACCAATCAGCTCCTTTTTCTGCCTTTTTAACTGTATTTTAACTGTCCCGCCTTTGAATATGATTGGTCCAATATTTCTCCCATAGGTTAGAATGGGCCACTGACCGCTCCTATTCTGGTTTGGCTGTTTATGCCGACCATAAGAAGAGCTTAAACAATTGAAGTTACTGTAATTTTCCCGTGCAATTCTCTCTATTTGGCAATTCTTATGTACGCCGGTCTCGGCGACAAACGCGTTATTAGTGATTTAATGATTTATTTTTGAGAAGGCTTCAGCCTTTATTTGATAAAGATTTTTACTTAATAAAAAAGATGAGATTGCATTGGCCGTTTCTCCTAGACTACAATGGGAGAAAATAGCTCGCGCTTGATTTGGGTGGGATAGCTAACCACCGCTACTCAGCCACTCACTCTTTTCTGTATTTTTACTGTCTTTTTTAACTGTCCCCCCTTTTTTTTTTGATTGGTCAATAGTTCTCATGGTTTTTAATGGTTCCTGTCGCTTTTTCTGATGGTAGTTTATGCCACCATAGTTATAATCGGTCTTTTCCGCTCCTATTTGATTTGGGCAAATTCTCATCCAAAGGATATAATGGGTCTTTGCGTCCTTTTTTCTGATTGGCTGGTTTATGCGCCAACAAAAATAGCATACGATTTTGAAATTTCTGTATTTCCCGGCAATTCTTTCTATTGCAATTTCCCTGTACGCCCATTTTCGGCGACAACGCGTTTTTCGGGGAAAGAATTGATTTTTGTTTTAGAAGTTTTGGGTCTTTTTCAGAGAATAGTTTACACTTAATAAAAAGATTTTTTTAATCATTCTCCCTGCCCCCGGCGCGAAGCCGAGATTTCTTGCGCGATCTCTCCATAGACACAATGGAGAGTAGTCGCGCTTGATTGGCTGGGGTAGCCAAGCCCCGTAGTTCAACCAATCAGTCTTTTTGATTTTTATGTATTTTGAATGTCCCGCCCTTTTTTTTTGATTGGTTAAATTCTCCATAGGTAAATGGGTCCCTGTGTCCTATTTTGATGGTCGGGATAAAAAAAGCCCCCCCTAGCTCAGCCAATCGCTTTTCTGCATTTTTACTGTATTTTTAACTGCCCGCCTTTGATTCGATTGGCAATAGTTTCCCTGGTTTTTTAAGGGTTTTTACTGTCGTCCTATTCTGATTGGGGGTTTTTGCCGACCCAATGAAAACTTTCGAATTTTTAATTACTGATTTCCCCCCAATTTTCCAATATCCAAAATTTTTGATTTTAGCGCCGTTTTAGATCTTTGGGAAAATGTTTTTTTTTTTATTTTTTTTTTTTTGGAGGTTTGAGCTTTTTTGAGAAAGTTTTCCGCCTTTATAAAAGGGGATTTTTTTTTATTCATACTCCGCACGGAATTCTTTAATATTTTTCGGTTTTTTCCACTGTCTCCAATCGGGAAAACATTGGAGGGGCAGTCCCGCAGGGCCCCCGCCCCACACTGTGCCCCCACATGGGGAGGCGCAAAGGGAAATTTTCCCCCAATTTTTATGATGCATTCCTCGGGCGCGAATCTGGCCAGCGCCCCACGTGCCTAAATCCCGCATGCCCCCCAAACACTGGCGAGGGCGGCGGACTTTACATGGAATGTATGAGCGGCCCCCGGCGCCGACATAAAAAGGGCGCAGTTTCGCCGAAATCTGCCGGGAAAAATGCGCCCCCCGTGGCGAGATTTATAAGTCGCCCCCATGGAACGCTGGGGGGCCTTGAACAAAGTTTTTTTCCCTTTTGGCCAATAAATCCAAAGTCCCTGTACTACTAAGCGGTAATTTATTACAACACGCCTATGGCACACAGATTCGGCAATAGTATGAGATTTGCCCCATGGAGTTTTCTCTGTGTAGTGGAATTGTACCCAAATTGCACCTTAAACCTCTGCATGTTCTAGCTGCAACTAATCACTATCTTTATGGAGCTGGTCACACACCCAATCAGCAGTTGTAAACATGAACATCCGCTGGTTTTACAAAAGTGATCAATCTATGGGAAGTTGTTTAAGCACTTGCAGTCCAGTAGTACACATTATGCAATATTAAAGGGGTTATCCAGTGAAGAAAAATTATTTTAAATGGGACTAAGGTGGGGTAAGAAATTTAAAAAATTGTAATTTCCTAACTGTCCTATGCCAGGATCCCTCTTCATTTTCTGGTTCTCATATGACCACATTAGAGGTTCGCACTACATTCACTTACAATGGCGCACAAGCCTCCCCTGTGTGTCGGGACAAGAAGTTTTATGTTGTCCACTACAATTAACACTGTAGGTCAAACATTTTTAAATTCCAATATTTTTGTGTCCACTGCCATGATCCCTACCACCAGTAGACATTTCCAGTGGAGCATTCCCATAACAATGTCTTCCCTCAATTACTTAACCAACATTCCTATTACTCAGTACTTGCGGTTGTTGGCGTGATTAAATATCTTTTTCTTAGGACTGCTCAAACTCATTATTTAAAGGGGTTTTCTAACTACAATGATTGGCGTTTAACATGTAGAGAAAGGTAAGTAACGATTATTACCAAATCTATTGCTTTTTAGATTTTACTTTGGTCAGGAGATAAAGAAGATTTTTTCTTCTACTAGGGCACACAAGTTTTACCGACTACCTCTCCCCACATCTTTTTCCTCCATCTCTTTTCTGATCTATTCAAGCTGGCGCCAGTCATGGGTCCATGATGTTTCACTCCCTGCAGAGTACTATCTCTAGCAAAAGAATGTATTTACGTAACTAAACTAAAACTTTCACTCTTTAGAACTGTGTAGCCTTGTCTACTACTTTTATAAATCTATTTCAATAATGTCACTGTAACCTTATCAGCTAGAAACAGCAGAGCTGATATGCCAATAACTGCTATAGACGCACCCAAAGCCTTATCGTGAAATGTAAGTTTGAAGCGGGTTGTGGCTCTGTGAAACAGCATGGTGAGAAAACCCCTTTAAGCACTGGCAGTCCTAAAACACACATTATGAAAATGTACTCGCAGTCCAAACAGGAAGAGAAGTGCCAAACCCTTAAAAGTAACCATTTATAATGCAATGTATTATCTATACAATGTATTCTTTATGTGCTGGTGGTTTCTATACTGTTTAACAAGCAACAATAACTTTCTACATATATTTCCCCACAGGTAGAGAAGAAAAATATCAGTTGAGAATGAAAATGTCATCTCACTCACTAGTAAAGCGCTTTCTCAGGAGAAGTCTGAAAGCCTGTTTAAATCTTAGGCTATGTATTTACAACACTGATTTTGAATCCATCAAAAATCCGACTGTACTCAGCACTGTGTAGACTTCAATAGTCATTCCATACAGTATCGTGGCCTTTTCTGTCAGTTACCTTATTGAATAGGAATTTTGGCCCCGAATTTAGAAATTTTGTCTTCCACATACAAGAAGGATTCTCCACCACCTTTTTGATAAATAGTCTATTGACCACCCCCTATAGATATTTTGCAAGGCACAAGGCAAGGTTTTCCACTGTTTCCATTGCTCTTGATCTTGCACTAGATCCCTTGTTGTACTACTTTCACCCTAGAAACAAAAATAGTGGAGGCTCAGAATCTTCCCCTATTGTAGATATGGCCGCTAATGCAGACAATGTAATACTGGTTCTGAGAAACCCAAAGCATACCTTTCCATGGGTGCTGAGGGTGCTACAGGAGGTGGAACCTCTTCCAGGCTACCACATTAGCATAGATTAAACCAATTCTATGACACTAAAAGGGCTGGCTAGGAATATGTGGGCACAGCTCTATCCCTTCAGTTGGTATGTTTCGAAGTTGTCATATTTGGGTGTGACAATTCCTAGATCCCCATCCCACTCATAAAAATATAACATCCCTTCATATATAGATTACACTTACACTCGCTCACGGTTTATATCAAACCGAAGGATGAGATTCATATTAATGCATTATTCCGACGCTTTATTTGGAATGGCAAAAGGCCCCAGTTTCCACTGATTGTTTTAGCAGCCCAGGACCAATGTAGGCATTAATCTGTCTAATATCTGGGCATACAATCAAGCGGCCTTATTGCGGGTCGCAGCAGATTAGTTATAGTACTCAGCAGTTTACACAGATCATCACGCGAACCAACTATTTGGGGCCATTCACATGGCTTATTTTGGGCACGAATTCCAGCCATATTGCGCGCCGTACTGCACAGCATTACGGCTGGAATCCGTCCCAGCCATTACGGTAATCCACAGTTTTCATAGAGAACTGTGGATTCCGTTTATCCTCCCCACTCGGCGAATACTGAATACGTGAATAATGAATGTCTATGGGGCCGGGGAGCTGTGCCCCCGCCCCTTATTCAAGCCGTAATTGCGGGCGAAATCCGTCCCACAATTACGGCTTGAATAAGCCGTGTGAACCGGGACTTTCTGGGAAGAACTTTGCTTCCTGATTTCCTACATCTGCCCTTTCACCAAGTCTCATAATATATCAGACTAAATCCTCTTATCATGACAACATGGCATATATTTTGCACATTTATAGGAAACCCTGATTTTCAAGGGGGCGTCCTGAATAGAAAATTTTATTCTTGGAGGAAGAGGGGAATTTCTTCAGTCTACCACCTCTTTGATATGGAGTCACTACTTACGCTGGAGGAGCTTAAGATAAGATATCCCGAGGTCTGATATCTGGACACTGGAATGCCTACTAAAAAGATTTTAAAAGAAAACCATGCTGTAGTTTACAGATCATGAGTTTTCAACGGAAGCCGTCGTCCGTTCGGCAGAAGATAGAACATATTCAATCTTCTGCCGGATTATCGTCGGATTCCTGTGCAGCCCATGTACTGGGCCACCAAGAATCCGAAATCCAACCGCGTTTTTTTGCGCAAAAGAAACGGTGTTGCAGTGAAATTAAAATACCATCGGATCTCCAACGGTATTTTAACTGTGCTGCGGAGACCTAGCCTTACAGGAAACATTTCCTCTTATTGTTTAGGATAGGGTATTCCATTACTCTTAGACTGCGCCTTAACTGTAACATGCTCTTTAGTCAGGACCATCCAGTCAGGGTGTCAGCAGCTCTATCTTCTCTGCTCTTAATTCTTCCCACTAACTGAACCTAAATACCCATGTGGCCATCAGTACAACTTGCAGACAAAACTGTGATTGGTATATAGCTCTATTGGAATCCCTTTTACACTGGAGTCTGCAATGTGTGAAGCTGTTGTAATCAGAAGGTGCGGTGTGTGACACTAGGAGAAACTTAATGCATACCTCCCAACTGTCTCAATTTGGGCAGGACATTCACGAATTAGGAGGTGTCCCAATGTCCCAAGTCAGGAACTCAAAGTCCCGAATCTCGGATCTGAGACTGCAGCGAGTGTTGACAACGGGCCCTCTGCGGTTTGGCCACGCCCCCTCTGTACTGTGCTGCCACAAGCACACACACCACCTTCTCCTGCTCACAGTGTAGCTCTCATCACAAACTACCACAAAGGAAGCACCTAAAAGTTTCTGCCCCTACTAAATGTTCTACTGCTGGCCTCAGTTACAGGAGGCTGGTGCTGCACTAACTCATGTTTCCCTGTACTGCCCCACTATATGTCGCTATACTGACCCATTCCCCATCATGTGTTACCGTACTGACCCTAGTCCATCACGTGTCACCATACTGACCCCAGTCCATCACGTGTCACTATACTGACCCCAGCACATCACGTGTCGCCATACTGACCCCAGCACATCACATGTCGCTAAACTGACCCCAGTCCATCACGTGTCGTCATACTGACCCCAGTCCATCACGTGTCACCATACTGACCCCAGTCCATCACGTGTCGCTATACTGACCCCAGTCCATCACGTGTCGCCATACTGACCCCAGTCCATCACGTGTCGCCATACTGACCCCAGTCCATCACGTGTCGCTAATCTGACCCCAGTCCATCACGTGTCGCTATTCTGACCCCAGTCCATCGCGTGTCGCTATTCTGACCCCAGTCCATCGCGTGTCGCTGTACTGTGGGGGTATTATTCAGTCACTGTATGACCATTATATAGAGGTATTTTCCACAGAACTTTCTTACAGCTATTTGTGTGGATTTATGTTTATACAATACATTACTTTATATAAATACATATTTATAGACCCAGTGCCGTGGTTGTATTGGCACTGGTCTGCTGAAGGGGCGGGGCATGATGTGGTTGGGCGTGGTTAGAGGCATGTCCTGTGTGTGATGTCATGAGACTGGGTATGGTTAGGGGGTGTGGCACGATATGATGTCACATACCTTGGTGTGCTTAGAGGCGTGGCCTGATCTGTCCCTCTCTGCAGTCTCTAAAAGTTGGGAGGTATGTTAATATAAAGAGGGTGCGGATCTGTTGTATAAGTGAGGAACCGAAGATGCCTGGGAATCAAACTCTGCATAGGTGAGACATCGTTGAAACAAGTCATGGAAGTATGAACAATGTAGAAAAGAAAAGGAACAATAACAGAGAAGTCCTCACCTGTAGTTTATCTTGTCACTGGCTGCATCTGAACAGCTATAAATTCACATGCATAGTCTGCAGCAAATATCCTCACCATTGTTCAGTTGATATTGTGATGTCTAGTTATAGCATGTGTTAACCTGATTTGGCAATAGGTGTAATTGATTAATAGTGTAGAAATATTTTCCCACAATGTGCTACATTAGGCATCCATCCAGCTGAGTAAGAAACCTAAAAAATGTCAATCCCACCCCTGGTTTTGCTTCTCTCACTCCTGGTAAGCAGCTGTGCTAGTTGGGGTAAGCCGCATAGAGTTGCTTATCTCTACTGCAGTGACCATAGCAAACCTTTCAAATGGATAGCTGAAAACAAAATTCATGGTTCTGCGTCTTAGCTCAAGGACCCCTTTTCTTGCGTGAGACTCACTCACACTATCATGTCCACCTGAATTACTCTCTTTGGGGTCAAAGAAAAGTATAAATACATTTCATTGGTAGATATCTCGTAATTTTATCTGCTTTCTATGTCAGATCCATAGCTCTTTCAGCAAAATACTGTTACATACAAATGTCTAATTTTTAGACCATGTTCTGGATGTTTCTTTAAGCCTACAATGCAGATATGTGGCTTCACTTTTCACTGCAACTCCGTCAAGTGGGATAAAACACAGGTATAACCTAGACACACGCCATACATGATTCCACTATGTGACTGACAGAGAATTGATCTGCAACAATGTAGCTTGTATCTTGTGACCTAAGATTAGCAGGTATTTTCTTCTGTCCTTGTTTTTGTATAGTACATTCCTAGGCTATTTGTTTTCCTGTGACTGCCGTCTATTCATCGGGATAGACTTTGTCAGCAATACAGAAATGTTTAGGAAGGTAAAATAATAAATGATTTCCTATTAATAACAGAGTCTTACCGACATACAAAAAAAGGAAAGACAATACTATTTTGTCTGCTCTGTAATATGGCAAGTAAAGAGTCTTCAGTTTTCTGGCAGGAAGATAATCAATTCCTTAGTTAAGATTAAAAACATAATTCTACCAATTACTTTTCTAATAATTCATTTTTCAGTTATTACATATTCTAAATTAGGAATGTTATACTCATGATGCCCTTCATCTCCAAACTCCTGGAACGCTTGGTCTACTCTCGCCTAATCCGCTATCTCTCTGCTAACTCTCTTCTTGACCCTCTGCAATCAGGTTTCCGCACCCTACACTCCACGGAAACTGCTCGAAATAAAGTCTCCAATGATCTCCTAACAGCAAAATCGCAGGGTAACTACTCATTGTTGTTTCTTCTGGATCTCTCTGCAGCGTTTGATATTGTTGATCACCAACTTCTCCTCAGCATCCTCAGCACCATTGGCCTCCAGGACACCGCTCTCTCTTGGTTCTCATCTTACCTTTTTAACCGCTCCTTCAGTGTTTCATTTGCAGGTTCTACCTCCTCTCCACTTCCTCTTGCTGTCGGGGTTCCTCAGGGATCCGTTCTTGGTCCTCTCCTCTTCTCAATCTATACAGCCCCCCCTTGGACAAACCATCAGCAGATTTGGCTTCCAGTACCATCTCTATGCTGATGACACCCAATTATACACCTCTTCCCAAGACCTCACTCCTGCTCTGCTACAAACACCAGGGACTGCCTGTCTGCTGTCTCTGACATCATGTCCTCCCTGTATCTTAAACTAAACCTCACTAAAACTGAACATTAGTCTTTCCCCCACCACTACTAACAGACCTTACCCGGGCCCTTTCTGTCTCAGTGTGTGGAACCCCATAACTCCTAGGCGGGCAGGCCCGCTGTTTTCGGGTTATACTATATTTCCGATCGTCTTTCGTCCCATATATCCAATCCCTTTCCCCTTGTCATCTTCACCTCAAGAACATCTCCAGAATCCTTCCTTTTCTCACTGTGGAAACAACTCCACTCTCATTGTTGCTCTTATTCATTCTCGTCTCGACTACTGTAACTCCTTGCTAATCGGTCTCCCTCTGTGCAAACTCTCCCCTCTCCAGCCCTGTCCTGAATGCAGCAACCAGGCTTGTCTTTCTTTCCAGCCGCTATACTGATGCCTTACCCTGTGTCAGTCACTGCACTGGTTGCCTATCCAGTACGGGAAATACAACATAAACTCATCACTCTCACTCATAAAGCTCTCCACAACACTGCTCCTCCCTACATCTCCCCCCTCATCTTCGTCTACCACCCTACCCGATCTCTCCGCTCTGCTGATGATATAAAGGTTACACTCATCAATCATCCGAACCTCCCATGCCCGTCTCCAAGACTTCACACGTGCGGCACCAGTTTTTCTGGAACATGCTACCCGGGGGATCAGGCACACTCAGAACCTCATAGCTTTAAAAGGGCCCTGAGATTTCATCTTCTCACTCTGGCCCTACCAGAATCCCTTGCTAACACCCATTCTCCCCCCCACAACTCCCTAGCGCAACTCATTTTCATTTTTTGGCACTTAACTGTTTATTGATGTATATAGAGGGTGGCAGGTTCATCCGAATTCTATGTAAAACAACCCCATATTTATGTCACATGGCTGGACCATTGTAAATCTAGCACTTCTTGCCCTTCGTCTCTCCCGTACACCCTAATAGATTGTAAGCTCTTGCGAGCAGGGCCCTCACACCTTGTGTCTCATCTGTAAGTACTTTTAATGTGTAATCTCTGTACGTTTACCCTCCAAATTGTAAAGTGCTGCGGAATATGTTGGCGCTATATAAATAAAGATTATTATTATTATTATTAATTATTATTATTAAACTTAATGACAAACATATATTCCAGGAAAGACGCAAACATTGGGGCAGACTTATCAATAGTGTCTAACTCTTAGACAACTTAAAGTTAGACTAGATAATCTTACAATGCGCCACATTCATCATAGTGTTGATAAATCTGGTGCAGGTTAAAACTGTCTAGTCTAAGTTTGTACCATCGTTAACCCCTTAAGGACCCAGCGTTTTTTGTTGTTGACACGTTCGTTTTTCCCTCCTCGCTTTCCCAGAGCCATAACCTTTTTATTTTTCCACCTACAAAGACACATGAGGGCTTTTATTTTGCGGGACAAGATGTACTTTCTAATGGTTTTATTCACTGCACTATAGAATATGCTGGGGCGAAAGTGACCTGCACATTATCCAGGCGCAATACGCGCCATGGATAATGGAAGTCTATGGGGCCGGCGGGCCGCGCCCCCGCCCCTTATTCAAGCCGGAATTGCGAGCGCAATCCGGCTCGCAATTCCGTCTGGAATAAGCCGTGTGAACCGGGGCTAAGTGTGTGAGAAACGTGGCATTATTGTATGCCCATCTTGATGTGTCTATATACTATTTAATCACTTGATCTCTAATATAAGACACTTTAATACTAATGTTAAATATCATAGGTTATACATCATAGATGACTTTCTATATTCAGGAATGGGTGATTTGTATGCCTTGTTTGATATGGGCATTATTTTAAATTGTTTTTAGCCTTAAATTTGTACTATTTGTGACATATTAGTTTTTAATATTTATTATTGAATTAATAAAGATTGTCAATATATATTTTCCTATGACTTTTTTGTCATTGCATTCTTTTTTGGTTAACATGGTAGTGACGGGAGCCTTCACAAGGCTCCCGGTGCCAGGTCCGGGCGCTACCCATTCGCGCTGTAACAGCCGGGTGTTTGGGAAGATTACGTCCAGGGTCGTTAAGGGGTTAAATTGGCTTACTTTTACACCAGATACTGCGCTAAAACTCTGGGCATTTTTTTTTTTTGCGCATTTAAGACATGCTCCCTTTTCAGATGAAACCACACCCTTTTTACGACGTCACACCCCCTTTGTCGGACAAGGCGCAGAAGCATCTGAAACTGTCTAAAACACATAGTAATTGTGGCGTAAAGCTTGTACGAAATTATTTTTTGTGCAAATTAAGCCAGAATTCTGGCGCTACTGCTTTGATAAATCTGCCCCATTGAGTCCTAGCCAAAAGTAGACTCCTCCCTTTCTCTACTTACCATATCAACTGTCCCTGTCCTAAAAATGTCTTGGTTTCTTCTTGTTTATACAGGTCTGCCATAGATATTATGTAAAATTCTCGAGATCAAGAGAAGACAGAATATGACATGCTTTTGTTGGCACCCTTGTTCTAAGCCAGGCATCCTCAAACTGTGGCCCTCCAGCTGTTGGGAATCTACAACTCCCATCATGCATTTATATATTGTATAACAGTGGGCATGATGGGAGTTGTAGTTTCCCAACAGCTTGAGGGCCGCAGTTTGAGGATGCCTGTTCTAAGCAATACTTCTGTAATTACTTAAAGTGAAACTGAGCAAAAACTGGAAATAAAATAGTTTGTGATCATATTTAAGAGGTTCTACATATTCCCAAAGTTCTATTTACCGACTGAGCCTCAATCCCACATTGTCTTTTTGAAGACCTTATCTGCAGGCAGTTTTGTGACCTAGCCAGCTGGAAATCTGAACTGAAAATTATACACTATGTACTTTTAATTGAAATAACATTCCCACTAAAAGGTGAACACAGACTATGGTAGGGAGGAAGAGGATGGACTGGAGAGAAGAAATACAGAACGGTGCCGGGAGGAAGAGGAGAGCTACACCAGTCAATAGAGTATGGTTTAATGTTTCATTAGGGTATGTTCACACGGCGTGTTGGATCCATTTTTGGATCCGTTTTGGATCTGAAAAACGCATTCAAAAGTGCTGCGTAAATCGCAACCAAAATGCATCCAACACACATCCATATTGCAAGTGTTTGTTTGGATACGTTTTTGCTGCAGCAGAAACGCACCCTATAGTTTTAAATAGGGCATCTGCTGCGTCTTCCAGACCAAGAATTGACATGACAATTCTTAGAATGGATCCGAAAGACACATGTAAAACACGTATCTGCAATCACTCCTCTGAACGCCGGTGCGTGTTTTATGTTGAAAGCAATGTAAAACACACTGCAGATTGTTCAATGGGTGTTTGGATCCAAACATGCATCTAAACACGGAGCCAAGATCGGATCCAACACGCAATGTGAATATACCCTTAGATCCAATTTTATAGCTTTTGCTTACACACTTGCATACTTCTTGACTTTACACTATAACTAAATCTGGCAATTTCAATCTCCAGTATAAAGGGCCGTTCGCACGGCTTATTGCAGGGACGGATTGCAGCCGTATTGCTCGCCGTACTGCGCTGCAATATGGCTGGAATCCGTCCCTGTCATAACGGTAATCCACAGTTCTCATAGAGAACTGTAGATTTCATCTCTCCTCCCAGCTCGGCGAATCCGCCGGGCGGGGAGAAAGTGACATGCACATTATTTACGGCGTGTCTATGGGGCCGGCGGGCAGAGCCCCCGCCCTGCCCCTTACTCAAGCCGGAATTGCGGGCGAAATCCGTCCCGCAATTATGGCTTGAATAAGCCGTGTGAACCGGCCCTTAGACACATCAGTGCCTCACAGCCATAGTCAAACACAAAGTATTAGTGAGATGCCATTCAGCTGAATACACAAAGTCATGGATAATCGCTAGCTACCCCTCTAGAAGTGATGTAGAAATAAATGTCAAAAGTATAAAGGTTTTTTTTTTTTTTGGAAAGTTATAGGTTACCTCAATGCTAACATAGACAGAAAAATAACAACATAGAAGTCAGTCTTTGATAAATTGGACTCCTCGTAATTATAGACCTTGTTCTATTTAAAAGACACATTTGTTTAATTGGCTGCAGATGACATAAGCATCACAGTTATAATACGAACCAAGAGCGCAGCTCTGTAGGTCAGCTCTAGGTCAAGGGTCTTCTACTGTTCTCAGTTTGAACTGCAAAGATCACTGGAAGGACATCATTAACCCATTATATATCTGAAATAAAAGTAATTTATTCCATAGTGCTATGGATACAGTCATTATATACTTTACTGGATTGAATATTATATGGGATTATCTTTAATCCCAGGTTGTTTTTGTTTTATATTTGATCCTGTGTTACTCTATTAGCTCTTAATATTTTTGCATCTTTTTTAATACAACACAAAGACTTCCAGAGATCAAGCTTGTATGCTGTTGTTAAAGGGCTCCAGTAGAGATATATTGGGCTTCCACTCTAACTACCAAAGTTGCGTGAATCTGTCCCTGTTTTGTTCTACTACAGTTCAACCAAACTTTACTTTGTCCCAAACTGTAACCCTAAATATACGTTGGGGTTAGGTATAGGGTTAGGGTTTTAATGCCTTTAGTTAATTTAGTTGATTTACCTCTCCAATGTACTTCTACGTCTGTTGGCACTGTCACTGTAAAGTCACTTTTACTCTGATGTCACTTCTGACCCATTAGACTAGCTGGAAGTGACACCATAGTTTAACACTAAAAAGGACTAAAACCCTAACTCCAATTTAGGGTTGGGATATGGTTATAGCAGTGTACTTGACTGTACTCTACTAAATTGACTTGGGCCCCATATTATAGTGACTATAAAAGCCATTGTCTGTTATGTGATGTATAATTATTAAGTCAGGATGATTTGGCAAAAGTGAATATATTCTAATGCTGTTTACACTGTGCATATAGAAATGTTAAGTCATTATGTTGATCCAGTATACAAAGAGTCAGGCGGGGTTCACACGTCTTATTCAAGCCGTAATTGCGGGACGGATTTCGCCCGCAATTACGTCTTGAGGGCGGGGCAGGGGCTGCTGCTCACCGGCCCCATAGACATGCATTATCCATGGCGCATATCCCTCCAGGATAATGTACATGTCACTTTCTCCCTGTTCGCCGTGTGAACGGCCCCTTAGTGTATTGTGCAACCTGAAACAGGAATGGTGGTACTTTAAGCAACTAGGGTGTGGCCATAGCATATAACTATGGGTTCCCAGGTGGGAGACATTCAGTTAGGAGTTAGGGTGCTTTCACACAGCGCGTTTTTTTGGTGCATTTCTGATGCATTTTTGGATGCGTGTTTTGTGCACATAGATACAGCATTAATTGATGCGAAAAACATAAAAAATGCAGCTACGTGTGAAAGCCTCCTAAGGGTGTGTCCACACAGCATATGTAAAATGCCGGTCAGATTTTGTTTAACCCATTAATGCAAGGTCAATTTTGTCACGCTCGTTTTTCCCTTCTCGTCTTCCCAGAGCCATAACTTTTTTATTTTTCCACCTACATCAGTGTTTCTCAACTCCAGTCCTCAAGACCCACCAACAGGTCATGTTTTCAGGATCTTCCACTGAATGCACTGACAATAATTATATCACCTGTGCAGAATGCACTGACAATAATTATATCACCTGTGCAATACTGAGGAAATCCTGAAAACTTGGCCTGTTGGTGGGTCTTGAGGACTGGAGTTGAGAAACACTGACCTACATAGACATATGAGGGCTTTTGCGGGACAAGATGTACTTTCTAATGGTATTATTCATATTACCATAGAATATACTGGGAAACCGTAAAAAAATTCTAAGTGGGGCAAAATGTGAAAAAAAACGTACTTGCAACATGTTTCTGGGTGTTTTGCTTTTTCAATGTTCAATCTTCAGTAAATGTGATGTTACCTGTATTATACATGTATATGCATCTGGAAATACCAAACATGTAGAGTTGTCGTTACATTTTGGTACTGTAAAAAACATTTTCTATTTTTGAAATTTGCGTGGCCGCACCATTTTCTGCGACCAATAACTTTCTTGTACTAACACCTACGGACGTGAGTGAGGGTACATTTTTTGCAGGCTGAAGTGTACTTTTTATTGATAACAGTTTGGAATGCATGTGAATTTTTTGATTAAATTTATTCCAAGTTTTATGGGACGTGAAATGACCAAAAAACGCAATTTTTGCATTCGGAATTTTTTTTCTTCTACAGTGTTCAGCGTAAGGGATAATTGATGTTATATTTAAATAGATCTGACTTTTTCATACGTTTAAATATCAAATATGCGTAAGTTTTTTATTATTTTATTTTTTTATTTTCAAAATGGTAAAATGGGAGTGATTTGAACTTTTTATTTTTTTATTTTTTTTTTACACTTAAATTTTTTTTTTTTACTGTAACTTTGAGTCCCCCTAAGGTGCTTCAAAACTAGGGGCTGCAATCATTTATACAGCCTAATGCATTGTATATACAATGCATTAGGGTGTACAAAGATGGCGGGTATACTACTTCCAGCTGCCATGTTCACCGATCGGAACCCTGCAATTTCACTGTGAGTGTTCTGATCGGAGAAAAAATGGCGCGCGGCGTCTAAGGGTTTGAACAGCGCAGGATGGCGGCAGCGCCCTCCCGAGCTGTAACCGCCGAGTGTTAGTTGCAATCAGCCGCTAACACCAGGTGGCTCCTTACCGGTACTATGACATACTCATACGTCATAGTTCAGTAAGGGGTTTAGAATCCGTTTGCGGTTTGTGGATTTGCTCGTCCTTCATAACCATTAAGTTGCACACCTTCCACCTAAAAATCGGGCAGAAGATTGTGCATATTCCAGCAACTGAAAAGCCGTCTCACTGAAAATCCGTTCAGTGTAGACTACTGAATGGATTTTCTTTTAAAGTCTATGGGGATGGTTTCTTGTCGGTTTTCAGGTGGTTTCTAAATCCTCAAACCATCTTAAAATCCAACCATTAAACCATGCCCTGTGGATGGACCCTTAGTATTGGAGGCAGTTCTAGTTAGAAGACCTGATAGCATGTGGAGTGGAAGTTTATGAGGTAATTGTTTCTGATGTCTGTTGATGTCTGGATGCTTCTGCTGACTTGGCTCAACATTTTAGAGATTTCCAGATCATTTGGGGTTAGAGAGAGAAAGCTCCTGTGCAGAGTACTGGATATCTGGATGGTGCCACTACTGGTATAGGCTTCTCATGAAAACTGTAAAGTTATGTAGCCTATTGTTAAGGAACTGTTTTCACTGCACCACTTTGTATTCTGATCTTTTTTGCATCACAACACCAAGACCACTCCGAAACACCATCAGGAACATAGGAGCAGCAATGCAAGGGAGTGCCCCGAGGGGACCACTACCACCATCATAACATTAGGTGTACTCTTTCACCACTGCACCAATCCCAGGGAGCAAGAGAGGTTTGGTTGATGACAAGCCACCATGACAGGGCATCTTACGACTACTCCCATCTTATCCTCCTCCACCTTTGGGGAGTGGCACAGTCATGGGTAGAGATGATATTTTGGCAACGTGGCTGACCCTAATTAAATTGCTTGAAAATTAGTCAAATTTGAATTTGACCCTAATATGAAGCGCAACACCTATAACTTCACATGCATCCAATTTCCTTTGGAGATTTTTTTCTGAAGGATTCCATGTGACCATCTTGCTTACTGGACAGAAAATAATTTTAGAGCAAAAATAATTTTATGCACACCTGACATGGATGTGCCACAAATTACAGATCAACATTATAACTTTTGGTAATAAAATTCTTCACACTAATTGTTAAAAAGAATATTGGGTCCTGCTGCTTATTTTACTGTAATGGTCTATTCACTTTTCAATTGGTGTATCCATTCAGCATATGAACCAGAACATACTCCTGGCACAACTGCTGGACAAGCCTGTAGACCCTACAGACCTGACAGATATTGAAACCTACGTAGACATAATACTTTTTTTTTTTTATCTGTACAGAAAATAAAAAGTCTGCAAGACTTTCCTATGCAGTTGACCACCATGAAAAATGTACCTGCACAATTCCTAGCTTAAAGGGGTTGTGCAAGAAACCAAAAAATAAGAACATGTTTGTGTACAGCCCTCAGTCTTCTTTTTACTCTGCAGAACCGTCCCTCATACCCCAAGTCTGTCAGACTGACTGAACACAGCACATGCTCAGTGATGCCAGTCATCATAACCAGGAAGTAACTCAGAGTCAGTCCTAATTCCTGTAGGACAGGTTTCTGCTGAGGAAGGGTGCTTGGCGGCCATTTTATTCTCCTACAATGATTATCCCCTAGACAAAACAGACTTTTCTAATTAAATATATTTAGGACATTTTTCACTAAGACATGTAGTTTATCTATTAAGTTTTCTTCTTTTCCCAGAGAACCCCTTTACGAATTGAACAGAAATATTTAACGCTGTATATGTTCACATGGTATAATCATGTAAGTTCCAATATGTGTAGTATGTGTGCCATTGTTTTTAATAGAAATACAAATTGCAGTTTATATTGTAGAAATGCCCCAGATTTATTCCATATACAGGCAGTCCCCGAGTTATAACATCCTGACTTACATCTGTCCTCTAGATAAAAAAGGAGACTAATGGGGCATGGCTCAGCCTGCTGAAATCACACATTGAGTTATGCCCCATAATTACATCGGAATATCTCAAGCCTTCCTCTTCCACTGCATCTTCTGGCCAGATAGCACAGCAGCTCTTTTTTACCTTCCTACCGCCCACCCACATTTTCACTGAGAACCGCCTGCAGGCCGGCACAACAGCTCTCTCTCAAGCCGCCCTGATCTTGTACTGTCGGCCCCAGCACGGCAGGTCTATTCTTACTCCTCTTGATACCTCCTCCACTCCCCGCCTGGCCACCTCAAATATAAAATACTGTACAGTACTGTATCCAGGGGTGGAACTACCTTCATAGCAACTGCTACAGGGTCTGCTGCCACAGGGGGCCCAGCGCATCCTGCCTCAGAACGCCCAGACCCTGTGTCCTGACCGTTCAGAGACTGGGCCTGGTATTCAAAGGCAGATGCCATCCAAAAGTTTGCTTTGGGGCCCTGGCTTCTCTAGTTACGCCCCTGCCTGGGACGTTTTTACAGAGGTGGGGGACAGTAAGGGAGGTGCTGGAAAAGTGAGGATTCTAAGATACAGTATTTGTGTCCAAATCTGGAGGGACGAGTGATGGTCAGAAGAAGATGTTATGGAGCTCTGGACCTGATGCCGAAGAAAAGGGAAAGTGAATGACTCGTCAGAGAAACGTCATCTGTGAGTCACAAGATATAACTGCACAGTAATCACTTGTATGTCTGCAGAGCCTGAGTACAACTGGTTTCGTCCACCATTTTGTCACTGTATAGAGTTAATATACAGTCTGCAGAGCCTGTGTGCACTGGCATCTACCACTATATGTTCACTGTATGGAGGCAATGTACAGTCTGCAGAGCCTGTGTACACTGATAATCACCACTATATGGTGACTGTATAGATGTAATGTACAGTCTGCAGAGACTGTAAACAACATTTTCTACCACTATATAGACAATAGGCAGTAATAGCGGTCGTTGAATACTGATCGTTAGTCAGTAAGAGGGGTGGGGTATTATTTAGCCACATTGTGGTAGTACTTTGCAGTTGTGTTCTAGAGGTATAATCTGCTCCTTATGTAGTAGCGTTATTAATAATGTTGTTCTTGGTATAGTGGGATTTGTTTGGTAGCAGTATGATGGTGATATGTACGGTAAGGTATTTGCTTCTTGTCTTATGTAGTAACTTCATGACTATCATTAAGAGGTTCTGGTAATTAAATTTTTGTGGACGGGGGGAGGCCCATCCAGATGTTTGCTTTGGAGTCCAGGCTCCTCTAGTTATGTCCCTGACTTTTTCGCACCAATTTAATTAGTACATGTGTGGTATGCTGGCATTTGTAGTTGAAGAATTATAAGTGCCCGCATGCCACACCACATGTACTAGTTGCATGGGAGCTCATTATACGGGTGTTTTGCATGTGCTGCTGTGGCATGCTGGCACTTGTAGCTCTATGTTCCACAGCAGCTAGTAGCTGTGGAACTACAAGAACCAGCATACCACAGCAATACATGAGAGACAGAAAGTGAAGTGAAATCTTCTAAACACAGACAGTAAAACAAATGAAAAAGGGGTGTTAACCTTTTCCTGCACTATTCAAAACTAAAATAATTTTTTGCTGGAGTAACATTTAATAAATATACCTGTTCTGACTTACATACAAATTCAACTTAAGAACAAACCTACAGTCCCTATCCTGTTCTTAACCTGGGGACTGCCTGCATTAAACAGTGAATACACATACATTTAGGGGGACATGTATGAAGGGAGCTGTGCTAGCAGTCTGCCGTCTTTTCAGCAAGAGATCTAGCGCAGCCCCGTCAGCTATATTTTTAAAATGCCCGCAAGGCAATATCAGGCGCATTACAGAGCGCTCATGGAACTTTGTAATGTGCCTGATTTTGGGGGGGCATGCTGGAGGCGGGATGCACTAGAACCATTTGAAGCTTCACATTTATAGCTTTAGTATGGTAAATCCAGGCGTATTACTGCTGGAACAGGTAAACCATTTTGAAAGTGGTTTATCTGAGCCAGAATTGTCGTTTCTGTGCTAGAATGGGCCTGATTTTTGACCCGCAGTAGAGCAGGTTCATAAATTCAGGCGCATTCAACACTATCATTATGTGCAATTATATTGGCGTCTAAGCACCAAAAATACATGTTGCCCTTAGTGTTATGTTGTTTATTTTTAAGACAATGCCATTATTTCTTTGGTCCTCCTTAACCCTTCATTGATCATCATATATATTGAATGCATATGTAAGGTGTTTGACAGATGGCAATGGCTAATATAGGGTGCCAACGGGTGAACAAAGGCCTCCAGGTCTGCCATAAGTATAAGCTTCTGGCATGACCTAATAGATCAGCTGCCAGCGATATCCTGACAGGCAATAATAATTATTCTAAACCTTTATTTTGTGATTACCGGTGCACATATCTTTTTTGTTTTATTTTTTACTGAATTTCTGGGTTTTTTTTTTTGTCCAGAAATGCATAGCATTAATTACTGTGCCTTCCTGCACAAAAAAACATCAAAACCGGTAGCTTTAAGTCCCCTGGGCTTAGAAAGTATGATAAAGTGTCATTAAGGTTTCATTAGCACTTCTTTTACTGTAAACCATAAAATAATCTGTTTTGTGACATAGGTGCAATTATAATGACCCTTTTAATAGGGTGATAAAAGTCAGTCCTGTACATCCAACATAGGCTGGTCTTTAAGGGGGCAAACATATTTTGCATTGAAATGGTCTTGCATAATGCGCACTGGAAGTGAACACAAAAAGTAACTTTTTTGGTTTATAAATGTACTTTGTGTCCTCGTTCTCTAAGGACAGGGGATACTTGCAATGACCCTACCGCATGCACCTCCTAACGCTTATTTACTGATCCTTGCTACCAATCAACCTTTCCTTATCTCAATACCTTCCTGCCCATTCATCAAACTGCTCTCATCACTGCTTTGCTCCCATCAGACCTTCTCGTCTTACGGTTCATCTGCTTAGAACCTTATCTGAAAAGCTTATCTTCCAAAGTGAAATATGGAAACTATAACTGCAACATTGATTTCTGAGACATTCAGCCTTCACACTGACTTGGCGTATTATGTCTTTAACTGTTTTTTTTTTACTGAAGATATTAGAGGGAAAATGAATGGCATTTCCACATTTAATATATATTACACACCTATCTATATAGTTTGGAAGTGAATGCTTGTTTAAAATGTATTCACTTAAAGCTAAATGAAGACAGAATAATGAAAGACAATGCAGTATTAAAAAAACTAGAGAAACTGTTATCATTTTAATATTTAAAAAGTTTATTTTGTATGAAAGGTTGGAATGTTCATAAGATATATTTGAACCTCCTTACAGTAAAACACTATGCATACACCTACTCCATCTGCGTTCATCCCACTCCCTCCAAGTCAATACTTTGTAGGTCTAGCCTTAGCTGCAATGACAGCTGAAAGTTATTTTTATTATTCTATTGAATAGGTTGATAAAGGCAATTTTTCTACTTTTGATATGCCACAGATCAAAGTATGGGAGGATCATAGTAAGCAAATCTACATAGTCACATAAAATTATTATGACCACTTCCTACTTTTGGCCATTCGTAGCTTATGAAAAAAGTTGTGTTGTGAGCTGGTTTGGTAGGTATATAAGGGGTGTGATAGGTTGTCTGCACATATATCCCTAGCTATTGCCATGGCATAAAGGGGCAATTTATCAGTGATGCAAAAAAGAATGATTATTGGTTTCCGGGTCAAAAGTGGCAGTATTTCTGGACAAATGATTACAAACAGAGCCGGGATGACAGGTAAGTGAAAGTAAGTGACCACCTAGGGCGCCACTTCATCTCAGACAGAAAAGGAGACACTAGAGGGCATGGATGTGACTCAATTTATCATGGGAGGAGAGAGGAGCCTTATTTGCCTAGGACACCAGAATACCTAAAACAACTCTACTACATATAGGGCTTTGAAGCAGATGGATCGTCACTAGTTGCATCTGCAGAAAAATGCTTTAGTTCTAATTGCAGTATTTGAATTGGCCATCCACTGATTGGAAGAGTGTTGCCTTCTCCATTGAGTCACAGTTATTGCTTCATTAAATGGATAGACTTTGGTATGTCAGGCAAAAAACATCAGAGAACAAACACCCTACAACCATTCCTGAAAGAAAACAAGTTGGTTGTGACAGCGTTATGGTCAGAAAAACATTTTTATGGATTTCTCTGGGCCCACTCATCTATAAAAAAGGTGTGGGATAGTGGAACAGCCACATTGTGCTTACTCAGTAAAATCATATGTGTGACTTATAATTGTATTGTGTTGCATTCTGCTGTTTGGCCACAAGATGCCACTGTTTCCAGTTTCTGGTGTATTCAAATTAGAGACTTGTGATAACTGTTACCAGGCAGCAGCCATTTTGAGAAGAAGCAGGAAAAGACGAGAAAGGCCCCATGAGAAAAGGGACGCCTTGCAGGAGACAGAGAGAAGCATCCACCATTTTGGATGATCGACTCCAACGGCAGGGATCAGCAACTATGAGCAGTGATGTCTGCAAACAAGGTACACCCGGGTCAAAGAATGTGTGCACGCCAATGGACCTAGGACTGTTTGCAGGCCTGTAGTTAGTCTAGTTAGGGCAGGTTTTGTTTCAGGCCATAAGTGTTTATCCAAGTACGCCTCCTGATTAGGGACAATGGACAGGGCTTGCTATAGCACTGCTATTTTGGCGACCGGTTTGCCTGTGAGAGAATCCGTATTATATGTATATATCTGGGAATAGCGGGTAGAGCTGGTTAAGTTGTAAGCTTCTGTGCTGCACCGCGAGCGCGCCTTTGAATGGCACCACACACGATTTTTCCTGTCTTTGTACGGTATTAAAAAGTAAAGGGTTTTTCGAACCTTTCCGAACCCCACGGGTAGGTAAACTTATCGTGCATCCTGAGGATACATCTCCGCCGTGTGTTGTGCAGCCCAGGGGCCTCGGGCACTAGTTTGTACACAAGTGATTGGGGAATTTGTTCACCATATTTTTCTAAAAAGTTCAGTAAACCATACTGTTGTTGAACTGGTGTTGGAGTCATTTTCTTCGTCCGTGACTTCACTGTATTCCGGGTAGCCTACCTCGGTGCTCGGCTTACAAAGGCACTCTTATCCAATATAGATAGAATTACATCCTAGCATATCACGTATATATCCATACATGTTGATTGTCTTCCCTGCAGCAGATGGGATCATCCGGCAAAACAATGTGACATGTCACATGACAACACATTGTCCGATATTGATTCAAAGAGCATGACCCAGACATTCAAAAACTACCCTGACCCCATCTTTCCCCAGACATGAACCCAATTAAGCATCTGTGGGACCTCATGTATCGTCATGTGCACTCTTTGGATTATCCCTTATGCACCCTCCAGCAGCTATGGGATGCAGTCAGCTTCAGATAGCTGTGAAAACCTATTAAAACCTTATTGAGTCACTCCCAGCCTTTGCTGCACACAGCAGTTACTCTGGATATAAACTGGTGGTAATAATAATGTGATTTGACTGTGTATTTTGTCAGACCACCTCTAATTTCCATAGTAAGCGGGTCATAGATTATGCGCTTTCTAGCTCCAAAACATCAAATCAAGCTCAGGTAAACTACTTTCAACTTGGACTGCCTGTTTCAGCAGTAATGCGCTCAATTTTGCCGTCCAACCATCATAAATGTGTAGAATCACACGGTTGTGTTGCGACACACCTCCAGCACGCCCCCCGATCTCAGGCGCATTACAAAGTGCCGCAGGCACCCAATAATTTTGGAGTGCGCATGCTCATACATCTAGAGAACAGGGCTGCGCCAGTTTTTTGGCTTCAAGGATGCCAGACTACTGACGCAGCCCCTAGAGTCAAGCATACAAAGCCATTTGGCAGTTCTATTACCAATAGTGTGTAAAAAAGATCAGAGATGGAAATCCTTTTTAACCAATGTATGCTACTTGAAAGAAATGAAACAACAAAACACATAGGCATGTATAGTCGTCTTGCCTGAAATCACAAACACATTTGAAAACTCTTCACATCACAAACATTAGCTAAATGCTGCTTCAGGCAATAACTACCAGAGAAGCGGAAGACACACTAATGTTCATACCCAGAGTTTAGAACTCCACATGCAGCAATTTAACTACTGTATTAAAAAAATACATACTAATACGCTTACTCTTTCACATTAAGATGGAACAATTTTCCCAGATTTTTAATTTATATCTTAAGTAAATATAGTTAGCACATAACTCAGGTGTCTTAATACATTAATAACAATCAAAAAAGACCAAGAATCTTTTAGTTTTGTCTCCTTGCACGCCGGCTATCTTTGTCAGTCCCATAGACAGTGAATAGGGCAGTGCCGAAACACAATTGTCTCTCCAATCAGAAGAGTGTTTTGGAACCCCCATTATCATAATTATTGAAAGTCTGGCCACCACCAATGATACTTTTACCACCTATACTGTGGTGAGATAAAGAATGTTATTGATGAGATTTAAGTGTTGACAAGGTTTACTATTGCATATATATTATATGTTGCAGCTATATGTGGTATATAGTATGTCTCTTTTCCATTTATACTTTTTTCAGTTTCCCTGTTTTAAAAACAGCAGTTTGAAGGTCTTGATCTGACACTAGACAGCATGTGTAGAACCTATGTAGAGAGTAGCTCCATATCTGGATAGCTTCTGCAATGTAGGTATGGCCACACAAGACTTCCTATCTGTGCTACATTGCAATGGGGTGAACCAGCCCTATAGTCATACTCTTCTTGTTTGAACACAGGCATCAAGTGAAGATTTTCAGCCACATTGTAAAATCTGTACCCCACATTTATCATTTGTAATTTGTAGGACTAGTGTATTTACATGGGGCAGAAGTATAATCTGGGCTACATTACATTCCAGGCCATTTTGAAATAGCCTTGCCTTATAACTACTGCCTTACTTCTAGAAGAAATGATGGAAAAAGTGCTACTGATTAAAGGGGTTTTCAAACCACAATGGTTAGCTGCCAATATGTAGAGAAAGGTAAATTAAGATAATTACCAAATACCGTATTTTTCGGACTATAAGGCGCACCAGATTATAAGGCGCATTATCAATGAGCGCCTGTTAAGTCTTCGTGGTTCATATATAAGGCGCACGGGATTATAAGGCGCGGCACATTAAATGAAACAAAGTTCAGACCGCAAGCCAAGCTTCATTCAACACTTTCACAATAAGGCCTCGTTCACACGGCTTATTTCGCCGCGGATTTGCCGACGGATTGACAATCGTCAATCCGTCGGCAAATCAGTCAGAAATAAGTCACAGCCTATTTTCTATTGATTTCAATAGAAAATACGGCTCGTCGTTCACACGACGCGTATTTCCGTGCCGGATTGCCGCCGTGGATTGACGACGGCAATCCAGACGGAAAAACAATGTGCATGTCAATTATTTACGGACGGATTCACCACCTACAATGATTGGAGATGGTGAATCCGTCGGGAAAATCAGTTGCAAATAAGTGCACACTGAGTGGCACTTATTTGCAACTGATTTTCAACTGATTTCAGAACGTATTTACGATCGGCAATCCAATGTAAATACGTTCTGAAATAAGCCGTGTGAACATAGCCTAACTCTCAACTTGTAAAGTTGTAACAAAAGTCAATGCATGTACATATTTCCGTGCCGTATCGCAAAATACGTGTCACACTTAGTGAAGCTTATTTGCAACTGATTTTCAACTGATTTCGGAACGTATTTACGTCAGAAATCCGACATGAATCAGTTCTGAAATCAGCCGTGTGAACATAGCCTTGGTGACACTTATTTGCAACTGATTTGTAACTGATTTCGGAACGTATTTACGATCGGAAATCAGTTACAAATCAGTTACAAATAAGTGTCACTAAGGCTATGTTCACACGGCTGATTTACTAAATTCACTAAATTAGCTGTAAATACGTTCTGAACAAAACCCAAGTGAAGAATTGATTCATATATAAGGCGACTCGGACTATAAGGCGCACTTTCGATTTCTGAGAAAATCATAGCCTTTTATGTGCGCCTTATAGTCCGAAAAATACGGTACACTGCTTTTTTATTTTGCTTTGTTGAAGAGATAAGAGAGATATTATCTCTTCTGAGTGCACACAAGTTTCTCTTGATTGCCGACCATCTCTCTTTTACCTGATAAGCTGGAAGCTGTTGTTCATCCATGGTGATGTCAGTCTCTGCTGTATGTAATCTTTAGGAATGATGCTTGTTTGTTTCAGATAAGGACAAGTTTTCACTCCTTCTAGCTCTGTAGTCTTGTGTACTACAGATTTTACATCTCATTTCACTATAACAGGCTCAGCTAGGAATAGCAGAGTTGATATACTATTTACTATAGAACCACCCACAGCCTGACCAGGAAGTGTGAGTCTGAAGCTGCCTGTGACTATGTGAAACTGCATGGTGAGAAAAGCCATTAAAGGAACTTCAACCAACACCAAAAAGAGGGTCACAATTAAAATGTTTTGCTTTTTTGGCCTTCTCCTCTATATATGCCCTGACAATAGTAGCAGTTTAATATTACACATTACTCATCAAGGTAATGTTCCCACCATAGATTTTGATTTCCTATCAATAGACTATGCCATAAAATTCTGATAGGTGCAGTACTCACCTGTGGATCCGCACCTATATAGGGAACGGGCCCGCAGAAGTGTTGGCTCAGAATGGAGGGTTGGTCGCATTTGCACTGGACTCTCCATTCTGTTCTGTGGGAGCTCCAAATACAGCCAAATTTGGCGCTCAGCTGTTCTCAGAACTCCTATAGAAAAGAATGGAGAATTGTGTGCAAGTGCGACCAGTTCTCTATTCTAAGCTGACACTTTCGGGAGCACGTTTCCGAGATAGTTCAGATAATTTCAATATCCTTTTGATATGCCATTAAAGTTTATGGTGGAAACACCCCTTTAAGTATAATGCACAACTAATATTATGGTAGACCTACTTACAGCATCTCACTAAAGTGAATACACTCCTCACATTTTTGTTAATATTATAATATATAATACCTTTTCATTGAACAACACTGAAGATATGGCACTTTGATACAATGTAAAATAGTCAGTATGCAGCTTGTACAACAGTGTAGATTTGGTGTGCCCTCAAAATAACTCAACACATAGTCATCAATGTCTAAACCACTGGAAACAAAATTAACCCCTTCACGACCTTGGCCGTATCCATTCCCCCCAGGTTGGTTTTGGGGATTCACCCTTGGGCTTTAAGGGGTACGTCCAGAGGAAAAACGCCCAAACTCTAAGGGAGAGTTGCGCGATTCGGCCCCGGGGTTTTTAACCCTTTTAAAATTTCAGCGGGCATCCCCACTGGCGTCCGGACCGGGCCCCCGGGTCGCTCCGGGGTGGGGGGGTGGGGGGGGGCCGGTTAACCCTTAATTATCGGCGACGATGTCCCCGTCGCCTAATTAAGGGGAAAACGCAGGAGGAGAAAGCTCCCCCTGCGTCTCTGTCGGGGGCAGCAGGCACGGTTTGGGGCGAAAACCCTGCCCCTTCCTGCTCCCCTTCCAACCCCCCGGAAGGCCCCCCCGGAAATGCCTTTCCGGGGTTTTTCCCATGACGTCACGAAACCCCCGGGGGCCCTCCCTTTGGGAAAGACCCCCAAACGTTTACTGGGCCCTTTTCCATAGGGAACCCCGTCCTAGCAAAAAAATATGTACTGTTCCCCCTTTAATGGAGAGATCTAAAACTTTTCATTCAAAAACCCCTAAGGGGAAAAAAAAAAAAAATAAAAGGAAAATTTAAAAAAAGCCGAAAAAAAAATTTTTTTAAAAAACAAACAAAAAAAGAAAAAAATAAAAATTTTTTTCTTTTCACCGGGGCCCCCTTTTTTCCCCCCCCTTTCAAACCCCCCCTCGCCCCAAAAAAAGATAAAAATAAAAAAAGTACCCTATTTGGGACCGCCCCGTGCGTAACCCACCTTCCCTATTTAAAACGTCCCGTTAAAATTAAAACCCCTCCGGTTTAACGCTGTAAAAAAAAAAAAAAACCTTCACCCGATTTAAAAATTATTGTTAAACCCCGCAGCACATTAAAATGGGAATAAAAAAAACGATCAAAAACTCCTAGAAAAAGCCAAAGTTGTTTCCAATTAAAACGTCAGTTCATCTCCGCAAAAAAAAAGTCCCCATACACTCTGTATTTCAGGGAAAAAAAGAAAATGGGATAGCTCCCCAGAAGAAAAGCGATGCAAAAAATTTTTTCCCCCTAAAGGGAATTTTTTTTTTTTTGTTGGGGTTTAAAAGGGGTTAAAAAAAAAACCATATAAATGGGGATCGCCCTAATGAGGCCCACCCAAAAAAGTTTAAAACTAACTTAAAACACGATACTGCATGGTGACCCTGTTAAAAAAAAAAATTTAAAAAAAAACTACTAGGATTGCAGTAAATTTTTTTTTAAACCCGGGCCCCCTAAAAAAATGGATTTAAAAGCGGGTCAAAAAGGGCCCTTTTTTCCCCCCCCAAAAAAGAACAAAAAAAAATGTCAAATCCCTCTTGCAAAACAAAATCCCTACAAAAGCTCCCAACACAGAAAAAATTTAAAAAGGGTTATGGGTCTCGGACTTTTGGCATGCAAAAAAAGGGATTTTTGGTTGAAAAAAAAGTTTTTTATTTGGGATAAAAGCCGTAAAACATAAAAAAAATAATCAAATTGGGTATCCCGGGGTAATCGCATTGACCGGCTAAAAGAAACTTTCTTTTTACCGGGACAGTAACCCCTATAAAAAAATAAAAAAAAAAACACTACCAAAATTTTCTGTATTTTGTTTCAAAACATCTCACAAAAACTTAAAAAAAAAGTGACATTGCATCATATGCCCCCGATAATGGGACCAAAAAAAACTTCAACTCTCCCCCAAAAAAAACAAGCCCCTACACAGCTTGCACACAGCAAAATAAAAAAGTTTTGGCTGTCAGAAAAGGGCAAAAATAAAAAACGCAATTTTTTTAAACATTTTCTATGTGTAAAAATAAAAAAAAAAGAAAAAAAAAAATATAAAAAACTATATCATTTTAATTGTACCGACCCCCTTTGGGAAAGTTTAAAAAAACATTTACATGCACGGCGAAAGCTTTTAAAAATTGAAACCCCAAAAAACAAAACCCCCAAATGCGTTTTTTTTTTTTTCCCCCCTTTTTTTTTGCCCCAAAGCTTTAAAAAAAAAAAATATGGGAAAAACCCGTCTTTCCAAAAAGCAAAGTACCCCCCCTGATTTAGATCCCTGGAAGGGCGGTTGAATCCCAAAAAGGGGGCGATTTGGAAGGTTTTCCCCCTGTTCTGGTACTTTTTGGGGGGTTTTGCAAAATCAAAAATGGGGCCCCACCAAAAAACTGCGTTCCAAAAGCCTAATTGCGCCCCCCTCCCCCCTTTTTACGCCCCGCCATGCACCCAAACACCAAATTTTACACCCCCATTAGGGGATTGCCCCAACTTTGGAAAAAAAATTGCCTTTTTAACCCCAAAATTTTTTTGTTTTTTTTTTAGGTTTCCTTGTTAATAAAATGAAATTTTAAACTAAAATTGCAAATTATTTGGGAAAAAAATGTTTTTTTAAATTTTTACAAACCCCTTTTCTAAAAAAAAAATTTGGTGAATCATGTGGGGGCTATATACTCAAAAGACCCCCGGAATAATTCCTTTTGGGGGGTAGTTTCCAATTTTTGGGTCTTTTTAAGGGGTTTTTTATTAAATTTTAGCACCTTTGGGGTCCCAAACCCAAAAAGGCGCCTTTTAAATTTAAAAACGTATTGAAAAAGAGACCCTAAGTATAAATAGGGGCTCCTCCTATTCTGGGGTTTTGGGTGAAACAAATAACAAATAGGGGCCCCAAAATGGGATATTTTTCCTAAAAACCCGGCCCGACCTGGGGGAATTGATTTTTAAGTTGCATTTAAACCTGTCACATTTACTGTTTTTCCAGTGAATAATGGAAAATATTGAAAATTTGCAAAAAAAATGAAATTTTTTAAATTTTCCCCCTCCAAATTTGGGTTTTAAATTTTTGTGAAATTTTTAAAATTTATCAAAATTCCTAAAAAGGGTTTTTTTAAAAGTTAAGTGGGTTTGTTTCTCAGATGGGGTCATTATGGGGGGTATCTAAAAAAAGCAAACCCCCCCAAAACCAAATCCCGAAATTTCGAAATTTTTCCCTTAAAAAAAAAATTTTATTGCAAATTTTTTTTGAAATGTGAGAAATTAAAAATTTAAAATTTTTTAAGGCCCCCCAATGTTGGTAAAAAAAAAAAGCATTTTTAAAAAAAAGAGGGAAAACCCATAGTTTGGGTTAAAGGTAATTGCGTTTTAAACTATTTTTTGGGGGAAAAATTTAAATTCTTGGGCCCCAGAAATTTTTGAAACTTTCAAAATCGCAAATTTTTTTCCCAAATTTTAAAGAAATTTTTTTATATTTTTTAAAACCCAAAAAAAGGGTTGTATGGAAAAAATTTTCTTTTTTAACTTAAAGCCCCCAATGTTGTCACGAGGAAAAAAAAATCTCGAAACCCAAAATGGCTAGGTGGGAAAAAGTCAAAAAGTTTTTCTCGCAAAAGGGGACAAAATGCCAGATTTCAAAAAAAAGGGCTGTGTCAAAGGGAAAGGGCAAAAAGGGTGGGCCTTAAGGGGTTTTAAAAAACCAAATTTTAACGAATTTTGCAATTTTTTTTTCCACTTTTTTTTTGGGGCCTCAATTTTACAATCTTAGGTTTTGAAAAGGGGGGAGGGTGTTAAATTTGTATTACGTTTCCCAAATCTCTCTATATGGGGCATGGGAAATTCAAATTTGGGTTCCCTTATGGCCCAAAGAACCGGAGGAACTAAAAAAAAAATAATTTTTGTTCTGTAAAGTTTTGCTTGGGTACCGAAGTTGCCCAACCCCCCTAAAAAGTGCGTCAGCCCCCCGGGCCCAAAAAAAACCCAACCCGTTAAACTTTAAAAAAGACCCGGTTTCCCTCTCCCCCAAATTTTTGTCAACCAAAGAAGTTTAGTTTCACGTGCCGGGTCCACCCAGAGACCGGCTTTTCAAAATAAAACTATAAAATGCTTGCAGCACTGCCTACAGACGTTAAAAGGGTGAAGGGATAACCTGCATTGCTCGGATCATACCCGCCCCAGTGGGATCAACAATTTTTCTGTTTTTGGCCTTTTCATCCCCCGAAGGGGAACCCCCTTTTTAAAAATGATGCATAAGAAAGGCCCAAGCACAGTTTTTTGAAGACAAACCCGACAAGGACAAAGGGTTATGGGAAAACCCTGTCCCTGTGACTCTGATGAGCCCCGAATAAAATTATTTTGTTCAGATGGTGTAAAAGCATGAGTAGTGGGCAACCTATGAATTTGGGCACGTAATTTTGGTGGGGGGAGTGCCCTGGTTTGGAGCTGCAGAGTGCTGCCACTGTGGGGAGTACGTTCTTTGGGGGAAACCATGAATCCAACATGTCTGGAATACTGAAGCAGACCATGATCCCCCCTTTCGGAAATGGGCCGCGGCAGTTTTCCCAACATGAAAATTTTGGCCCAAACAAACCCTAGATGCCATGATTTTTTTAAGGGAAATGAGGGTAAAGGAACAAAGTAAAAAAAAGGCTAGCACCACACCCCATTATCATGGGGAGTGGCTACCTTAATACTCCCTTTGCACAAAAATAAACTTTTTATCGGGAGTGTCATAACAATTATGTATTTGATTAAATTGGGTGTAAATTTTATGGTGACCCCACTACTTTTGGGTTTGGGCCAGGCTGCCGCACTTAATCGCCCAACTAAAATTTACAACCAGTACTGGCAAATACAGAAGGTTAAATGGCAGTTCCCAGCAAAATGCTGAAAAACCCACTGTGCAACTAAAGGAGTTTTAAACTGAAAAAATCCCGATAAAACTTTTGTTAAATAAAATAGTCTGTATGGACCCAGTTTTGATCACGTTAGTGTAAAGTAAATGACATCCCACACTCTCCAACATCAAAGGGCCATACTTCATGTTGAAAAAATATCAAACATGAGGTATTAGTTGACATTTTGGCCAAAGTACGCAAGACTGGAATCCAAAAACCTATTATGTACAAATTTAAATGCATGCGGGGCCCTCCCCCCCTTTAAAAGGAGCAGAAGAAATGCTTTTTTGCCGGCTTTTGTGCCTTAAAGTGCACATAGGTTTTTTTCTGTATTTTTTACAACCCTGTTTTTCGTAGTTTTAATTTAAGCTTTGAGTAAATAGTTTTGCGGCCACTTTTAGACAGAAGTATTTTTTGTTAGAATTTTGCATCATTATGTATAGGCCAAACTAGGAGTTGGTACAATGTACAAAACTGATGCAAAACTTTTATTAAATTTTTTCTCGTTTTGGGCCCCCTTCTCTAGTTTTGGCTACAAATATGATGCAAAATGCTACCAACATTTGCCCGTGAAAATAAAATAAACAAAACTAATACTCCTTTCAGAAATTTTTAAAACATCTGGAAAAAAAAATCATTTTTCATTTAATTACAGATAACTGTTACCATAGCTTTTCATGTTACCGCATGTATTTACATTGTAAATGCTTGTACATTTCTAGTTTTTTTTTTTCCCTCAAAGCATTGCCTAATAGAGAAAAGTCCACACAGCACTCAGAAGAATGCTATAAATATACATATGCACAGTACACATGGAGAATGTTACATTCAGAATATGACATCAGTGGGTTTTGTGGCTACAAACCTTGAAACACATGTAAGTTGGCAAGGCATTAAGGTCAAAATCTGTTAATGCCATTTTATTTAAAAAAAATGTCGAATTTGAAAATCCATGTGTGTTTTTATTGGCTCTGGAGGAGGTCTGTAAATCCAATTTTGCATCATATAGAATTTTTTTTTTATACAAAGTAGGCTTACTATAAAACAGGGAAAACATTACAGACTATAAAAATTAGATCAATTTGATTGGCTGAAATTGTGTTCTCCCCCTTACAGACGCACCTTATCTTCACCCTCACTCTGCAGGCTAGGTAACTCTAATTTTATGATAACATTTTTGTGGAAAGGCATTTGTTGCATTTTGAGGTGTATTATATATTTAGATTTTTTAGTGAAATACAAAACAAATAATTTGTTCACCTTTTCTGAACACTCTGAATGACTGTCGTGTGCGTTAGGCAAGGTTCACACGGTGTAATTGCGGGATGTATTTCGCACTGCAATCACGCCGTGTGTACAGGGGCGGGGGAGGGGGCGGCAGCCTGCTGGCCCCATAAACATACATTATTCTCGCCGCGTATACGCCGTGAATAATGACATGTCAATCCTCTCCCCGCTTGCCGTATTGTCCGAGTGGGGAGAGGAGACGTAATCCATAGTTCTCTATGAGAACTGTGGATTACCCTAATGACTGGGACGTATCTCGCCCCATATTTAGCACAGTACGGCACAAAATACGGGACAAAATATGTCACAGTTTTAGCCGTGTGAACATAGCCTTAATGTTCATTGAGGACCATCAAAAGTGAAGCCCCCAAGAGAGCTTCCTACACAAATGTGAACCTAGCCTATTTGCATGTTTTTGTTCTTCAGTAGTTATTCAAGATATTCAGGGGGTGTAGCATATTATACTGTTCTGCCCCTGAAATAAAAGTGTAATGGTGTAAAACAAAACAAATTTTTCCACAATTAAATTAAATTTGGTCACTTAAAAACTTCACAGAACTGCGTCATACATAAGTTATTCAATGCTAAATGGTGGAGGAGCCCAGAAAATGTGAATGGGGCATCATTCAATGATGTAAAAAAATGCATAATAAAATGGTGCAATCTTGAATACAAAGACAAACAAAAAGGCTGACCTTGAGACAAAAAAAATACCTGAACTTACAGGGAGGGAAAAACCTTTCCTGTCAATAATTACTTTGCTAAACCTCGAAATGGAGAACAGAAAAACCCTAAGACAAATTTTCATTAACTTGTGTACAGAAGAACAGGAGGTGCCTTTTAGATACATGAAGGAGCGCTAAGGGAAACAGTAAAATGATAGTATGAGGTCAGCCATCTTGCAAAATCCAATTTAAAACTTTTAGGTATATTTATGGCAATTGTGTTTAATAACAGCTTGAAAGTGACACAGAAAAACACTAAGAATGTCACAACACTGTGGGCAACAACATGCATGAAAATTTTGGGGTGGGAACGGGGAAATTTCTTTAAATTTTTACTGGCAAGAATCCACTTGATTTATGAACCCCTCTACACAGGTCATAAAAAGGTGCATTTACGCTAGGCGACATTTTTTGGCTCAGGTATACCACTTTTAAATAATATACTGTTCCAGTGTAATGCGCCTAAAATGCTGTACCGAAAATAAAAAGAGTGACCCCACCTTCCGCACACCCCCCGAGAGGTGGGAGATTTAAAAATGTATGAACGGGGCTGCACCTGATATCGAATAGTCTCCCAAAAAAATGGGAATCCCAAAAGAAAAAAGAGTGACTTTTAATACTATTTTTCTATTTTGCCCTAAAAAATTAAACTATATCGTTCTCAAATTACAAAAGCACTAAAAAAAATAAAATTTTATTGTATAACACTTAAAATCGATGCACACTTTTAAAAACGATTTTAAATCTCAATTTGTCCTTTCTAATTGGAAGGGAAAAACTCCCTTTTTTATTACAAGTCGGGGGAAACCCCCTATTAAAGGGGAACCTATATTACAATATTTTCTTCTCCAAAAAAGGGAAACCAAAAAACATTCATTTGGGGAAAATCCCCCAATTTTGGACTAAAACATATAAGGTTTTCCCTTGTGGACCCTTTTGCGTGGGTAACACATTTTAAAAGAGGTGGGAAAATCACAAAGAAAAGTCATTTCGGGGCATTAAACCATTGTACAACAATATAACATTCGATTGTGCCTTTCAAGAAAAGTATTGTTGTTTCATGACCTAGAATGAAAAGAATGTTTTCTTTGTAAGTATACAATCCCCCTTCTTTATATCTTGACAAGAATAGAAATTTGCAGGTACATTTCACAAGCAACAATAAACAAAGCCAATACCAAATCAATCAAAATTTAGAAAAGTATTTTTAAACTATTTTTAGGGGGGGGGGGCCAAACCCCCTTTTTCTCCCTTTAAACTTTAAACTGAGTGCATCAAATCCAAAATTCAACACATTGAAAGCTGGAGTGGCCCCCATTGTGTCATCCAAAAAGTTTTGCTGTGGGGGGCCTCCCGGGGACAGATTTAAAGGGGGTTTCCCTTTGGGTTTTCCCCCCCTTACCCCTCATTTAAAAATCTTGTTTTTTCCCCTGGTCAGGTGCTCTCGGCCGGGGTGCACCCGTACTCACGGCGTACCTACTGCTGTCTCAGCCAGTCGCGCCACATCCCATATGTCGGGGTGCGAGCGCACTCACAGTATTGGTCCCCACTCAGTTTACTTACCTCTCCTCGCTCCCTGCACTGCCTCTGCCGGCTGACATGAACTTCCCCACTCCCTAGGCCACACGCATGCTGGCTCTGTAAAATTTAAAGGACCAGCATACCAGTAATTGGGTAATTGCCGGCCGCTGACCCTATATTACCCAGCACTCCCCTGGATCATAAGTGCCTTTTACACCTTGATACCACATCAGGTAAGTCACTCCAGGGGTAGCCCATCCTCCCTTGTGTTGGGTTCTACTGTAAACCAGTGGCCCCTTAGACTCTGCTCCTTGGTGTTGCTTATACCGCTGCTTGTGGTGGCTCAGAGGATCCACTACTTGCGGTCCTTATAGCCATGGATTTTGCCAAGGTGCCAGACATCCGAGATGTCTCCAGGGTTGTCACCCAGCAATCTCAACAGATTGCCCAGCAAATCCAATGGGTTCAACAGCTGACCGCCATGACACGTTCTGAGAAATTGGCGGTTCGCGTGTCTTTGAGAAAACTGCACATGCGTCTTCTGCACTGCTGAAAATGCATCAAGGGGACTTAACTTTTGGGGAATACGCCATCCAATTCTGCACTCTCCAGTAGAATAACAGACATGCTGTCTGGTCGATACCAGGACCTAATCCATGTGGCCACTTGTATAGACATTCGTTTTGCAGAGAGACAAGAGGAGCTTCACCAAGAAAACGAACCGGTCCGGCCGTGCCACCTACCCCATATTGCTCCAGTCTTTCAAAGGCCTCCACTGCCTTCTTCCGAAGAGCCCATGCTAGTGGACAGAGCCCACATGAAACAGCAAGAATTTTTCCCAGAGAATCTGTACCTCTATTGTGTCAGTTCAGAGCACTAACACACGAATTTCCTACAAAATTCACAGCATCCGGGAAACATACGCACACAGGACATGTGGGCAGGCATCACTTGGTGTGAGTAATCCCTCTCCATGTCTGATCATGCTAGTACAAATTTCTACCGCTTCGGGAATCTCGTTTCAAGCCTCTCCTTCCTGGACTCAGGAATTTTGTGGATGAATTTTCCCTGGTGCATAAGTATTGCCTCCTGGTGGTCAGCCTAAACAATCCTCTGGTCATCTCCACCATTAGTGGGGAAATCCTAAGTGACTCCATTCAATACCGTACTGAACCCATGTCTCTTTAGGTGGAGGGGAAGATCTTGTTCTACATGCTTTCCCATTCTCCTGGGACTTCTGTGGCTGCAGTGCTATGACTCTATGCTCAACTGGAAGACAGGCCCATTGGGGACAAGACTGCCAGTCTCACTGTCTTGTGGTACCTCACTCGATGTGCCCCACTTCTCCACTGACGCCTTCCAAGCCACTGTCAGGTGTGCCTGCTCCGTATCAGGATTTCAAGGATGTTTTCTCTGAGAAGCAGGCTGAGGCTTTTCTGCCTCATCATCCTTATGATTTCCCTATAGACCTGCTGTCAGATACTTGTCCTCCTCTGAGCAGGGTCTATCCATTGCCTGGGCCAGAGACTCAGGTGATTTTGGCCTATATCCAAGAGAACCTCCAGAAAGGGTTTATCCGCAAGTCTTCTTCTCCTGCCAGTGCTGGGTTCTACTTCATGGAGAAGAAAGACGGTTTGCTGCGTCCCTGTATAGATTATCGAGGCCCCAACAAAATAACCGTGAAGAACCAGTATCTGTTGTTTCTAATTATCAAGCTCTTTGACCATCTCCATGGAGTCACAATTTGCTCTACACTGGACTTGCGGGGGCTTATAATCTTGTTAGGATCCATGAAGAAGAAAAGTGGAATATGGCCTTTAATACCCGGGATGCACATTTCGAGTACCTGGAAATGCCCTTTGGTCTGTGCAATGCCCTGGCAGTCTTCAAAGAATTTGTAAACAAAATTTTCAGTGACCTCCTATTTTTTTGTGTCATTGTGTACCTGGATTACATCTTGGTCTTTTTGCCTGACCCAGAATCCCATTGTACTCATGTGCACCAGGTATTAAGATGACTGAGCAGTAATTGACTTTACATCAAGCTGGAGAAGTGCATCTTTCATCAGCCCAGCCTACCCTTCCTTGGGTACATCATCTCAGACAGAGGTCTGCAAATGAACCCTGCTAAGTTGTCAGCCATTTTTCAGTGGCTTTGACTAGTCGGCTTCTTGAGTCATACAGCGCTACTTGGGTTTTTCCAACTATTACTGCCAGTTCATCCCTAATTTCTCTAATGTGGTGGCACAGATTGTGACGCTTACCAGGAAGAGTGATAATCCCAGACTTTGGCCACTGAAGGCAGAAGAAGCATTCTCCTGGCTGAAATCTACGTTTGCCTCTACACCCATCTTGTTTTAACCTGATACCAAAAAAACCCTTCTTCCTTAATGTCGATGCCTAATCTGTGGCAGCTGGAGCGGGCCTTACGCAGAAACGGCCAAAAATCTAAAACCATCACATGTGGTTTCTACTCCAAAACCTTCTCCTCCACAGAGAAAAATTATACTATTGGAGATCAAGAACTACTGGCCATAAAATTGGCTTTGTCAGACTGGCATCACCTCCTAGACAGGGCTTGTCGTCTGGTCAATATATTTACTGACAACAACAATCTATTGTACCTCCAGATGGCCCAGCATCTAAATCCATGGGAAAGCAAGGTGGTCCCTGTTCTTCTCTCACTTCAATTTCTTGATTCACTTCCGACCTGCAGAGAAGAACATCAAGGCCGAAGCTCTCTCCCATGTTTCTGATGTTAACGAACGCTTGATTTCCACCGTTCTCATAGATCTCCAATGTGTCCCCCCAGAGAAGACATATGTGTGTCCTGCGCTCAAGAAGAGGATTCTGAAATGAGGACATTGCTATCTGGTAGCTGGGCATCCTGATGCACGGAAATCTTGTCAACTCATTTCTCATCATTACTGGGAGCCAGATGTCATTAAAGATTTCAAAGAATTTGTGAAATCTTGTTCCACCTGTGCCCACAACAAGATGTTTCGTCTCAAGCCAGCTGGCCTGCTGCAACTCTTGCCTATTCCGGATAGTCCTTGGACTCACATTGCAATGGATTTTTTCACTGATCTTCCAACTTCCTCCAGTAATGCGGTCTATTGGGTGGTAACAGCCCGATTTTCATACCACTGCCTGTTTTGCCTTCAGCTCCACGCCTCATCAACCTCTTCCAGCATATTTTCCATTTGCACGAACTTCCTCAGCATATTGTCTCAGATTGGGGAGTCCAATTTGTGTTGAAGTTGTGGCGTGCCCTCTGCTCTCATCTGCAGGTAAAACAACTGGTCAAGTCGAAACACGTCTTGGGTAGTTACTTGCGACACTTTGTGTCAGCTTGTCAAGATGACTCTATTGTCATGGGCAGAATTCTCCTACAACCATCTGCACTCGGATTCTGTTGGCTCTTCCCCAATTTATGTAGTCTATGGACAACACCTTCGTCCTCTGCTACCACTGCCTACATCTTCTGATGTCCTCGCTGTGGACAATCTGGTCCAAGATTTAGCATCCATTTGGAGTGAGACATGCCAGTCCGTGGAATGAGCATCTGCACATATGAGGTCCCAAGTGGATTAAAAGAGAAAACCTTCCCCGATCTTCGCTACTGGAGACAAGGTGTGGTTGTCGGCTAAAGATTCCCAGGTGTAAGCAGGGTCCTCGGTTCTTGGGACCATTTGAGATGCTTAAACAAATCAATCCTGTTGCCTATAAGCTTCGTCTACACCCATGATACTCCTTCCACATCTCCTTTCTGAAGCCTGTAGTCCTTAATCATTTTTCACAAAGGGTCGTCTCTCCAGCTCCCAAAGCAGATACCACCAATATGAAGATGATTAGGGGGAGATGGTAATTTCTTGTTGGCTGGATGGTGTTTGTGCTGGAAGAAAGGGGCTGGGAACTACTGCAAAAGTTTCCATCTGGCAAGAAAATGGGGGAGGCTACACACACCTCAGATCACAGGCGCACCCTTACTCCCAGCACTTCTACTGCCGTCACTGCGAGTGGCGCCATGTCCCGCATGTCAGAGCGCAGTTGCACTCTCAGTACTGTTCCCGGCTTAGCTTTCTAACCTCTCCTCACTCCCTGCGCTGTCTCTGCCGGCCAGCACACATTTCCCAGCACTCCCCTGACCTCAATGCCGGATCTTAACTGCCTTTTGCCTACTGAAAAACCGTTTCCTAGGTGTTCTTGCCTATACCGTGTACCAGACTTCCTTGCCTCCATCCCTTGACTACAGATCTTACCACCTGTCCAGACCTTACTGCCTGTCTCCCACTACGAGTGTTCTCTGGACTTCCATACCACATTACACCTTGACCGCCACAGCAGGCAAGTCATGTCAGGAATAACGACCTGGAGGTGTTCTGCTGCAGCAGTGGCCCCAGTAGTCCCTTAAACTCCGCTCCTTTGTGCGGCTTACACCACTGCCTGCGGTGGCTCAGTGGATCCACTACTTGTGGTTCTTACAGCCCCAGGGAACTCCCAGATCACTTCCCCCAATGTGGTCACTCATGATGTACAGGATTGGCATAGAAGGGTCAGGTAAAGACAGTGGTCAGGTCACAAGCAGAAAGTCAGAATCCAGTACTAAATGGGTCAGGAATAGTCAAAGATCAATGCTGGATAATTGCAAACAGAAACACGAGCCAAATACAGGTTAGACCTACCAACAAACTGACGAGAAATGCAATGGGAGGTGCCTTTAAGAGGACTAAGGTGACCGGCCATTGGTTCCTGGGAAAGCTGGATTGCATATGCTGGCCATTTCAATCAATTAACACCAGCATACACTCCCTAGATAAAAGGCTGGAGGACTTGTGGTAGTGTTAGTCACACCTAAGAGGCATATGAGCGTGCCTGCAGTCCAAAGAGTGGTTCACGGCACAGCTTGTAACAACAGCTAAAAGAGTCAAAGTAACAAGAGTCATCTTCTCAGATTTTGTTTAATATTTCCTTATTTTATAGCATGCTCTCACCCATTGTTGGTCGCAACAGGAATATACTTATCTTGGGTGATGCCCGGTGCCAGGCCTACAATTAATGCCTCCTTTCTTAGGTATACCATATAATGCCCAAAAAAGATTGCCTTACGGTGGCCAAATAACATTGCCAAACACTTTTAAACAACACTGCAAAATCAATACACTTGAATTAACCTGTTTTCCCCATTAGCATATGGGTAGTGTAAGCCCAGTTCTCCATACCATCAGAGTCAGTAATGACATATGATGACCTCTGGAATGTAGATATATGCGCTGGTTCACATCTCCATCTGAGGTTTCGTTTGGAGCTTCTGTTGTAAAAGTTCCACTGAATCTATTAAATGATGGATACTAATGGTGTCTGACAGACCTTTTTAACCACAATGGAGTCCGTCAGGTCCCCATCATGGTGTGATGTGAACTTAGCCTAAGGGTTGCAGAGGAGGCAGTTGGAGCCAGTCATTGGTGCCTGAGGGGACACAACGGCCCTCTTCCACATATGAAGACAATAGTATTACATAGAGGATATGGCAGGTGGTAGTCCTGTTACCAGTTTTGCATTAACGTCTAGGAGCTTTTAGTTAGCCCTAGGTGTCACAAATTGATAAGGCTTGTGGTTCTCCAAATTGTCTCATCTGTTGTTCTCTTTTTAGTCCAGTAATATAAAGAACCAGAACTGTTAATAGTAACATAAACCTCTTTCTGCTGCCTCTTGATAACAGTCATGTGTTCCCCTTTGCTTTGGTTTTCTGTGTTTTTAATTTACTTAAGCCTAAGCTCCCATTTTCTAAGTATTTCTGTTAGGCCTGAGGCCTACGAGAAGTTCTCGCTGCAAATCTCTAGAGAACTTTTCCTATTGACTTTGATATATCACAGACACATATTTTAATGCAACTTTATTTTTCCATGCTGACTAAAGTTTGCAATGGAATTTTATCCTATTACTTTTAAAATGAAGACAGCTGTGGGTAGCTGTTAAAAAGACACAAACAAGGGCCTGGGACAAAATCTTCATGTTTTACACAACACATCAGACACAAATTGTGTTAAAAAGAAACATTGCAATTCAAAACATATTAATTAGCTGGAAGTAAAACTTTGGTTGTTCCAGAAACTTTTTTTTCCTGATGCCTGCTTACCCCCTGTGTTCCCATGGTGCATGTTTACTCACAGGATCATATAGTCACACGTGGTTTTGGTTTACTATATTATGTTCTAATAAGTGAATGCAAATGAGAGGCAATTACCATCCAGATTGGAAACAAATGACAGTCCTATTCTGCAGCACCAAAAAAATGAAAGACAATATAAAAGACACAATAGTAAATTTCAAAGTATGAATGTATAAACCATCCACCATAAAACAATATCTATTAAAGCTCATAAACATACGTTATGTGTATTCATTCAATTCTTAGCTATTAATTCAGATGCCAGATCAATCCTCTGTTGTTATTTTACAGACTCTTCTGTAATTAGAACCTCAAAGCACACAACCTTCAGCCACAAAGCTGCCAATCTACTTGTCATATAATTTTACATGTTATAGTTTTGAGTAGGTCCAGTCTTGTCAGAGAGGAGTATACATCCTTCAAATAAAAAAAAAAACTGTTTTTCTTTCTCATAAAAAAAACTGAGTCAATGAACCTCACTTATTTATGTGTTATTAAAATGTATTTTATGAGTTTAAAATGGGGAAACCAAGGATGGTTTTTTATGAACATGACTCTTTTCTATCAAAGCTGGCTCTGGATAAGGTGAGGGAGTATATATCCACGGAGTCACATGCAAATTGCCTAATTTGGGGCTATATTATAGGGTGGACACATAGAGTATGTGGTTTAGAGTCACCACCATCTTCTAGGGACATTAGAGGCTTCCATGCCTCATGACCCTTTCATGAGCCTCTTCAGCCTAGAGAAGGTGGCTATCACGGACTTAACTATAGTCTTAGCAGCTGCTGTGGAGCACCGAGGTTGAGGGGGCAAAAAACATAGTACAATTTTGTAGGGAATTTGAATTCTGCTAGCCAGCACTACTCTGTGGGTTCCCTGATATGACACTATTATTAATTTAATTAATTATTGATAATCATTCTGTAGTTTCAGTTTAAAATCATTAGTTTGTGAACCCACATCTCATTTTGCATTGGGACCCTACGAGTGCTAGTTAAAGGGGTTGTCTCGCTACAAAGAATAGCTTTCAAATTGTAGGGAACACAAAATAAAGACATTTTCCAAATATATTGCTTTGTTCCTCTGTTTTCCCTAAGGAGATACAAGTGAATTTATGACCTCCCTGGCTATTTTAGTTCCCTCAGTAACAATTCTCCCCCTGCTGTTTGTTCAATGAGATAACAGTGAGTGACATCATCACACAGGTCTCAGTGGTGTCCTTGCTGCTGAGCAGTAAAAAGCTTGATTTATGTAAAATAAACAGAACTGTAATTAGGGCTTTTGTTTTGGGGATCAGATAAGAAGTCCTGTTAGTAGTTTGAGAAGCTAATCTGATCTAATTAGCATCTGAAAGCACTGCACAGAGCTGTACAAGCACTGAGCTGTATGCAAATGAGTCAGTCTGAACCAGGAAGTGACAGAGTATTTCATTCATGCATTCTCTGAAACTCTGAAGGGAGACAACTCCTTTAAACCCTCTGGTGACCCAACTTTTAACAGTTGCTGAAAGAAGGGATTAGGTGGAATTTGGGTCTGAAGGGATAACAGTACTCAATGTTTTGCTTGAGGGTCTCCACTGATATTGCCCATAGAAGAACTTGTTCCATTTAGGGACAGTCAATAAACTAACCATATAAGGCTATAATTGATCAAGAACCAGTTAAAAAAAAACTAACTGTCTAGAAATGTGCTTTTGTCAAGTAGTTCAAACTGTCTATGTAAAAATGTAACTTACTGCTTCAGAAAGCAAAGAATATAAATATAACAGCTCATCCAGCTCTTGCTGCACTTCAGCTGGAGGAGGCATGGTGAAAAGGATATAGAGTTGTATCCTTGTGAACAGTCAATGCAGAGATCCAGCTTCCACTCCAGGTAGGTGCATTAAAAAATACAAGTTTATTGATCCAAAACTTAAAAATCCATGTATCACAGGAATAAAATAAGGATGACAATACCCATAATGTGGGAAATAATTTCAGCTTGCGGGACTCAGCTTACGCATTTCAGAGCAACTGCTCCTTAGGCCATGTTCACATGGCTTAAAATAGGACGTATTTCAGTCCGTAATTACGCGCCATACTGTGCGAATTAATGCTGGGATATGTCCCAGTCATTACGGTAATCCACAGTTCTCATAGAGACATCTCCTCCCCCTGCTCGGCGAATCCGCCGCAGGGGGAGATAAGTGACATGTCACTTTCTAGCGGCGTATACGTGCCACTAGTAATGATAGTCTATGGGCCGGCGAGGTGCCAGCCTCCCGCCCCTGCTCTCGCCCCGCCCCCGTCCACACGGCGTAATTGCGGGGCGTAATTACGCCCCGCAAATAAGCCTAGTGAACATAGCCTTACTCATAGCATGGCTATGAGTAATGCCTCACCATGATTTATTGCTTCAGCATCCAATCGATCTCACCTTAATTTGCCTGGTGCAGTTTAGAAAATGACATTTTGATTCTGGTTGGTTGTTATTAAGGCCATTCTGTCTCCAAGACAGTTTTGATTCCTGGAATCTTTTACATCAAATAATTTTTCTAGTGCCTGTAGTCTGGTTGGGTGCTCTCAATGTTGCTCTTTCTTTGAGACAGTTTTGGCACACTTTGCACTTTAAAGGGGTTGTCTCACTACAAGGATTACTTTTTATGTTAAAGATCTTGCAAAAACAAGTCACTTTGCAATATGTATCCATTAACAGTGTCCTACCTATTCTGAGATTTCTCCTCTTGTATGGGTTGCATCAGCTCCTGTGGTCTCTATAGCTACAGACCTGTTTAATCTCTCCTGATAGGCTGCCAGATCTGGTTTACATAGTTACAGACCTGGTTTCTACTGCAGCTTAGTAGAAGCCAGTAAACACGCCCCTGAATTCAAAATGAAACCAAGAAAACAGGACTGAGGTAAGATGAATCAGTGTAGTGACACAACCCCTTCAAGTTGAATAATACTCATCGTGCCTATATAATGGTTTATTGCGATGAAGGCTGCCGTCTTGCTACCTGGAGCCCTATATGGCAAATAATATTCATAGTGCTTATAGTCTGGTTGGCTTATATCAAGGCTACTCTTTCTCCTAGTTTTTTGATACCCTGATCCCTTTATGTCAAATAATCGCCACAGTGCCTATAGTCTGATATTATTGTATTTATGCTTTTTGTAGTGTTTCCTAGAGTAACACTGAAGCGAAAAATACTAAAACTAATATTTTTACTGTAAATTACTTACACCAATAACATTTTCTCTTTAACCTTGAACCCTAGACACAATATATACTAAATAGATAACGAGCAGACACCAACAGATTAGTGTTTGTACTACAACAGATAGTCTGTAGCCATCCTCACACCCACACTGTCCACTTATCCTTCCTCCCCACTGTGAACTGATTGGATTTGCACAGAAAACATAATCAGAACACAGCTGGCAGTTAGAAAACTAATTGCTCCATTAATGTGACCTCCATGGTACCATAACAGAGTACACGTAGGAATGTCAACGGCTATGCCTGACCCACATCCCAGCACTCCATGCTGCGTATTTCCCCTGCTTCCACTTTCCTGTGTCCTCAGCTCATTTGGCCTCTAGAATCCTGGTGCGTAGAAGAATAAATAGATGTGAATGTGGATAGAAAAGAACATCTAAACATAAAGCATGGGCTCCAAAGGGTACAGAGCCTGTGTACAAGCCTGGTTTCACCAACTGTCCAATAAGTGACTAAACAATTAGTTAAACCAACACAGCATGCAGTATGGGTTTCTTCAGACGTGTACATATGGTTTGCCTGAGAAAACCTTGACACAGCCAGATATAGTCAATACATGCCTGCCTTTTACATGAGAGAATTCAAAGACACAAGGCCAATGGTGGGTCATTAGCCCCCCTCTTGTACAGAGCTCAGCAAGTTGTATTTTTACACAGTCAAATCATCTCGGCATGTCCTAAGCTCTTAAAAGGAAGAAGAGGATCAGGATAACATAAAATGAGAATACAAATGGAAATTGACAGCATTGTTTAACGTCACGTGAGTAGCATATTTGTTCTATGTAAAGACAACATCCTTTGTTCTCACTTTAACCTATTAGATTTTCACTTCAAAAACATTTTTCCGACATGGCCTGCTCTTTTTCACTGCACAGGCTATAAATGTTCTCCTCGTGCGCACATACATGACAATAAATTAGGAGGGGATTAATCATGACTGTTTTGTTGCAATGACTGCAGACGCTTCTTTTCTTAGTTTTTCATAGATGATTGCACTTTCCCAGGACACTTCAAAAAAAGCGCAAATCTTTGACGCCTGATGATGGAAATTCATTTTTCAGTGAGATATAATTTATCCAGACACATTGTTCAACTAGTTCCATACTTGTAACTGTATTGAGCTTAGAATGCAGGGTATTGTGTTTTCTTTATGACAACGGCTCTGTAGTTCGGTTTTATATATGATGCTGATTAAAAAAAGCAGCTGAGGCAAAACATGATTGTACAGCTGCATTTCATTGGGTTCGTTATTGGCACCCTACACTCATATCCCAAAAATGTCCATATCAAACAGTGCTGATACAAACAAGACAACACAAGAAGCGTATAGTGAGGATAGGACTATGACATTTGTATATGTGTACTGCTGTTGTCCTTGACCAAAAGGTTTTGTAGAGATCCAATATATACAATACAACAATAAGCCATAACATTAAAACCACCTGTCTGTATACACAGAACCATAAAAAAAAGGTACAATGCATCGTGTGTTCTCATTCCTTTCTATTATAGGTGCCGTTAAATGGACTTTCCCACATGGCTGATTCACAGAGTCTGCTCCTCACAGCCAGCTTCAGGCATCCACTTCCTGTTCAGGCTGTGGGTGGTTCCACAGCAGTAATTGGCATGTCAGTTCTGCTCTGCTGAGACTGTTAGAGGGGCATTGATGATGGAGGGGTTTTAACAGTAAGACAGAAGGCTACAGAGCTCTAAAAGGTTAGTAACAAAGAAACACAAGCTCCTGTGCTGCTGATAAGACACAGCAGGAATGAACAGAAAAGGGTCTTGTAAAACTCGTGTAGTGTGTCGAAATTTTGTGTTCATGTATGGGTTTTCTTCATAAAATAAAAGCACCTATGGCGCCTATTGGGAAATCTTTTATAATGCTTGTAAGTTTAGCATCCTGACCTTGTCATGCTTCACCGGGTTTTGTCTTCTTGGACAATTTTTTGTTTATTACTAACCCACTTTTCCGGGGTCACATAGCCCTATTGTTTCATGATGAGTTACCCTCATTTAATCGGGAAATTTTGGCACTTATGAAAGTTTTACAAATCCTTACACTTGCCCATTTTCCTCTCTCCTACAAATCATCTTCAAGAACTGGTTTTTGACTCGTTTTCTAATATACTTCACCCTTTGGCAGGTACTATTGTAACTTCCTCTATCAGGTATTTCCTAAATCAATGAATTCATTGTCTGTAAGAATACAAAATTTGTGTTGACATGGATTGCAGTTTGGCAAAAAACAACAAAGGATCAACTCTAACCCTGTTTCTAAATTGGCTAGGGTCTTTGCAGTGTTTTAGAGGTGAACTTACCTTTCAGATTTGCTGTTGGTTCTGCATTACGCTTGGCACAGCGTCACTTCTAGTGGGATATCCTATGTTAAGGAAACCAGAAGTGATGTCAGTGATACCACACCACAGGAGGGGGTAGCAAAAACAAAAAGGGTATTTGCCCCTTAAATCCCCTTTAAAAACTTTAACCCTAAGCCTGAACCCTGTTTTGGATTAAGGAATAGAGAAACAAATTTAATTAAGGATATCTTGCACACAAATTCAGTTCAGCCAAACCATACACAGACCTATTTGCCCCCCCACTGAAATAAAAAAAGTTTCCCATTTTAAATGGGTTTGGGGGCAAAAACTTTTTGGACCCAGACTTTATTTTCTTGATAATAATTTTTACAATTTACTTTTTTAATTTTCTTTTCCCCCCAGGGTGTATTCCCGCGGGTTTCAATGTTTTTTTATTAACAGGGTTGTCTCTCCTTGCTGTTTCACAGAGCCACAGGCAGCTTCACTATATTTACTATTTTGCCATGGAAAATTAAACTCTACGTTTCTATCTATTAAACACAAAAATAATTTTTTTTATACTAACTCTTAACCTCTATACACACTTTTTAAAAAAAACCTGATTTCTATCCTCATCATTTAACCCTTTTTTTGCTTCTGAAGGGGGGAAAAAACTCTTTTTCTATCATCAATCTGGTGGAACCCCCCCTATTACGGGAACCCTTTTCTTTGCAAAGTACTAGCTTCAAAAGGGGACCCCAACCCCAACTACTTGGGCATCGTCCCCTAATCTTTAGACACAGAAAAATAACCCCCTTGTGACCCCCACTGCAGCGGGTGACACTTGAGACAGGGGTGAAAAATCAAAATTTTAAAACGTCTTGCCTGACCTCGCCGAAATGTTTACCACTAACCGGGCTTTATAAAGGCTTAGAGGTCCGATACATTTTGGTTGAGCTCATTCCTTTTTAAATTCATTTAGGAAAAACCCCCCTAGGTTGCCCACCATTACCATAAAGGAATCCAATAAAGCCCCTCCCCCCTTCCGGGTGCAATAAAAAACATGTCCTGCTGAAGCGCCACCATGCTTCTAAAAGCCAAAAAACCTTTCAGCAAATTCGCCATCCCAAAACAGCTTGCGCCCCATCTTACCGTACTGCCGTGCCAACCACTGCACAACAAACCTCACCCCTACTGTGAGGGGTTCCATCTCACTTCTTCATATTATTTAAAACTGGTGCCTCACCTAAATGAACAAAGCAATAGGTATACATTACACAGCACATCCCTCTTTTCAATTCCCCAAAACCCCCCTTTTTCTTCAATATTAATTGCTTTCATTGGGAATATAAACTCCTGTACAATAGGACCACTGTAAATTTTTATCTTCCCATAAGCCTTTCCAAATTAATGTAATATGCATATTATTCCAAATAGAGTGCAGGCCCCCTTTAAAATTACTTTTCCAGCTTTTGTATAGTTTTGTTCAAGACTATTTTAAAAAACACTTCTCTTTCACATGTAAATTTCATACTCTTTTTTAATAATACTGTAGGCTCTATGGCTACCCCCCCCTACCTCCCACGCTGCCTTTCAAAGTTCCCCTTTGGAAGATTCTCCCCTAGGCTCAAAGTACCTTTCAACCCCCAATTTCAAAATGGGAGCATGTAAAACCCCCAGATCCTCAAATGCCACCGCATCCCTCATCTGCCTCGCATAGCCCCAGCGCCGCAAGCGGGAACAATAAATCTTACTACATGTAATACATGAATATTTCCCTTAAAAAGAATTTTATACATCATCCCTAATTTTTAATAAAAACCGGGGGCCTACTGATAAATATCTGTCTCATTAAGGCCCCCCGGGGACAATGAAAAAAAAACTTAGGGAAAAAGGGGGGGAGAGGGAGGGGGGGGGGGGGGAAGGGGGCGCGAGGAAAAGGAGGGAAAAAATTTGAAAAAAAAAAAAAAAAAAAAAAAATAAAAAAAAAAAAAAACAAAAAAAAAAAAAAAAAAACACAAATATGAACTTGATGTTCCTAGTCATATATTCAACTGTGCTATTCCCACTTGACCTTCTTAATCACATTATCATGTTTCTTAAAAATTTTATATGGGGAAAACAGCAAATCAAAAAAATGCCAAAAAATGAAAACCCTTTCTTTTTGGCCTTTGGGTTTAAAGATTGAGCTGTGTACCATCTTCCTTTTCCTCAACAAAATAAATCCAAATCCCCCTTTTTCTTTCCCCTATTTTTTCAACATATACCCAAAATTTTAGCACCTCTATTTCCCCTTTATTACTTCCAAAAAGTGTTTGCTGGGGGATGTCACCTCTATTTTAATTTAGTACTCGATGTTTCAGATCCGCGACGAAACCCCTGTATGGTTTTTCCCACATGATCTTGGGGCAGGAACATAGCCCCATAAACCCCCCCTTTGGGTTTTAAAATTTGATAAATTTTGGTTTTTTCCCAAAATCTTCTTTTATCAATGGGTTAACAAAATCTTTATTTTTCCTAAAAGGGGACAAATGAACATTGCCACGGGATATACCCTACCCCGGAGACTGAAAACCATTTTTTTTTGCCCATTCTCCCTCAAAATGATATTACAAATTCACCAAAATTTTTTCTTCTTTTGGTGACACTGGGGGTATTTAGAAATCCCTCAAGAATATGGATCTGCCTTCGAATGCCCCATTCTTCTAATATACTCTCTTTTTTTTTATCTACATAAAAAGGTACCTATCAACGAATTAAATGGGTTTTTTTCTTTTTTCTTTTTCTGATTAAAAAGTCTCTTCACGGGTCAAAGCCCTATTAAACCCCTTTCCCCTCGACTTTTTTTAGGATAACCCCTTCCCTAAAACGTGCATTTAAAATTTATACATTCTTTTTTTAAAACCCCTTAATGTAGAACAATTTCTACGACCCAAAAATTTTGGCCAGGGGGAACCCCTTTTTTTGTAAGGGGGTCCAACTAGAGAAATGTAACAAACTTTTGGTACCGTTTTTTTTCCGAAATATCTTTGTTGAATTGTTTTTTTTTTATCCACATAATTTCAAACCCAAAAAAAATTAAATTTTCTCCCATGAATTTAAAAAGTGAATTTTATTCCAATTTTTTTATCATTAAGTCTAGATACAAAATCCATGAATAATTTTTTCCTCCATCCAAAAAATCAAAATCTAAATAAAAGCCCCCCCAAAATAAAATCCGATTTTTAAAATTTTTAAAGGTGTTCAGAAAAAAACAATACATCCCTCCCCCAACCTAAAAATAGATTAGCAAAAATTTGGTCCAACATTCCCTGGGCGGCGCCTTTTTTTGGTTTTAAAAGGGGCCTTTCAAACAAAAAAATAGTTATGGTCAAAAAAAAAATCCAATAGCGGGAAAAACCCCAAAAAATCTTGTGTCCGTAAATTGTGTACCTTTTGTGTTCAAAAAATACTTATTTTTTCAGGCCCCCAGGTCATTTTGATTTTTCTGTTTATAGGGCATCTACACTCAGGCCCATTTATTAGGTACACCAGCTAGAACGGGTTGGCCCCCCTTTTCCCTTTCAGAATGCCTCAATTTTTCTTCTTGCAAAATTTAAAACAAGGGGTTGAAAACGATGCTAAATTTGGTACCAAGGGGGCCCAAAAGAGTGCCAAGAAAATTTTCCCCCACACCATGACACCACCACCACCACCTAAAAACCGTTGATACAAGGCGGGAGGATCCATGCTTTTATGTTTTGACCCCAAAAATTCTACCCTACCTAATGCCGCAGAGAAAATCGAGATCATCAACCCAGGAAACGTTTTTCCAAACTTTACTGCCCAATTTTCGGGGCTTGGGGAAAAATTTGGGCCTCGTTTCCTGTTCTTACTGAAAAGGAGTGGCCCCCGTGGGTTTTTCTGCTGTGTAGCCCATCTGCCCAAAGGGGTTGGGTACGTGCGTTCAGAGTTCTCTTCTGCCAAACCTTGGTTAAAAACGGGTGGCTATTTAGTCCGGGTTCCCTTTTCTATCCTCAAAACCAGTTGCCCATTCCCCTTGACCTTGGCATCAAAAAGGCATTCCCCGCCCACGGGCTGCCTCACTGGATTTTTTTTTCTTTTTCGGACCATTTATTAAAACCCTAAAGGGTTGTTTGAAAATCCCAAAAGGAGATCACAGTTTCTGAAAACCAACCAGCCCTTTGGCACCAAAAACCCATTTGGCCATTTTTAAAAGGCACTCAAATCCCCTTTTTCTTCCCCCATACTGATGCTGGTTTTGAACTGCGGAGATTGTCTTGACCATTTTCTACATGCCAAATGCACTGAGTTGCCCCCATGTGATTGGCTGATTAAAAATTAAAGGTGTTAAGAGCATTGGGACGGGTTTTCCCTAATAAAGGGGCCGGGGGTGTCCTCTAAACTTGCAAGAAGTGTTACTCTCCTCACCATAGTCGTTAATTTCATCCAGTGTCCTTCGTATCTTTAAGATATGAAGGGAAGGCATGACAAAGGGGCATCGTAACGTCAACATACGGTGGGTCCCTGTGTTTAAATTGTTTCCCTAACTATCGGTCTTCCTGGTATTGGCACAAATCTTTTGCACTTTTTGGAATGCATAAAAAAGGGAAAAAAGTGGATTTACATTTAGCAAAATTTCTTCTCCTCCTCAGTAATTAATTTTTTCTCAATTCCCAAATCCAAAAACTTTTCAATTCCTCAATTCATTGGGTTGGGGGCTTTTGGGAAACCTTTCCTTTGTTTCTGAAACACCCAAATATTTTCTCAACCATCGCTTATTCACTTTTTTTTAAGATGACAATATTACCCCCTTTCACTGGGTTTGATTACTTCTCCCTTTAGATTGTTTTGCAAAACACTTCTTCCTCCCCCTTTTAAATTTTAAAAAAGAGGTTGTCGGGTTTATGTTTTTTTTTGCTTGCGTTACACTTCCCCAAACGTTTTCCAAAAAAATATTGTGATATCGGGGGTGTATTCCTAGATTTTGGGTTCAAATTTGTCAAAAGGGTTTCTAGGGATAAAGCCGGTTTGTGGCGAAACATGTCGGGGGAGGGGCGGCATGACTTTTTTTAAATTGTGATCTCTCAAAATTTTTCTACAAGTGTCCCTACGCCCAAAGTGTCACAAGGGGGCTTTATTTTTTCTGTGTCAGAAAATTTGGGATGACTGCCCAAGTAGTTGGCTGGATTCCTTACTGAAGCTAGTATTTTTCTATAATATAAAGGCCCCTGTTTAATATGGGGGGGCCCCCCGACTTGATGATAGAAAGGGGTTTTTTTTCCCTTTTTTCGGGAAACAAAAAGGGTTTTAAAAGAGAGGAAAAAGAGATCAGGGTTTTTAAATAGTGTGTATAGGGGTTAAAAAGTTAGATATAATAAAAAATTCGTTTTTTTGTGTTTAATAGATAGAGAATGATAGAGTTTAAGTTTGCCTATGGCAAAAAGTTAAAAATTTTGTGATAAAAATCCTTTTTGTTCCTTGGAGATCCCAATTTTTTTTAGATTATGTGACAGGCGCTTCAAGGGCCCCACTTCCCGGTTGGGTGGGAGGGTTACAGCATATTGGGATATTTAAAATTTCTATTTCCCATTAAAATATAGGGGGCAGGAAATTTAGATAGGAATTTCCAAGGAGCATTTCTGCCCCCTACTATAGAATGGGGCAGCACGTAATAAGCAAGAAAATTTTTGCTTGTATGAGTGACAACGCGATTTTTAATGGGAATAATGGGGGAAGCATTTTACAGTAGTTTTTAAGTTGTTTTTTTTTAGCTTTTTTGGGGGAGGATAGTGCCCCACCCCCCCCAAAAAAGCATCAAAAATGGAGTGTGAAATCCCATAAGTGGGCATAATGTTTGGGGGTTTGAGTTTTTAAAAGGTACGACCTCTAAAAAGGGAAAAACTTGTCAGTAAGTTTGTAAATGATCTCCCAAGTTCCGATAAGAACCACAAGGGAAAGGGTTTCATAGGAGAGGGACTGGCAACTAGGGAAGCTTGTGTACAAAAGCAGGAGATAACTCTGAAGAGCAGCAAAATCAGAAAAACAATGTATTTGGTAGTAGTCTTTATTTACCTTTTTCTATATTTTTAAAATTAATCAGTGAAATGAAAATACCCCTTTAACTAGACCCCTATGATGAGAAAATGGTCAAAGAAAATTTTTTCACCCCCAAACAGATATGTGTTATGAACACCTACAGTATTTTAAGTCATGCCTTTTATCAGGCATTCCCCAGATTCCCAGAAAGTATGAGAAAAAATTCTGCTTCTTTTTCTGCTCTTTTTAATTGATACTATATGTACCTTTGCGGACATTGAAATGCTGAAGCACACTAGGTTTTACATATTTCTAATGGGCCCCGTAGCATAGTACAATACAAAAAATGGGGGGATTATGCAGATACCATTTATAATTTTCAGGGCTTAGGCCGAAGCCAGTACCCATCTGGCACCATTTCAGCAGTACCCTCTTATTTTAAGTATGATCATGGCCCCTGTCAGGGTTATTGCTGATATTGCCCTGATGACACCACTGACTATAGGTCACATCAGGATATAGCTTTATACCCACTCAAATGAGTCATTTTTCAATAGGATGCTTACCACTCCTGTGATTTCATGAGGAATAGGCATTAGGAATTAAAATGCATTTCATAGTTTTCCATATTTACAAGCAGTTTCATTGACTTGTCTCCTAAACAAAAATGTCAGTGTCGATGAAATTCCATAGAAGTATGAAGGTACATAAGGGCCCTTTTTCAGGTATTAGTCTAAATTTAAACAATGAAGGCACTTAAAAAAGAAAGTCGTTATATACTTTTTTAAATGTTGGCCTTAACATACTCCCCGTTCCCCTAGTTTAAAAATGAACCTTTTTATCATCCTAGGGCAAAATTTACAACTTGTAGCCTTGGTCATGTTAAGAACATCACACAATCCCCTTCATTCAGATTTTAATAAGGAAGCTGAGGGAAATTTAACCAGGGCTGTTTTGCGGGTGACAGAACAGAAAAATGTTCTGGAGTCAAAAGTTAGCAAAGCGTCTCCAGCACAGCCCATTAAAAACACCAAAAAAAACTTTTTTGGGACAGTGGATATTGGAACCCTGGTCCAGAGGGAAATTTTTTTTCTGGTTTAACATTCCCAAAAAAAATTTTTCCCCAAACCAAAAAACCGTTCGGTGTTAGGCTAATTTAAGCAGTATGTTGAAATCAGCTTCGAAGGCTTTGATCATACTGAGATTGTTTGTTACAAATTGAACACACCAGCCTCCATTCCTGGCTGACTGCGCCCCTGGATTTGTAAAATTAAATGCCTCGTTTAATGCACTTTGTACATGAGAAGAAATGTTTTGCTTGAGGATCTGATAACGAATTTTTCACCTACACTGTACCTATGTTTTTAACCCATTCAATACCTATGATAAGTTGATAACAGATTCAGCTTGTTGTCATTGAAAAGGAGAAGCTTTCCCACATGAGACCATGCATAGAAATGTCTTTGTGAATGATCCTGTAGCCCTCTAGACCAATATCTTGTCACAAAGTACAGGAATTAAACTGAAGGAGTGAGGCAGACCTTTCTTCAAAAAAATGTCTGTCTTCAGAACAGAGAGACAATGAATAAGACCTATTTTTGGGCAGGCTCTGGTATAATACATTATCTATGTATGATATCATGGTTTGATTGCCACTGTTAAGTTGCAGCACTCAGGCCAATGGCTAGAATTCTTAACATGAACAGTGTGTGCGGATCTATACTTTCTATACATGTTTGCCTGAGTTTCCTCTGTGTACTCTGGCTTCTCTCCACACTCTACCGAAAATCATGGGTCTCAAACTCGGCTTGGTAAATAGGATGCCCAGAGAGTTGACAGGCCGCATTCCTTTCAAATTTATTCTAAAATTATTGCATGATAAGCTTTTATAATGTGGAAAGAGTGATGTGTTCTTTTTTTTTACTTTTTTTTTAACTGTTTATATATATGGGACTGGACTGAGTAATTGCTTGATCACTGCATTGCATTGTATTATGTCAACTGCCCATGAGCCTATCAGGCCTACACTACAGGCAGACCAGAGGCTGTCATGGCAACCACTGGCACAATGGGGTACCGATGGAAGACACATGGAGCCCACTCCCTCCGTCAAATCTCTAAAAAGTTGTGGCCGCTATTGACCATGGTATGTTAGGGATTAAAGGGGATTTCTCCCCACAGACTTTCGCAGGCATCTTAAAGGGGTTTTCTCACTCCATTGATTCATCTTACCTCGGTCCTGTTTTCTTGGTTTCACTTTAAATTTAGGGGTGTGTTTACTGGCTTCTACTAGGCAGTAGAAGCCAGGTCTGTAGGTATAGCGACCAGCGTTGGCAGCCTATCAGGAGAGATCAAACAGATCTGTAGCTATAGCGACCACAGGAGCTGATGCAGTCTATACAAGAGGGGAAATCTCAGAATAGGTAGGACACTGTTAATGGACAAGTGACTTGTTTTTGCAAGATCTTCAACATAAAAAGCAATCCTTGTAGTGAGACAACCCCTTTAAGCTTTCTCTCTCTTTTACAGCTTCAAATCTCAGGCAGCCTTTATTACATAGCTCAGAAAGAGTGAAAGACAATGAGAACACAGACACAGCCAGCACAGAAAGCCAGCCTCAGTTTTGTTTTCACACAGCTCAGAGGGAAAAGTGCAGGCAGCCAGTCACAGCACAGAGGGCGTTTACCGCACAAGAAGCATGTCCCGACAGGGTTGAACTAAATATCAGACAGCCAATCACAGCAAAGGGGATGTGGCCCGACCCCAGGTTTCAGATTAAACTCTAAACACTAACAGATTAGCTCATAGCTGCTATACTAAACGATTTAGATAATACAAATCAATTGCAAAAGTGGTTAGTTTTACTGTCCTCATCATTACAGATATGATCTTTGTAGCAAGAAAACCCCTTTAAGACCTCTCTGCTCTCCAAAGGATGTTTCAGGAGCTGCAGTGCCCCAAGGGCAGAAGATGTCAGTCTCAGGAGCCACATTTAGCCCTACGACTTCACATTTGATACTTCTGCTCTAAAATCATACTGATGTCCTATAAACTTGGTCCTTGTATCTATGTAAATTAGATTAGGATTGAAAAGGTACAAATGTGAATGATCTGTATTTGTGTACAGCGCTGCAGAATATGTTGTCACATTATATTTAATAATAAATAATATCCCTCCTGTATACACAACAACCCTGATGGATGCTGGATTTAATAAGTATTCTGGATAGTAGGATGACCATGAAGACAGGTTTATCATGTTTATTAAAACAATAAAAAGCATAATAGAACAATCCAAAATATTATTACAAAATCTATAATATTTTTATCACAGCACAAATAATTGGCTTTTGTTTTAGTTGCTCTGCTTCTAGTCCCATAACATTATCATGCACTTCCGTTCCAGAAACAAATTAAAATTATATATTATAATAACATCTGGATTATCCGTTGACAATTTTAAAGGAATTTCAGAGTATGTAAATAATGTGCATTATTGAATTATAAGGCCAGCCACTTCAACGGGTTTTTCCCATCAGTACAACTCTTCTTACACTCCCCTCATCACACTGTTAAAAAGTTGGTCACGGCAACTCTTTCATAGTTGGAGCTGCTACTTTTAAAGCAGATCTCAGCTCTGGCTAATCAAAGTGGTATTAAGCTGGGTATTTTTAACCATTTTTGACTCTCAAAAGCCTTGTAGTTTTACTTTACCAAGCTAGGATTCTACAACATTACTATTATTCTTAAATAAAATTCTGCCCATAGTGACCCTAAGAAAGACCCTGTGAAGGATTGATGTTAGAAAGTCCCATCATGTTGCATTGACTGGTTCTGTCTGTATTTTAGAAATGCAGACAGACTAATACATGATGAGTTTCCATCCCCTGCTCATTAGAATCTCCAAAGCTTTGATTTTCCTTTGCAACCATTTGAACACTCCATATTTCTGCTCTCATGAACCCAAGCTGCAAAGAGCCTGTTGCAATTTTCTTCTTGCCATATTTATCCTAGTCCAAACCATGACAAGGGTTAAGAGTTCAAGGAATAAAGCATTTTGCCATATGGTTACACTTTATTTCCATATCGTGCTCAGAGGCTCTGATATCTTTAACCGAACATAATGATCTTCGAAGCTGCTGTCCCATTTTGTGAATGTTAACCCATAGCAGTGAGCTTTTTAGCAATAGGGTTTAATGGTTACTTCCAAAGCCAAATTTAGAGTTGGTGTCCACTGTATGTTGGATCCATCAAATCTGCTTGTTTTTTTTGCTCCTATGGTGAAACAGAGAAAAATTCAGAACACAGGTGTGAAATCAGTCATAAATAAGATGATTCATTATGAACAACTGCACAGTATTGTATCTTTAGCAATAAGGATGTCTTATTTTTCTATTCTAGGTTATAAAGTGAGATACATTGATCATTGGAAAATATTTATAGGGTCTTTAGATAAAATGCATAGATGTGTACAGTCATAAATCACATTCATCAAAACTATTTGGATAGAAACAAAATCTATATATTTCCATTAATGAAAATGTAGTATATAGCAATTGCATTGTGAATTTATTTCAAGAAAATGTATAATCTATATTTTTGTTAACTTAAATGGGTTGTCTCATTACATCGATTCATTTTACCTCAGTCCTGTTTTTTCTGTTTCATTTTTTGAATTCAGGGGCAGGGTTTACTGACTTAACTGATTTCTACTGGCTGCTACTGGCCTGCAGTGATGAACTGCTGAGGACACCAGGTCTGTAGCTATAGTGACCAGCACTGGCATTCTATCAGGAGAGATAGAACAGGTCTGCAGCTATTGCGACCTGAGGAGCTGATGCAGCCCATAAAAGAGTGGATATCTAGGAATAGGCAGGACACTGTTAATGGACACATATTACAGAGTGACTTGTTTTTGTAAGATCTTTAACATAAAAAGTAATCCTGTAGCTGTAACACTTTCGAACGTGTTTTTATTTTCTCATTGTAGATTTATACATTTTCTGTACATAATGTGGAGGACTATTGCCTAAGCTGCTACTCTATAAAGAGCATTCAGAGATATTCCGCAGTCACAGGAACCATAGGAATCAGTGGTTAGGAAATGACTCATTGATGTGGGAGAGTGTTCTAGGCATGCCCTATAACCTGTGCAGGAAGAGAGAGGTGAGCTTTAAACATCACTGATTATGATGAAAGATTTCAGGATTATTTGAAACATACATTCTTACATTAAAAAAAATCAAAAAAATCTAATATAAAAATGTATTTAGAACAATTCTTGGACCATAAACGATCTTTAAAAGGAGATGAAAAATATGGGACATCTGTATAAGACAGAGTAAAGAAATACTAATAAGTGGTCCTGCTCTGGCTGACTCTGACCATCCATAAAATACAAAGATGGACAAATATTCAATTGCAACTTTATGCGATGGCTGCTTTCCTGGCAAAATCAACTGTTTAGAATCCTGACCTACAGCAAGGAGATGTATGTTGTAAGTTCTGAGCTGGGGTTCCCTCTAGATAAGGTTTTCTAAATGCCTACCCCTTATCTTTAGAGAACATGTGCCTGTTTTTTTTTTTTAAGTTTTTTCTTGTTATTACAAATACAGAACATATAATTAATCCCACAATAATGCAAGCGACTTATGTGGTCGTTTGCTGCTGGGCCTTTGAGACCCATCACTGTGTCAGTACCTGGGCACACCAAAAGATCTTCTAGTGGGCTAGTCTGATTCTGAATGCCCCATCAGCTCTCATATGAAAAGGGATGTCTGTTACAAAACAACCCCCAAAAAAATGGTTTAACTAGATAACTTTTAAAACTTTCTCATTTTAATCTGTAATGTCAAGTTGGAGAACATGAGTTAAACATAAAAAATAAAAAAAAAATACTGAAAATAATAATTTATTAAAGCTGCTTTCACATTCTCCTGTAAGTGGCATTCTATTGAGTACAAATACTCTGTACAAAGAGCAGGTCATCTTTGCGCATTGTTGCTATGTCTATTAATTATACCATAATATTCGTTACTAAAAGAAACATTATATGTATAAATATATAATTATACCCTTTGGCGATTTCCTACCATGAATGGAAGCACAGCATCACTCCAAGATTAAATAAATGTTGGTCTTTTAGTCACTGAAAACATTTTGCAACATTTCAGCCACATCTGGGATCTTTTTCAAGCTTGATAAATACCTCAATTGGAGTTGAAATGTATTCCTGTACCTACGTAATTAGAGTGAAGTACATCTACATGCAGATTCTGTGGGAACTAATTAGACATCATCTTTCTCCACAGAAACTCTTTTCCCACCAATCACCATAAGCTAAAAATAAAAATTGATCAGCACATCCAAGACAATTTTAAAGAAAATTATGTAGGTGCACGCTGGCGTGGTGACAAACAACAACAGATCAGCTCTACAAACGCTAAGTGACAGTCAAAGGGAATATATGAACTATTTTAAAATGCATTTCTGCTACAATTTAGGTACATAAAAATGTGAGGTTCTTTGTGCACATTTATCAAAATTGCGAGTGGACATCCACAGCGACAATGTGACCTCAGTTCAGACCTGAGATGCTACTGAGTGAGGTGAGATGATAGTGGTGGGTCCCCATCTGAACCCATCTGAAATTCTTTTAAATTGTTTTGGATGTGTTGACCAATCTTTATTTTTGGATTGTTTGCATGGGGGAGTGGCAGCCTTAATTTTCATTGTGCACTCTGCCCATCCACACAGGCTATCTTTTGTTAGAGACCAAGGAGGGTACCGAGTGAGGTGAGATGTTTTTTGTAGGTCACCATCTGAACTGAGGTCACCTTGTGGATGGGCACTCAGTTTTGATCAATAATGTGTATTAAGAACCTCAAAATGTCATGTATCCAAAAAGTAGCAGAAATGCATTTGAAAATAGTTCATATATTCCCTATGACTGTCTCTTAGTGTTTGTAGAGTGCCGCTTATTTGTTGTTGTTAGTCACCATAACCCAAACTTTTTCGTTCACAGAATATGTCATCTTCTTTCTTCTATTCTTCATCTGAGTTAAAGTCCTGACTGAGCCATGGTACAATAATTTCCTTTGCTGAGGTATTATTGTATAATTTCTTTCTGAATGCTGCCCCAATTCATCACGTCAGTCCTTGCAGGATTTTGTTATCTAGTCAGACTTGCAACTCCACCCTAGATTTGGTGAATAGCCATCCCTCTGACAAACTCTCATTAAATGCTTCATCTATATATTGTTTGAAATAAGAATTATTAGCAAAGTCACAGTCTCCATGGACAGATACATGGGTTTTTACCATGATAGATCAGAGTCCCTGAGAAGGAGTTAATGTCTTAGCACCTCAGTTACTGTTGCATATAAGGCCTTCCAATCCTGTTACTGACATTCAATAGATCCATTTCTAAGGTTGAGATTGCCATAAACAGTGCTGGTACCTTTACTTATCACTAGGGATCCCTACTCGCTTTTAACCCATTAAAACATATGCAACAAAAGGTATAAAATACTATCTGAAAACCCAAGTTCTTCCAAAAATGTAAAATACCATTTTAACTCTCAAATCTAAACACATGCAAAAATATAATTGGTCTTGTATAGAGACTAATAAGACTTATGCAAGAATGGGATAAACTCTGTATACATTCATCAACAAATGCAAGTTCCAGACTCACATGTAAATGGGTTGCATGAGTATTCTGTCTTCAGACCGTCTTTGAATGAGTTTTTAATACTCTGCCTGACCTTATTGCATTCGATTGTCCAGTCTCTTCATTCCTCAAAAAATCAAGTAGAGTCCAATATACATGAAGAACAAATGGAAAAGAAGGATGGCAGCCCTACCAACCAGTAAATACTCTGTATTATGTACAGCAGGGTTACGTTCGAATGTATATAGTTCTGCTGTGTTTCCCTGCTATAACCTCCACCGCTCCACCCCCTTGTTCATGTAATTCTGTCCTTATTGTTAAGACGTATCTTTTGTTAAATGGCTTTATACCATCTTCGCTTGGGTACAGTATTCCATAGTTTGGCTATACTACACTAACTGTAAAGAACCCTGTACTGATGTATAATGTACCTTTCCTCCACACATAAAGAATGTGTGTAAAAGTATGTTCATGCAACAGATTTAGATATGGAATCTGTAAAAATTGGCAAAAAATAAGCAACTCATATGTTTCAGAACTACAGGACTCATCACATATGTTTTTTCCATCATGAATTTCAAATCCATGAGGATTCCAAATAAGATAGCTGAGGCACAGACTAGGGGGTGATAAAAAAAATGCAATAAAATCCATGTCTAAAATCTAAAATCCAGACAAAAATATATAGATTTTAGAAGAGAATTTTGCATGGTTTCCATGTCAGATTTTTCTGTGTGACATAACCCGATATGCAGGGGCGTAACTAGAAATCATAGGGCCCCATAGCAAAATGAGATGCGGCCCCACCACCTAATGACAATAAACTAAAACAGCAACATAAGTAGCAAGAATTAGATATACATAATACCATCACATATCAGAGAACCCACATAGTAGTAATGGGAAGCAGAAATCAGCTTCTGGTTCCCTGCAAAAAGGAACAATGTTCTTTTACCTGAGTGGGCCCAATCATCTCCTGGGAATCATAGCAGTCGCGAACTATGGCTATAGTTACGCCTTTGCAGACATGTGAACAAGACCCTTTTAGGTCTATATATGTATAGATATTCACAGAGAGAGACAGGATCTACATGGAATATTGCATAGTTACATAGTTTGTAGACAGACGTCCATCCAGTTGAACCCATTTTGTTAAAGTGTTGATCCGGAGGAAGGCAAAAACCCCCATGAGGTAGAAGCCAAATGTCCTCATTTTAGGGAAAAAATTCCATCCCAACTCCAATCTGGCAATTAGAATAAATCCCTCGATCAACGAACCTTCTCCAGAATCCTAGTGACTATAACAGGTTATATTATTACACTCCAGAAATGCATCCAGACTAGAGATGGGCGAATTGATTCTAACGAAGTGGAATTAGTTTAGAATTTCAGGAACACTTTGGTTCGGAACGAAGTCGAAGTTTGGGGTACTTCGGGTGAACAAAGTGTACTTTTGATTGATAAAATGGCTGCGAGCACATGGCGCTACATTGGGCAAAGCACTCTGGGAGGAAGAAGGGCATAGCCTGCATGACATGTGCAGAGATGAAGCCAATCAGAGACCGGCGGGATTCTGTGACGTCACCGCACTATATAAGTCCGGGCGCGACGCTGGGAGCTTTTACCGCACTCACTGTACTGATTAGGGAAGGTGCTGCCGCGACTACTTGTAATAGCTCATACTGAAGAACTGATTTTTATACAGCGATTTTTGGGGGTGTCTCAGCTTGTCTCAGAGACTGCTTCTCTTAACGTTCTAATTCTGATTTTGTGGGGTATTGGAACTGAAGTCCAGTGTGCGTCCAATGCAGCTGCATATACATTTTAATGCTCACAGCACATTGAATATCCAAGGGTTATCTAAGCCTGTTCCTGTTGTATTCATTTAAAGAAAAAGCGTTTTTACAATCCAAATACCACTTCATTTTTGGTTGTTCAATTCTTTTGTGCAATTTACATCCAGGGGTTAATTAAGCGTTGTTCTGCTGTTGTGGTCACTAAAAGAAACCATCTTTTTCACCGCCAAAAAAGATATTTTTCCTGTAGCATAATTCATAACCGAAGGTTAATTACAATTTTTTCTCTTGTTGTGTAGCGTAGAAAACACGCCATTGTAACACGCTACAAAGCTCGTAGTTTGTGGTGGCTCAATTGTTTGGTGCAATTTACATCCAGGGGTTAATTAAGTGTTTTTCTGCTGTGGTGACTAAAATAAACCGTCTTTCACCGCCAAAAAATACATTTTTCCTGCAGCCTAATTCACAAGAGAAGGTTAATTACAATTTATTCTCTTGTTGTGTAACGTAGAAAACACGCCATTGTAACACGCTACAAAGCTCGTAGTTTGTGGTTGCTCAATTGTTTGGCGCAATTTACATCCAGGGGTTAATTAAGCGTTGTTTTTCTGCTGTGGTGACAAAAATAAAACGTCTTTCACCGCCAAAAAATACAATTTTCCAGCAGCCTAATTCACAAGCGAAGGTTAATTACAATTTTTTCTCTTGTTGTGTAGCGTAGAAAACACGCCATTGTAACACGCTACAAAGCTCGTAGTTTGTGGTTGCTCAATTGTTTGGCGCAATTTACATCCAGGGGTTAATTAAGCGTTGTTTTTCTGCTGTGGTGACTAAAATAAACCGACTTTCACCCCCAAAAAATAAATTTTCCTGTAGCCTAATTCACAAGCGAAGGTTAATTACAATTTTTTCTCTTGTTGTGTAGCGTAGAAAACACGCCATTGTAACACGCTACAAAGCTTGTAGTTTTTGGTTGCTCAATTCTTTTGCGCAATTTACATCCAGGGGTTAATTAAGCGTTGTTCTGCAGTTGTACTCAGTAAAAGAAACTTGGTTTTTCACCGCCACAGAAGAAATTCTGTAGCATAATTCATATCCGAAGGTTAATTAAGCCTGTTTGTGCTTTTATATTCAGTAAAATACACAGAGTTTTTAAACAGCACATACAAGTCAATTTTTCCTGCCCATTTTTGGAGCGCAATTTATATCCAAGGGTTACCAAGCTTCTTAGTGGGTTCATTTGGACTCAAATACAGGGTGTGTATTTATCATATACAGATATCTTCATCAAACAGTGTCTGTACATTTTAGAACAAACAGTATGTCAGACAGAGAGGTGGCAGGCTCTTCACCTGCGAGTGGCAGAGGCACAAACATTCCAGGCTCAGGTCGCAGCACAGCAAGGAGACGTCGCAGCAGGGGTCACTCGGTGAGGCCACAACTGCCGCTGTCATCTAGCGGCCGTGTGTTGTTCAGCAACCCAATGGTTCTTGATTTGTTGACTAGGTCATCCACTTCCTCCCAGATGACCTCTGACAACCCCAGCCAAGAGTCGGTGGGAACGTCAGACACAACCCTTAGTTGGCATGGCCCGGGAGTGGGTCAGCGGCCCTCACTTGTCCTCAACCTGCCTCTGTCCCTCAGCCAGAGATCTACTATGTGGTCTGGGCTCAGCGCCACTATATAGCGAGGATGAACAATTTGAGGAGGGCAGTCAGCAGATACTTGGGAGCGAAGAAATGGGGCCAATATCCCCTGCTTCTTGCAGTAGGCGGCAAAGTACAGATGTGGAGAGTGGCATGGGAGGTCATGTTGTGAGGGGTCAGCCTCTGCATACCAAGACCGGTGATGAGGACAGCAGTGACGATGAAACACAAATAGATGATGATGTAGCCGACCGAACTTGGGAGCTGGGTGAGGCAAGGGCTTCATCATCGTCAGGAGAAGAGGGCGTCAGCTTGCGCATCAGGCAGCGCTGCAGCCAGCAAGTGGGTTGTGTGGCCGTAAGTCAGCAGGGTAGCAGAAGTGTGAGGTCGGGAGCCAAGCGGCCACGGGGTAAAAAACCCGCTTCGCAGGTCCAAGAAAGTAGCGGCACAGGGGCTCAGCGAGGCAGCGGCGGAGCGTTGGCGGTAAAATCCGATACTCGGCGGTGTGGCAGTTCTTTGCTAAGACACCGGAGGAGCCGAATATGGGTATATGTAGAATCTGTGGGCAGAAAGTGAAGCGTGGCCAGGGAGCTAACGTTGGCACCATTGCCCTGCGTCAACACATGCAGCGTCACCATCCGGTGGCCTGGGAGAAACGTGGCTCAGATGTGGTGGTCCATCCTGCCGCCGCAGCAAGAGCAGCAGCAGTGGCACGCATGCCATTGCAGCCAGTCAAGGCTCCACCACCTCTGCAGAAGGGAGCTGTTTCTCTTTGACATCATCTCCCGGTCCAGATGCTCCTGCTCCTCGCTACTCATGGCGCCAGCAGTCGTTCAGCGAGGCGATTGCAAAGAGACAACAGTATGCGTTCAACCATCCTAAGGTGCAGAAGCTGACCATACTCCTGTTCAAGTTGTCGGTGCTGCAGTCCCTCCCTTTCCAAATGGTGGACTCTGCACCGTTCAGAGAACTAATGGCTTGTGCCGAGCCGAGATGGAGAGTTCCAAGCCGTAATTTCTTTTCCAAAAAGGCAGTACCAGCGCTTCATAAATATGTAAAACAGGAGGTGGGCCAGTCCTTGAGCTTATCGGTTTGTTCCAAGGTGCACGGCAGCGCGGACGTCTGGAGCTGTAACTGCGGTCAGGGCCAGTACATGTCCTTTACAGCCCACTGGGTGAATGTGCTTCCGGCCCAGGCACACCAACAACTTGGACAGGAGACACCGCTTTCTCCTCACGTTGTAAAACAAATGCGGCTCCTCGCCAATGTGCCTCCTTCCCCCCCCCACCCCACATCCAGCCTCCACAAGTACTGCCCTTACCACATGGTGGGCACAGCGGTGTCACCAGTTTTAAAATGGCTTGCCCGGGCGAAAAAAAGCCCAAAGGGGAGGAACTGCTCCGCTCATGAGAAGAAATGAGGTGGCTTTCTCCGCCCCCAACTGCAAATCGGCCCGGGTGTGGACAATGGGAGGAACTGGTTTCCCGGCTGCACCGAGGAGGGATGGTCCATGCGCCCTGCATGGCGCCGTGTTCAATTGTTTGTGAAAAGGGTTTCCTGAAGTCTTCCACCGATCTTCAGAACTTCTGAAAAGGCCAGGAAACTGGCATGCCTTCACCCCTTCCTAAAAAGCCAGGAAAACCCTCCTCAATTTGCGCAGCAGAATGGCCTCCACCAACAACTCTGATACGATGATTCCAACCTTTGGGAATTCAGCCTGCAATTTTGGCCCGATATATGAACAAGAAAGGCCTTTAAACGATTTTTTGATGATCCAGGCGGACCGGAGTACTCCCCTTTTAAAACTTTGAGGGGAAAGCCAGGGGGCAGCTCATCGTTACACCTCCTTTTTGTTGAGGCCATTCGAGGGGGGCCATGTTATTTGTCGTTCCCAGGACTAGGGATGAAAACGTCTTTCCCACTGCTTATGTCCTGGAACAGTGCTGAAAAATCGATGGCGGGGGAAAGGAAGTGGGAACATCTCGGGCCACATGATCCGGTGGGGAAACTAAAATGGAGGAGGAGGAGGACATTGGAGCAGAAGCTTGTTAGTAAAAATTTAAGTGGATTTTCTACCCAGGGGGACAAAAAGGGGGCGGGACAGCTGGAGGGGGTAGATGAGTGAGGAAAGACGGGGCAGAGACCCGCAAGCCCCGTGGCAGTATACAGGGAGATGGAGGCAGGGAGCCCGGGGGAGTCACTTGTGCAGATGGCCCGGCATGCTGTTTTCTGGCTATGGACAGCCGAATATCGATTCGGCGAGGGATGATTTCTGGCCTCCACCCTATTGGCCCCTGCCCCGGCCCAAAAATGGGAGTTTTTTTTCCCCAGCTATTGAGGGGAGGAAAAAACCAAATATTGGGAAATCCCCATAGTCAGTTGGGTGCTGCCTATTTTCGGCCATCGTCTCTCCTTGAAGGTCTCCCGGGGGGTTCTTTAGGGCCCCAATACTTTGGGGGGCGGGGAAATGGGGGGGGGCGGAGCTACCAGCTCCTCAGCAGCAACCCAATCGGAGTCACTGATGAGCGCTTCCTTACCCCCTATTTGGGGGGGCAGTCGCCAGCAGCAGAGCACAGGACCTGGAGCAGATCCTGAACCAAAAGGTGGTGGCCCCGACTTTGGACAGACTCTGCCCCCCAAAATTAGAAGATCCGTGGACACTGGGCAGCCAAACTGGATTTGTGGCCGCAACTTGCCCGGGTTTTCAGTGGAGAATCGTCCGCCCCGGGCCCTAGTGTGGCAATCAAGGGGGTGTTCGTGGGCGGGGGCCATCTTACCCCAAGGGAGAACCCCTTGGCCACGGGAAATGTTTAACGATGCCTTTGTCAAAATGAATCAGGCGTGGGGTCGGCCAGGATTTCCACAACCAATGCCCTTGGCGTCGACTACATCGCCATGCGCCCACCCCAAAATGTGAGAAAGGTCCTGGGCAAACTACAGCCTCAGCCACTAGGTGATGCCGCCACTCGCCTGATGCCACACATCTGCTGACAGTTTCTCCATCTGCCATCAACCATCTTTACCAGGGACTGGTATTGCCACCCACCTCCACACTCAGTCATTGTGCCACTGTATGACCTCATGCTGCTGTTGTTGCTGGTGCCATGACATCCACACTGTGTCATTGTGCCACTCTCTGACCTCATGCTGTTGCCCCTGCCGCCGTCACCTCCACTCTCTGTCATTGTGCCACTCTGTGGCCTACTCCAGTTTTTGCCACCTCCAGAATGTCATTGTGCCACTGTCTGACCTCATGCTGCTGCTGTGGCTGCTGCCGTGACCTAGACACTGTGTCATTGTGCCACTCTGTGGCCTACTCCTGTTTTTGCCACCTCCAGAATGTCATTGTGCCACTGTCTGACCTCATGCTGCTGCTGCCGTCACCTTCACTCTCTGTCATTGTGCCACTCTGTGGCCTACTCCTGTTTTTGCCACCTCCAGAATGTCATTGTGCCACTGTCTGACCTCATGCTGCTGCTGTGGCTGCTGCCGTGACCTACACACTCTGTCATTGTGCCACTGTCTGACCTCATGCTGCTGCTGCCATCACCTCCACTCTCTGTCATTGTGCCACTCTGTGGCCTACTCCTGTTTTTGCCACCTCCAGAATGTCATTGTGCCACTGTCTGACCTCATGCTGCTGCTGATGTTGATGCCGTCAACTCCACACTGTGTCATTGTGCCACTCTTTGGCCTACTCCTGTTTTTGCCACCTCCAGAATGTCATTGTGCCACTGTCTGACCTCATGCTGCTGTGGCTGCCGCCGTCACCTCCACACTCTGTCACTGATGTTGCCACCTGAGCTCTCAGCTTGTTTTTTTCCAGCTGTCGCTGCCATGACTTTATCAGGCTACATTCCCTCTTCAGTTTTTTGGTCAGTTATACCCTCTTAAGTGCCCAGGGAATTTTATAGTGAAGCGATTCTAAGAGCGGCTGCAGTCATGTGCGTGTCATACTAAAACACAACATTGTATGAATACCAAACCAAGCTCCCTCTGCATATTTAAGCATGGCACAATGTTCTACAGCACCCTGCAGGCCTGGAAATAGCTATTTTTTAATGTGATTCGTCCCAAAGTAATTCGGAACGAAGTTATTTTTTGCCGGGAAATTCGGCGAAGTGAGCGAACCGAATTTAGAGAAATTCGCCCATCTCTAATCCAGACCCTTTTTGAACTCTGTTAGTGAATTCAGCATGACAAGTTCCTCTGGAAGAGAGTTCCACAGTCTCACTGCTCTAACAGTAAAGAATCCCTTTCTATGTGTATGTAGAAACCTACTTTCCTAAAGACATAGAGTTTTTTCTAGATACAATCGTGGGTAAAAATAGATTTTGGGAGAGATCTCTATATTGACCTTTGATATATTTAAACATATTTATTATGTCCCCCCGAAGCCGTCTTTTCTCTGAACTAAATAACCTATCTACTAACTGTTCTAATATGGCAACATGGGAATATCATGGCTGCGTGTATATATCTTTTTTTTCTCTTTTTACATTTACATTCATGTATTCTTGTCAATGGATATAAGATTGGTTGGATAACTGATACAAATACAGCTGTTATTGGCTTTATAATATTATTGTTCTCCATTTCTGTAACAAGTTCTCATGGCTAAGGAAAAATTTAATTTACAACAATCAGAATAGGCACTGTAAATCTAAAGCAGATTTATTAAGCACATATGCCACATGAAAGTACTGAACTATTGTCTTATTGGCAACTTTTATGATACATATTAGATCTGCAGTCAGAACCAATAACAGCTTTATTACAGAGCCCATCTTGGAACACAATGATGGTAGTGCTCTCTTCCAATGTAACAATTGCTTACCATAATAATGTGATATTTTGAAGAAAGTAGAAATAATTGATCAAATCATGCTAGTTTTATCATGTTTTTTGTTCAATAGAATCTGTTTCATAGCAGTTAGAGGAAACCATGTTTTCTCTGTGACTTGAACCCTTTTTTACACTGTTTTACATAAATTATGCTGTTTATTTTGTTCTCAGTTCTAAGTCATTTTTAAATGATTGATGGCATCCATAAAAAGCCATGATTGTTACTTCTGAAATACATTAATGGGCTTAGAGTTTTATTTTGTGCTGGTGCTTGTGGATTTAAATAAGGGGATTTGGAAGAAATATGGAAGAGGAAAATACATCTGACACATACAAAGAAACAGAAAACATATTCTACGGAAAACATTTTTTGCCCCTACGGCAAACAAAAAAAAAAAAAATTGGAAATAGACAATATAATTAAATTGAGATGGAGTTAAGAATAACATTTCTACTTTGGCTTACAGAAAGTGATCATGCAGCTAGCGGTTTTCTAACAGATCAATTGGTCTTCTAAGAAATCACCCTTAGCATGCATTCCTTGGGGTTTAGGTGGCGCCAATGACATGCTGCCAGATCTTGAACACAGATAGTTTTCCAGGGTTGTTGAGAACTCAACCTTGCGCCTGAGTTTTAAAATGTTAGTTAATCCTCTAAATTGACCAACAGTACTCTATTAAGTAATGCCAGTGTAGCGTTTATTTGTTTTATTCATTTATATAGCACCATTCTATTTTACAGCGCCAATTGTCATTATTCATACTGCTCCCTGTCCCCACTGGGGCACACAATCAAAATTGTCGATTACATTTTCAGAGTGTGGGAGAAACCAGAGTACCCAGAGAAAACCTACACAAACACAAGGAGAACATGGAAACTTCTTGCAGATGTTGTCCATGGTAGGATTTGAACCCAGGACCCCAGCGCTATAAAGCAACAGTGCTAACCACTGGGTCGCTATGCTGTCTAGTTTTAAAATTCTTTTTGTCAGGACCGTGCTAATGGCTCTTAAAGGATTTTGTTGCAGTCTCAGCTAGGGTGCGGTTTGGTGCTTGATGGGTTAAAGAGGTTGTCTCACTACATTGATTCAATTTACCTCAGTCCTGTTTTCTCAGTTTCATTTTTGAATTCAGTGGCATGTTTACTGGCTTCTACTTGCCTTCAGTGATGAGCTGCCGAGGACACCAGGTCTGTAGATATAGCAACCAGCACTGGCAGCCTATCAGGAGGGATCGAACAGGTCTGTAGCTATAGTGACCTAAGGATCTGATGCAGCCCATACAAAAGAGGATGTTTAGGAATAGGTAGGACACTGTTCATTTACACATATTGTAAAGTGACTTCATTTTGCAAGATCTTTAACATAAAATGCAATCATTCTAGTGAGACAACCCCTTTAAGCACTTGAGCCAATCACTGGCTGCGGCAGGGCATTTAAACCTCTTCTTGTTAGCCTAACTGGTGATTTCTTCTTTAGTACTAGCTGTTGTTTTTTGCGCTGCTGTTTTGTTTAGTTGGTTTTCTGGATTTTGGCCTGTCTTCCTGGTTACTCTCTCGTCTTGTCCTTCGATACTGCGCATACTTCTGATATTACCCCGGTCCATCTGATTACTCTATTTGTTGTCTGTTTTTGTTCATTTTCCATTTTTCTTCCATTCATCTTCTTTCTGTTGCCACCCATTTATTAGAGCATATTTCAGGAAGAGGTTTGAGTGCGGGGCCACCCTTCTCTGCACGGATAGACCAGGACAAGCCAGGGACAGATTAGGGCATCCCTTACAACTCACCAGCTGGAACCAATGAAGGCATTAGTGGACCAGATGCATGGCCTGATGCAACTGGTTCAGGATCTCGCTTAAAGGATCCAGCTGCAGGAGTCTACACCCTCCTGGGTTGCTGTGCCCTTTATACACCCCTGTGGAACCCAAGCTCAACCTGCTGGGCCATTTCTCTAGAGACCGCAATGCTTTCATGACTTTCCGAGAGAGTTGCAGGTTGTACTTCCAGCTTAGGCCCCATTCCTCTGGATCTGAGGAGCAACATGTAGAGTTCATCATTTCTTCATTTTTCTTTTATTAATTTGCATCCATAAGAGAGATGAGTGGAAAACTGCCTTTAATACCCCTGGTGGGAACTATGAGTATTTAGTATTTGGCTTAAGTAATACACCTGTGGTTTTTCAAAACTTTGTTAATGACATCTTCCAAAACCTCACTGGACAGTTTGTCATTGTATATCTGGATGATATTTTGGTATTTTCCCCTGAGTGATCTTCCCATGTGGATATGCGCACTGCGCACTGTTCAGCAGATTCTTAGAGAGAATCACTTGTATCCAAACTGGAAAAATGTCTCTTTGGGGTTCAAGAGTTAACTTTTGCTAGGCTATATTCTTACACCGCATGCCTGTATGGATCCTGTCAAGGTTCGGGCTGTTGTGGATTGGAGACAGCCAAATTTCCTGAAAACCCTGCAGCAGTTTTTGGGGTTCGCTAATTACTCCAGAAAATGTATCCAGAACTTTTCTTCCATAGCCAAACTCTTGACAGATCTTATTAAAAAGGGGGAGAATCTGCTTGTATAAACGAAGGTTTATACATAAACATAGAAAGGGATTCTTTACTGTTAAAGCATTGATACTGTGGAACTTTCTGCCAGAGGAACTTGTCATGGTGAATTCAATAACAGAGTTCAAAAAGGGTTTGGATGTATTTCTTTAGTGTAATAATATAACTAGTTATAGTGTCTAGGATTCTGGAGATGCGTTGTTGATCCAGGGATTTTTCCGATTGCCAGATTGGAGTCGAGAAGGAATTTTTTCCCTAAAATGAGGACAATTGGCTTCTACCTCATTGGGGTTTTTCACCTTCCTCTGGATCAACATTTAGCAACACTTTAGCAAAATAGGCTGAACTGGATGGACGTCTTGTTTTTTTTCAGCCTTACAAACTATGTAACTATGTCATTATGTAACTATGTAACTATGACATTGGGAATCAGGAACTTCTCGCCATCAAGTGGGCATTTGAGGACTGGTGTCATTTTCTGGAGAGGGAATGCCGATAAGAGACGCACTGCAGGGTCTGGGTTCGCACTAGGGGATAAAGTTTGGCTTGCCACCAAAATATGAGACTTAAGGCTCCCTCTCATAAGTTGGCTCCCAAATATATTGGTCCCTACTCTATTTTATAGGTTATCAATCCAGTCACTTTTCATCTTCGTCTCTCGCCGACTTTCCGAATCAATAACGTCTTCCACAAATCACTGCTAAAAAGTTCTTATCTCCTATCGGTCCTCGTAAGGAACTTCCCACTCCTATTCAGGTAGAGAGGGATCTAAAGTTCAAAGTGGAGCATATAGTGGATTCCAAAATGGTCAGAAATGCTCTTCAATATCTTGTTCATTGTAGAGAGTATGGATCAGAGGAGAGCACATGGGAGCCTGCCTCCTCGATCCATGCCAATCGGTTAGTTAAGGAATTTCATAAAAAAAATTCCTCAGAAGCCTGGTCCAGGACCTAAAAGTCCAGTGGCCCCTTGTAAAAGGGGGGGAGGGGTACTGTCAAAACTGCACTACTGGCCCTTTAAGAATTTTGTTGCAGCCTCACCCAGGGTGTGGTTTTGTGCTTAATGGGTTAAGCATTTGAGCCAATCCCTGGATAGGGCAGGGTATTTAAACCTCTTCGTGTTGGTCTGGACCTGCTGGTGATTGCTTCTTTTGTCCTAGCTGTTGGTTTTTGCTCTGCTGTTTTGTTTCGCTGGTTCTCTGCATTTTGGCTTGTGGTTACTCTCTCATCTTGTCCTTTGATACTGCACATACTTTTGACCCCAGTTCCAGGGACAGATTAGGGCGTTCTTTAAACTTTTAGAATATTTTAAGGAATTCTAATTTAAAAGAAAACAAATTCTCTTTTCTTAGGACAGTTTCTTACTGCTACTCTAAGCATATCATTTAGAGACCCTCTTAACAAGAAGGAATTTAAAGTGGACAAATCCTTTAAGCTAGTTGTAGATAAGAGCATTTGAAGGAAGCTGTGGCTGCCAGAAGTAAAACCCCTTGAGGAGGCGGTGATGTTTTTCATATTTTCATCTTGACATTCCAAAGCCATTACTTTTCTATTTTTCTGTAAGCATAACCATATGGAGGCCTCTTTTTGTATAATAGATTCTATTTTTATAGGTATCATTTTGGTGTACATGTGACATAACCACTGAACCTGGTGGCTCAGTAGTTAACACTGTTGCTTTGCAACACAGATATTCTGAATTCAAATCTAACCAAGAACAAACTAGGCACGGAGTTCTCCCCATGTTTGTGTGGTTTCCTCCAAAAACATATTAATAGGTTTATTTGGACTTTAGATTGTGAGCCCCCATAAAGACAGGGACCAGTGTGAATGATGACAATATCTGTTGTGCACAGTGAAATATAACAGCATATATAACTATAGATAAATCAGCAAATATAAAATAAGAATGGTTTCTTCTTCACACATAGATTGTAAGCTCTTCCAAGCAGGGTCCTCACACCCTAAGGGGGGGGGGGGCATGTATGAAAACTGTCTAGGTCTTAGACTTTCTTTGTTGCCCATAGCAACCAGAGTTCCCCTTTAATTTCATATAGTGCTCTAAATAAAAGGAAATTCTGATTGGTTGCTACTGATCTTTTAGTAGCTTTTTACTATTTGTATAAGAAAAACAATCAAGATCGCTCACCACCGTTTGGTCTCCAGTTAATTATCTTTGGATGTAAGCTGCGTTTGGAGCACGGAGAAAGTTCATGGGTCCTTTGGGGAATACAAACTGTGTGAAGCAACAAATATCCTCCAGCTCCTGATTAAAAATAAAAAATATTTTATTTTAATCCTTTAAAATCCTTGATAGCAAAAGGAAACAGCTGATGCTTTTCGGGTACAGAACAACCCTTATTCATAGTATAAGGGAAGTTCCGTACCCAAAACGCATCAGCCATTTCATTTTGCTATCAAGGATTTTAAAGGATTAAAATAAAATATTTTTTTTATTTTTAATCAAGAGATGGAGAATATTTGCTATTTCACATAGCTTTTTTACTATGTAATGTTTGTTTTTTGTCTGCACTTATACCCTCTGCATTGTAATGTCCTATGGAATATATTGGCGCTATATAACTAAAAAAAATTTATTACTTTGGGTGTGTAACTGAAGAAAACTAAATTTCACTATTGTTCATTTAGATTTGTCTGTATGGCATTTATCATGAAGTGTGATTATAGCAAAATTATGCAAAAATTATATAGGTTTGTTTAATATTTTACTACTTTTGCACAATATAGCTATTCTGCAATACAGTGAAGGAAATAATTATTTGATCCCTTGCTGATTTTGTAAGTTTGCCCACTGACAAAGAAGTGAACAGTCTATAATTTTAACATTGATAGGTAGAATATCAAAAATAAAATCCAGAAAATCACATTGTATAAATTATATAAATTTATTTGCATTTTGCTGAGAGAAATAAGTATTTGATCCCCTACCAACCATTAAGAGTTCTGGCTCCTACAGACCAGTTAGACGCTCCTAATCAACTCGTTACCTGCATTAAAGACAGCTGTCTTAAATAGTCACCTTTATAAAAGACTCCTGTCCATAGACTCAATTAATGAGTCAGACTCTAACATCTACAACATGGGCAAGACCAAACAGCTTTCTAAGGATGTCAGGGACAAGACCATAGACCTGCACAAAGATGGATTGAGCTACAAAACCATAAGTAAGATGCTGGGTGCATTACAAGTGCATTACAAAGTGCCACGGGTACCCGATAATGTGCCTAAATTTGGAGCACGTCTGATTATAAATCTAGAGAACACGGCAGTTCTTGAGCTGAAAGGACGCCAGACTGTTGGCGCAGCCCCATACACACATGTCGCCCTTTGTATTGAAGCTTAAAACCAGTAGACAATAATGGCTACAAAAGCCACATATAGAAATGAGGGAGCAACAAAGCACAGAACATAAAGACTTGGAGGACTTATGGGGACTAAAGCCAGTTTGGGGCACTGCGCAAATGAAGACGAGGTACTATGGCATCAAACTTCTAGATAATAAACAACTTCAAAAAATAGAATATTATAACATTGGACATAAACCAAAACTATCACAACTCCAGAACCTGTTAATTAAGAATCCGAATTGTCCAAATCCGAATTGTGAAATTTTCCCATCTCAAAATCAACATCTTAAATCAACTCAATCTAAAAGGGAAAAATCTAAATCCATCTTATAACTAGTCTTTATTTAGAATTTAAAACCTTGAAGTACGGCAAGCAGGATATTTTTTCTAGAAAAAACAAGCATATTTGAAATAAAGCCTTTTTTAAGTTTTATTTTGTATTGTTTGTCCTCGTCTCATCTTACCTAAATCCACATTACGTGGGACTGAACCTGTGTTAAGTTTCCAAATTAACAATGACCTTATTTTAACCTTTGGGTCTTCTAAAAGTGCATGTTAACACTGAACAACAGCCCAAGGCTATCATCTTCACCGTTTACATTTCAAAAATCGTTTAAAATTGGTTTGCAACACTGGTGCCGGCCAGTGTCTGCGAAATTAGAAGACCTTAATAATTACAAACTCCTGAGTTTCAAAAATCTCCAGGTTATAAAAGATTTATGTGCTTTTCCTGCAGCTTTACAAACCCTAATGCAAATAACCTTTCCCAAATAAACTGTATTTGTTCAGTCTATTTTTAACTATTTTTATGATTACCATTATTGTTGGGTTTTTTTTAAAAAATTTAATAAAGGGGAAAATACATTGATGTTTTTTAAAGATTATTGTTTATTGCTATTTCAAAATTTGGGGCCCGTGTTTCAAAAATGTTAATTGGTTCCATTTGCTTTCAGCCCAAAAACCCTTCTGATTTTTACATTAAAAATTTTTTTTTGTTATTTTTTTTTTTTCAAAAAATTTTTAGATTGGGGCCCTTTTTTCCGATTAGCAATTTATAAAAATTTTTTTATTTTGGGGGTTTTATTTATTTTTATTTTAAAATTTTATTTAAATTTTAAAATTTCAAAAAGGGTCAAATCTGATAACATTTATCAAATACACACATTTTGTCAGTTACAGCTTTTTGTTGCTTGTAGCTCATTGTCTGTGGGTCCTCTAAGGGCTTAAGCCCCTTTGGGCATTTGGGCTTCACTTTCTGATGTTGATAAAGTGGCCCGGAAAGGCTTGCAATCCCACTTGTTTAACCCAAGGGCCCTTAGCTGTCACTCTAATGGAGGACGAGAAAAAAGGGAAAAGGGGGGGTGGGGAACTACAAATTTTTTTTGAAAAAGGGGGAACCAAAATTTGGAATTGTTTAGCTGTACCAACAAAATGCGGCCCTTTACAAAGTACTTATCATTAAAAATGTTTTCTAGGTTCAAACAAATATGGAACTATATGGCCTGGTCCCCTTTTGGGTTTGGGGTTTTAAAAAGGTTTTTTTTTGCGGTTTTTCAGTTTTTTTAAAAAAACCCCTTTTTTGCAAATGGTGGCAAATTTTTTAAAAATGGAAACCCCTATGGAAAAAATCATGCAAGGGGGGTCCCCACTGCACGGGGTTTTTCCCCCAGGCGGTTTTTAGGCCCCTGCCAGCGGTTCCCAAAGAAAAGTGGAAAAATGTTTAAATTTTTCCACCAGTTTTTTTTTGGGCGGAATATGCACATGTCTATGTGAAGGGGGGGGCTTTTTTTTCCGCTTTGGGGGGGGGGGGGGAGAAAAACCCCTCCCCCTGGCCCGGGCCAAAGTGCACGGCCCAAAAAACAGTGCAAACACTGGTCGAACAAACCGACCGGTATTTGTCCTGTGCTGTAGGGACGCACCCTATCAGTTTTTTCTAAACAGCCAGAAGTATACCTTTAAAAAACAGCACTATATACATATAGTACATACAACCTCATACTGGCAAGCAATTGGGCCCAAAATTTAAAAAAGTTTTGTCCCAAATTTTAGCAATATTTATTCCCTTTTTGTTTTCTTATCCCTACTTTGCTTCTTAGCATGAGTTCTCCCTCACCTGTTACAATGAAGATGATCTAGGTAATTTGAAAATAATGAGGGGCCAGGATTCCCCGGGGTCCAAGGGAGCCAGCCATTTAAGATATTCTTAAAAGGGCCCCTTTAAGTTTTTTAGTTGTGCTGCTTTGTAAAAGCAGCATTCCTGCTGTTTTCTTTCTTGCACAGTGCACAAATTTTTTTAAAAAATTTTTTGTTAAATAGTAATAAAAATAAAAAAGTGAGATGCAAAAAGAAGGGTTTTTAAAAAAAAAAAAAACTCTTTAGGTATATTTTTCTAAAATGGGGGAAAAGTGGAAATGGACAGTGGTTCTGGGGTTAAAAATTAAAAAAGGGATTTTTTCTGTTTTGGTTTTAAAAAGTAAATAGAATTTATTTTCAAAAATTAAATTTTAAAAGGGGTTTTTTTCACAATTTCATTTCTACCTCCTTTCATCCAAACTCTTCAGCCCCTGTGTGTCGAAAAAGGGGGGGGTGTTTTTGATTTTTTTGAATTGCAAAAACATGTGGGCCCCGCAGGGGTGGAAAATCACTTATCCTTTTTTATTTTCTTGTCATTTAAAAAAAATGTTTATGCATAAGCTGCATATAGTACATTATAACCCCAAAAGGTAAAATTTTTACCTCCAGACACAAGGGTCCTAGGTTCAAATTTCCCCGCCCGGAACCCAAAACCTTTTTGGATTTTTATTTCTCCCATCAATGCACATACCTCAATTTAGATTTCTTTTGTTTTATTTTTTTTTGCCCCTGTTTAACTTTTTCTAAGGAAAAACAGAGGACGGGGGGAAAAAAATGGGGGCACTGAGGGTTTTAACATAGTTTGTCTGGAAAGGAAAAGTTTTATGACCTTGGGCATGTGCGACCCGGAATTGAAAGGGTCTCGGCCCCGGTTTGTATCCCCTGTAGAATAGTTGTAAAAAAATCAATCACCCAAAAGGGGCGCTTAAAAAAAAAAAAAAGGTTTTCAAAAAATTTTTAAAAAATAATAAATTTTGGTTTAAAATGTTTATTAATTTTTAAATTTTCAAGCTTTCCCACGTCAATTTTACTTCATAGCAAAACCCCTTTAAACTTGTATTGAGGTTTTCCCTTCCAACATCATTACTTTCAAATATTAGATTGTTAGTACTCTATTCTCCACCTTTTGTTCACACAGCTGATTTTGAAGCATCTCCTCATCCAAAACAGAGTAAAAGAAAAACTCCAAAACGCCCTTTCCCCGTCATTTTAATTGATTCCCATGGTTAAAAAAACCCGCATTTTTAGTCCACACAGACAACAAGGTTTTTACGTATGTTTTAGACGTTTCTTTGAACACTGTTTTGGGCACTGAAATAGAAGTGTCATGTCTATTATTGAAGCATATTCAATACTGAAAATCCTCATAGGAATCAATGAAGAGCTTTAAAACCTTGACACAATTTTAGACACGTTTTTAGAGCTGTTTTTGCCCTGACTATTAATGTGTTGGAAAACCTCGTCTGAAAAGGCGCTTTTGAGTTGCTTTTCAGATGAGGTTTTGACGCTTATTTGGATGCTGAAAATTCATCGTCCAATTCAGTTGTGTGAGCATACCTTAAAGAGCTACGAATAACAGGATAGTGATATTCTAGCAAAAGAGGACATCGTATCAGTAATACAGGGAATCCATTGCAAATAGTTGGAAAGAAGAGATGATGAGGAAGATGTTCAGCCACAAGCACTTGTAATGGGTGGGGAGAAGAGTGTTTCTTACTTAGCCCCAGTCACGTCATGTTTATGTTCCCCATTCGTGGTATCTGCGATATTGTGGAAAATATATCCTAATAGATACCACAGCAGGGCCATGATGGAACCATAGAGATGTTTAGGACAAACATAGTTCAATTTTGAATACAGATACCACAAATACCATAAACGTGATGTGAATGTGGCCTATTCAATGCATATCCTTCTCCCATTGCTATGCGTAGGAAGGGTCGCCAGAAATGAAAGTGGCAATTGCATACACAGAAGAATTTTTTAAGATTAAGCCATGGGTAAAATGAAGTACTTAGCATTTTTTGTTTCAATTTTCAGCTGGAAGTAACATGGATTATAATAATAATATAGTGCTGGACAGAACCTTGCAACTGTAACCTAGCGAGAAGAAAAACATTTGGATGCAGAGGAAGCAATGACAACAATGGTGAGGCTAAGAATGGAAAGGGTTGAGCAGAATTAAAGGTACACTAGCATAGGGAATCTTGAATGATTCCTTAAAATCAGAGGTGTATTTTTTGTTAGTGACTATTGTTAATGGTCTTCAATCTTTTTTCTTAGTCAATAAAAAGATTGTGTTTGGTTTGTACTATTCTGTAATACACGGAAATTGAATGTTCTCATGTTATGGTCCAATAAGTGGTTGTGAGACCGGTCAGTTGTACAATGTCTTCTGCTCACAGGAACATTTAGAAACCACAGTAGCCATTAGTTAGAGGAATATTCAGCATGTGGCCAGTGGTGTTTTCAACATTAAATTAAATTTTCTTAATGGGATACTCACGACCAAGGTACTTGTCAATCTTTGGTACATTTAGAGTCTTAATACCTGCAGTGGTTTAATCAGGCTCTCAGAACACTAAGTGCCAGGACTACTGAGGTAGCCAAACTCAGCACTATGAATGAAATGACTATAGAGAGCCTAAGTATACAGTACAGTATATGCCTTCAAGACTCTTGAAAAGCCATACCTATTTTTTGTGATTTTGTGCACTATACATTTTTATTTATATTGCTTATCCATAAGGAAATGTGAATCAAGAAATGAAGTTAACACGTTTTGACCTGGAATATTTCAATGATCCCCAAGCCTTCAATAAGGTTACTCCTCTCTAAAAGACAGTGAAAAATGCATGGCAGTCACCACATCGCATGTGTTCTGTGCAGAATTAAATTCCTCCTCTTGCTTTGCTCCTTTTGATGGCTTTCAAAGGGCGACAGTGCCATGAATATATGCTCACAAATAAAAACTTAGACCTATTCCTGAGCATCTTTGCCAACGAATACCTTGAATGTCAGTAAACATTAATCATTTTTGTTAGCATGCTATGAGAACTTGTGTTATTCCTGTCTTGATGGTTAGGTTGTGATACTGGTAGTGACAGGATTACAAAACAGTAACAACCACAGTACAGAAATAAAAAAAAATAGTTTGTAAAACAGCAGATCCAGAAAACAAAGATTTTTCTTAGCATTATCATTACAGATACTGTGGTATCTACAACATGGTATGCAATATGAGGCATACATTAATATTAGTAGGCTGGGACAACAATGGTGGTCTTATTATTCTGCTGCTTTTGGATGGCAAGAACAATGTGTTCTGCAGTATGAAACATCTTAAACTCAATTTAAAGAGGACCTGTCACCTCCAGGGAAACCATATGAAGAAACAGGAGACTAAAATACAAACACTTCCTTAAATATGCTCCATTAGGAAAATCAAAGTATCTCATCTATAATTCAGTTTTTTTAAAAAAGCACTGGCCCTTTAAGACAGGATTGAAGTCGGCCCATCTGACTTTCACAGAGCTGTCAACATAGTGATCCATCAAGCTAACTGCTTCTGGTCGCTGGGAGAGTCCACTGTGAAAGGGGGAGCCATAAAGTCTACATCATGAGCACACTAGTAAGCTCTGGGCTGCTATTTATTTGCTGATATAACACTAGCAGAAGTGTCATGTAGATGCCTATAAACCCTTTCACACAATGTCCTCAGTGTGCTGTGCCTGCTGCACTGTATGTAGTGAAAGACTCAGATTACCCTGTACAAGCAGCTTTAGGGCATGTCCCCACGACAAGTTTTTGAGCCGCTTTTACAGATGTTTTTTGGTTTTGAAAGCCATCTGTAAACCAGCTGTTAAACTTTATCACGGACTCTGTGGAAAATCCGTGTAGCGGTCCCCACTGCATGGATTTTCCGCTGGACATTTTTAGACCGTCGGCGGTCCGAGAAACATTGAACATGTTTTCAGACAGAATATGAACAAGTCAATGCGAAGGGGTAGGGCTCTTCTCTGCAAACTGCGGAGAAAAGCCGTCCCCTTGCAGCCGTGTACATGACCCCAAAACAGAGCAAATACAGAGCAATAGCTCTCTACTGTGTAAGCGGCTCCATATCCTCAGCTCTTCCTGCACAGTTTGCATCTCCCAACAGAAGAAATCCTACCAGATAAGGATCTATGCCTAAGAAAGTAAATCTAAAACCTGTTTCCCTATAATACTGAGGTAAATCCTCTGATTTTCTAATGACATGTATTGGAAAAAAGTCTTATAATTTCATCTACTATTATTTTTTGTGTGTTTGTGTGGTACTCTTTAAATTTGATTGAAGTAAAAAACAATCCATCAAAACTGTCACTGGTCACCATTAGGAATATTAATGATCACTAATAAGGATTACTACTAACTAATGATTACTACACAATGATTATTTTTTAAAACATATCTGTAAGTAGTGTTGACCGAACTCTTCTAGAAAAGTTAAGTTCTAGTAGAACTTCTTGAATTTTTAGAACTCGAACCGAACCGAACATTTTACTGTTCGTTGGAGTAAAGTTCTAGTTTGACACGCCATTTTTAGTTTCATTTTCAGCGGCTTTCTGCACTTTTGGCGGTCATCCAATCATCTTTCTGTACTTTAGGCGGCCATCCAATCAGTGCAGAACACAGAAAAGTGTTAAAAACTTCATTGTTGATGTATAGGGCTCTCATTGGCTACTAAAACCACACGATCATGTTATATATATTTCACTGAATTGCCTTGTGAACGCCATTTTCAACTCACTCTCTGTACTCTACAGACAGCTCTTAGATAGCATTTTCCTCTGTATAGACAGCAATAGTTAGGAAGTTTGATATTGCTGGATGAATCTTTCTCACACCCAGAATCTGTTATTTGTCGACATTTGCTGGCTCACATGACGCCAAACTCTCATATACATGGATATATATTATACATAGTGCTTGGATTTGCTAAATCATACTCAATGCACAAAAGTTCCGTTTTTGCAGTTTTGGGGGTTCAGTAATTGCATGACACACCATCCCCTATGTGTAAAAGGGGTTTTTGGGCCCCCTCAGGATGCATGGCACTGAAGAAGCTGATACCACTACACCTCCTATAGCTACACCCCTGCTTGCAAGCTGTCCTCATCTTTTCAGTTAGCCATTGGAAGGAATTAATTATTTTAGCCTCTCAATTTTTTTCTGTCACTCTTAGAACCAAATTTTCTTCACTAAGTTGTTCCATGTTTTCTATTATGGATGGTAATTTCATCATTTCCTCACCTCTATAGGTATAAAAATTAACCAGAACATCTTCTCCCATAGACTTTAATGGGGTTCGAAGTTCGAGTTTGAATAGAACTTCGAACCAAACTCATAAAAGTTCGAGGTTGTAATCGAACTAAAACTTTTTACTGTTCGCTCAACACTTTCTGTAAGTTCTCTGCTTATTGAAAGGTAAGATGTTATTCTATAATAATGCATATACTTTTGCCTTTGTTAAAGGGGTTGTCTCACTACAAAAATTAGCTTTCAACATGCAGTTAACATTAAATCAAATTTTTTCTAAATACAATAGTCTTTCTATATCACATTGGTCAGGAAATAAGTGAGAACTTATTTCCTCAGAGTTCACACATGTTTCTCTGGTTACCGTCCTGCTCTCCCCTTTTCTCTCTGCTCTTTATCTAATCTGAGAGCAGGACGTGATGTCACCTGGATAGATTGCAGCTTGAGAACAGAGTGTGTAATCTCAAACACACATAGGAGATTAATTGCTTTTGATTCCTTACTTTAAGCTCTGAAGCCTTCTGCGCTATAGATTACACCTCCTGCACTCATGTCAGTGCATTTAGAAAAGCTGGGTATATGGAGCAGACATGCTAACCACTGCTATAGAACCACCCACACCTAACCAGGAAGAGTGAGGAAGTGTAAATCTGAAGCTGTCTGTGGCTCTGTAGAACAACATGGCGAGATAACCTCTTTAATGTTAGGTTCGAATTTTCACTTCTCAGGTACATAACATGCTCACATATTTTTAGATTAGTTTATTTAAAAGGGAGTAAAGCTATTTGTACATTTATGTGGTATAAGAGAAAAGCAGCAAAAACGCATACAAACATCCTCCTAATATCAACCAATGTTCAGAAACCTGCAAACCTTCTAAAGGGTGAAATATTGGGACATTCACATTAGATCAATCATAGTAGGCCAGTACCATGGCATGATCACTGACTACTGGTTCATCCCAACAAATGTTGCTCTACATAACTATGCAACATACAGTATCAACTGAAAAATATGGCACAAATCACCAATAATTAGCTACATAGTGTTGCACAGTGATATTACTCTGATATTCAAAACTGTGGAAATGCAGGCAGGAATATGTGAGAAAATAGAGAGTCGATGGGTTTTGAAGTCACCAGTCCGTTCGACAAGCATACTCATAGTCATGAACATGTTACAAGCATACATGTAAACTTAAAAGTTCTCAACTCTTCCAGTATTTATCTATGGGTTCAGTCACACAGCTTTATCTCTGTATGGCTAAGATTTGGCATGAAGGCTTTCATAGTTGCTTCTAAACATGTACAGGATAAGTGTAGAAGAGAATAAGTATAGCACCTGAAAGCCTATACAGCAGTCCTTGGAGCACCATACCTGGCCTTGGCATACAAGCCTGTATACAGGACTCTAGACATATGACATCATTTAATGATCCCCAAGTCTTACCAAAGTTTTAAAATCTCAAAATGGTTGACTTTTACTTTTCTGTTTCTAGTTTGTTTACAGGATTTAAAGAGAACCTGTGGCTATTTTTTTGACACATCTGTCTTAGTAAATCCTTGGGTTCCCTGTAAACTAACAATTCTGAAGCATCTTCTCTGTGTTGTGCTGTTCCTCTATTATTCTGTACATAAGTTTATTCCTGAATCTGTCAGTTGGGTGTTACCAGGTGTGTGTGTGAGGGTGGGGGAGGCGGTGTCCAATCACTGCTACAAAGTTTAAAACATGGTAACACACAGCTGACTGATTCAGTAATATATTTCTTGAAGGAATAACGGAAACAGCACAACATAGAGTTACAAGAGAAGAACTGTTATTCAAACAGACCACAAGTATTTACTAAAGCAGACATGTCAGGAGAAGTCACAAGTCCTCTTTAAAGGGGTTGCTCAACAAATAAAAATTATTGTCTAATAGGACCGGAGGGAGGGGGGAGCAGAGGGAGTAAAAAGAGTCTCAGGCAGGAGAGGCCAGCGCTCCGTTGTAAATAAATGGAGCATGAGCCACAACTGTGTGTAGGTAAATATGACTTTTTCAAATTTTTTTACGCATCCTGATCACACTAAACAATACTTTTCGTTTGCTGGACAACCCTTTAAGGTGTATTACCAAACGCTGGGCCCTGCATTGATTGAATTGGTAAGGGAAGAAGTTTATGTCTATGAATTATCCTGCAATTATGGCAAGAAGTATGCACCAAGTTTAGGATAGAAACCCATGATGTAATGTAGTATTTAATCACTTTTCTAAATATATGTGATTGCAAAAAGTGGAGCCTGTGAGAGCTACAGCAGTGCTCAGTCCCCCTTAGTTTCCTGAAAGTTTACATTAGACACGACCAGAGGAGCTGCCAGGAGCTGATCTGGATGCTCTTGCGTGTTTGCACTCTTATCTGATGACAGGGAACATGAAGGAGCTTGCAAGGGGCTGGGGAGAAAGTGCAGTGTATGAGTCTGTCTGCTGTATAAAGAATTCACTGGTTGTAATGTTATTATTTGAGTAACATTTTAGAGACGCTCCCTGCTTCCTCACTCTCTGCTCACTCCCCTCCCTCTCACCCCTGCAGCCATTCATGACACTGCATGCTTTGTTTATATTCTCTCCTTAACAGATAAGAGGTAAGGAACTCACTTTGTGGCAAAACCCCTTCTGCTCGGAGAATCAACTCAGTTGTGAATTTTAAACAAAATTCTCATACATATTTCCATGCCTTCTTTAATTGAACAGGATATAGAATAGCATCACCATGTTCTTTGAAAGAGTGTTTATCACATTTAGAAAAATAATAGCGATGCATTAATTTTATTTCAAATCCAAGGATAACATAGTGCTTTATGGGAAAAATGACTAAAATATCAATTTGTTCATGAGTATTAGGCTATGTTCACATGGCTTATTTTGGGGTGGATTTCAGTCAGCATTTTGCGCTGTACTGCGCTCAAATACGGCTGAAATCCGTCCCAGTCATTATGGTAATCCACAGTACTCAGAGAACTATGGATTCCGTCTCCTCTCCCCGCTCGCGAAATACGAGGAGCAGGGAGAAAGTGACATGCCATTATCCTGGCGCCGTGGATAATGAAAGTCTATGGGGACCAACAAGCAGCCGCCCCCGCCCCGCAATTACGGCGTGAATCTGCCATGTGAACATTGCCTAATTATACTCAATTCCTGGTTTGGGTGGGGGGTTTCGTTGGTAAAAAAAAAAAAAAAAAAAGTGGTGACTCTCATAGCAGTTTTAAATCTTATGCTGGACATGTCCTGTTTTCAATAGTATCTGATGAAAATCTAATGTGTATGAGGATAGCTGATGTCTTTTTGGACAAAAAGGGATCACTATGTTGGGTTTTAAGGTGCTTGATCATTGATTCATACAGAGATAAGTAAAACCAAAGGTATCTAGCACAGTCGAGTCACATTATCATGGTAACCAGCTAATATTTAGAGTACACAGACATATGGCTATACTCACAGCTCCATGGCTAGACAGAAAACTATTCCTAGTAGGAGGCAATATAGGCCCCTTTGCTACATGGGAGAAATTTAACAGGTGCAGCTCGCTAATGAACATTTGCTCACACACCAATTCACTAAGGGGGCAACTGTTTAGTAAATTGCACATTGAGTAAGACTCAGTTCACACCAGTATGCAGAAAAGCAACAGCACTATACAGGGGAGATTGCTGAAATGCAAAAATACTGATGAACAATCACTCACATACCCCTATCCATGAGGGGGTGATTGCTAGTATTACAATCACAAATAGATAAGGCTTATAAAGGATATCCATAATACAGTTAGGTCTGGTGCACTATGCTGGCTAACAGCCGATTGACCATGCTCTTCCAACCAATGTTGGACATTTGTAGACATATGACATGTCACATGGTCTTGCTGGAAAATTCCATCCTCCCTAGAAAAGACAATTAGTATGTGTACAGGATCTGCAAGTATGGGTTCATACCCAAATTGGTTAAAAACACCTTGCACATGGATGAGTGAGCGTAGAGAATGCCACAAAAACAGTCACCAGACTATAATGCTTCCACCACCAGCTTGTGTTCTTCCAGCAATGGTTGGAGGGTGTCTGTTCTCTGATTTTTCTTGACTAACACTCTAGCATCCATCTGTTTGATGAAGTAAAAAATATGGCTCTTTGGAGAATGGAACATTGAAGCTGTTTTTGCCACCGCAGAGCAGTAATGTTGTAATATTGTTTTTAAGTCAATAACCATCCCCTTTGCAACTGAAATAAATGGTCCCTTTTACCCATGACGGCAACGAGAGATGTGTGCAGACAGCCTATCATATACCATATATACCCACCAAGCCAACTCACAACATGTGACTTTCTTCATTAATTACATGTTGCCGACATCAAAAGTAGGAAATGGTCATAATAATGTGACTCATCTGTATAGTTATCTCTATAAGACTGTTTTTTTTTAGGTTAGCAATGTAGGTAAATTGTGCATTGCAGCTTTATACCAAGAGAACTAGATGTTACACATATTAACATACTGAGACTTTTATATTTTGGGTGTATACCTTAAATGTTTTCATTCACATGTGTCTTGCTGTTTGATGCGTCTTGAAAGCATTGGAAGGAACTAGAGGGGAGAAGACCACCTAGGTCTGAAAGGTGGTGAAGACCCCAGTGCACATATCATAGTCCTACTCTGGGTGTACTAGGTGGATTTTCTATAGTAGAATTTCATATTTAACATTCTAAAAATGTAAACTCAACAGCATTAGGTAATAAAGTTATTCTTATGGCAAGCCGCAAAGTCTCAAAATGGACCATCTACTAAACACATTCCCATTTCCCATACTTATTGTATATACAATAGAGATGTATTATACTTAAGGGGGGTGTATTGAACTAAACCTTTAATGGTTAGAATGGCTGTTTTTATTCACTCATTGACAAACCAAGAGAAGTCTGCTTCCCTTATAACAATTTCTCTTTCCAAATGACCTTTTTAACTGTTGATTTGTAAAACAGTATACTTATATATGTATATAGTGAAAAATTATACAGACAAAGAGTCAGCTATGAGTCACAGTTTATAAACTACATCCAGCTTTATCAATGAAGAATATACAATAAGCAAAGCTTCATTTATTTAACTTGGGCCTTAATGTCTTTAGAACTATGTGTTTGGGTAACGATGAATAGCGATTATAAAGCCCAAGCAAACAAGAGGGAAAGCTTAAAGCACCAGCAAATGATAGAAGTCGGCAGACTAATTGAAAAAATCATTATTGTTGAGAGTGGATGTCATGGCTAATGCATATTGTGCTTGAAAAATGCATTCTGGATTATTTCCTGGAGAGATAAATACTTGCACAGGTCACTAAAATTCCCAGAAAATAAACAGTGCCTCTTAGAGGCAGACTTCTCTCTGAGGCTTATTTAACCCTCATTAATATAATTGGTCGAATTCGTAAGCACTTCTGCGCAATATATGAACACTTGAATACTTAAGTAAGTCGTTATTTATGTCATTTAATGTTTTCTTTCATAAACAATGAAGAAATTGTTTGCGTGGGTTTACAATAAAAACTCGTAATGGAAATGGGAAAGGTTTGGTTTATTTTATATGATTTTAACCTCACATTTATTTCTTCTTTAAACACTTACATGGTCCAATTCAAGTAACAGGTTCACACAAGTTAGACCCCCATTCACGTATCATTTTCAAACCCTATATGTGGTATCTGTCAGGATACCATAGTTACATAGTTAGTACGGTTGAAAAAGGACTTACCGTTTTTCAGACTATAACACACAATTTTTTCCCCAAAATGTTGGATGGCGGCTGATCAGTACAGCCGGCAGCCACCACTAACAGCAGGGATGGAGCTGGCTCCATCCCTGCTGTTAACACTTTAGATGCTGCAGTGATTGCGGCCGTGACAATCAATCTTTCGATGAACACCTCCCCCCTGCAACATAATTGCAGAAGGGCTTGGCCGTCTTTTCCATTGGGCAGGGTAGGCGGCTGCCCGGGGGCCCCATGAGCTCAGGGGGGCACATCTGGGTAGCCGCCTACCCTATCCAGTGAAAATAAGAGCTCGGACTTCATTCTTTCACTGCTGGTTTGCCTGCACTATAAACAGTCATGCGCTGAAGTGGAAGACTGTACCTGGAAGCAGTGGTAGGAGCAGACTGCCCTGAGCGGCACTCGTCCTGTGCAACAGGTCCAGGTTTCACATCTCGGTATAGGCGGTGCGATGACGTCATGCCACTTATGCCGGATACTAGTTCCCACACCCAGCTCCTCGGCTGCAGAATGGAGAGGGGTTAAGTATAGTTGTTTTTATTCTTTCTAATCAATCAGAGGAGCTACAGGGGGCTATACTCCTACAGGGTGCTATATAACCACAGGCGGCAAATATTCCTATATTGGGCTATGCATCTATAGGGGGCTATATACCCTGCGAGGGGCAAATGTTGCTGCAGTGGGCTATATAAATTCAGGGGGCTATACACACTTACAGGGGGCAAATATACCTAAAGGGGGTTATATACATAAAGGGGGCTGTATACATACAAGGGGTGATATATCTACAGGAGGCATATACCCTACAGGGGGGCTAAATGACCTCGGGGTCATATATACCAACAGGGGACATATATACCTACAGTGCTATACACCTAGAGAGGGGATATATACAGACTGGGACAATATATAACTACAGTGGGTTGTATACCTACAGGAGGCATATATTCCTATAGGAGGCATATATACCTATAGGGGGCTGTATGCCATCTACAGGGGGTGGTATACCTACCTTCAGGGGACTGTATAAGTACCTATTTACAGGGGACTATATACTAATAGGGGGGTTTTTACCTCGGGGGTGTTTCCCTATGGGGTTTTTTAATACTTCCCTTTTTTTTTTTATAGAGGGTTGTATACCTGCCTACAGGGGGGAAACATTTATACCTACCATACACACTGGGCTGTATACCTAACTATCTAAATATAGGGGTATATATACCTACCTAGCTACAGGGGGCTGTATATCTTCCTACAGGGAGCATATATATCTACCTAGCTACAGGGGACTGTATATCTACCCACAGGGGGCATATAAAACTCTTACCTACAGGGGACTACTAAACCTACCTTCAGTGGGCCTATATACCTACCTACAAGGTTTTTTTAACCTACCTCTAATGGGGGGGCAACATTACTACCTACTACTTAATGGAGGGCGCCCATACCAAATGGGATTGGTAGGGAAGTATGGAAGAGTGAGAAGTCTAAGATGTTTTTGGTGAAAATTTTTTTGGGGACAATTTTTTGGGCCGGGGAATTCCCATGGGGCTGGATGCGATGGATGCGATGGATAAGAAACATCCAGAAGAAAAACTCATGAGGTCCCTGCATGTCGGGGGTTATTTTGCTTCGGTTTTTTGGGACAGTGCTGTATTCACTGCCATGTGACCCCCATGGATGTGCCTGAGCGGTGTTGAACACAGGGGGTTCTATATGGGTGTTTGTAGGTTATACTTTTAAGTTATTGAAATGTATATATATTTTATGTGAGTGGTTTATTTTTTGGGGGGCTCCCAGTGACAGCTGTCCCCAAAGGGGCTATAATGCTGTTAAGAACGATCCTCAAAGGGGTGACGGTTGCATAGCAGCAAAAAGCCTCAGCAGCCTTCTGAAAGCTCCCATGTATGTCACCTTTTAAAAACCCCGCCTAAAGAAAGAAATTCCAAATGCCAAAATTGTGGTTTTTTGGTCATTTCCAAAACGAAAAGCGAGCCAGTCCTAAAACCAAAAATATGCTTCTGCAGCCAGTAAAAATTTTTTAAAAAAAAGTTTTCAGACTTTTTCTCCTTTAAAAACGCCCAAATCCGGAAACAACAAATTACAGAGACAAACTGCAGATCCAAAAACTCTAGATCTGAATGACCTTTTCGGGTCACGTGACCCTTTCCATCAGCATACGCAGGTGAAACCCCTTTTTACTTAATACGCTAAGCCCCGATAATGACAACACAATGTCTCCATCTTAACCCATTTGTGAAAAAAAAAAACATTGTAAAGTATTAAAATGTATCAAAACATAAAAATGTATGAAAATAGAGTTAAGGTAAGTCAATAAAGTATTGGGAAAAACCTGTTTGATGTTAAACCCGCAAGGGGAAGCGAGTCTCCAATTAAAAAATCCACCACGTTTCCCTTGCCATAACTTTTTAGCATATCCCCCTCCGCGTGGGAGCGTTCAAAAGCCTATACCCACGACTGACAGCGAGGTCAAAAATTCCCCCGTGAGCTCCAGCGAAATGTTTTGAGACCCCAACGATCTAAAACAGTTGATCTCAGTGCACTTATAAAAGACCCATATGCGAATCTTGAGCGAACCCCTGGTACACCCCACATATTATTGCGACAGTTTTCACATGCCTAAATAAATTACCATCTTGGGATTACAATTTAAGAATTTTTTTATAGGGGAAAAAATTTACCATTAACAAAAGAAGTGAAAGTTGATGTTCTTTCACTAGTTACAGACCGTGCATAATTTGTCCACACTTAAAACCCTTTTGGTTCCAACCAAGTGGCTTGATTTTGAGGTGTTAAAACCAAGCAGGTGAAACCCAAAAACCCTATGTTGGGGGCTCACGGGATACAAACCTGGGTTAATTTTTTAAAAAATTTTTGATGTATTGTTTACATATAAAAAAGGGGAAATTTGATTTGAAAAAATTTTATCACCTATGATATTGTTTACTAAATTTGTTACAAAAGTGACTGATTTTTTGCCCCTAAGCACAGCTTTCTTTGAAACAAGAATCTAGGGAATTTTTGAAACCTTACAATGCTTTTTTTATAGTTTTTTCTGAAAATCTCCTTTTAACCAATCCATCACACACTAGTTCTTGTTTTTAACTCAAATTCTTCAGATGAAGAACGTTTATTTTTGTCCTGAAAAGTTCACCTTTTTAATTAGTGGTTACATGTCGGGGGGGAAAACGAGTCCCCTCTAAGGATAGAATTCCTCTGCATGGGTTTCTTAAAGGGTTAACCTGTATGGCTTCCTTCTTTCCCCAATGACAGTAAAACCCCGAATTCAAATTATGTATTTTATCATGTGTAAATCTGTGCATGCATTGTCATAATTAAAACCGATGAACTGGCTATGGGAACCTCCCCCCCCACCAAATAAAGATCAAATCGTCGATATACCAGAATACCATTTGCTATATCCCAAAAAGGGATGTTTTGGATTAAATAAAAATTTTTCCCCCAGGCTGCCATATGATGTTCGCCCAAAGAGGCGAGAATCTTGGCCCCATGGAGGGCCCGTTAGCCCCGTAAAAAAAGACGATCGAACATAAAAAAAAATTTTGGGGGAGAAGGGAATCCACAGCCAAATAAGAAAAATTTTTTTTTTTTCTGTCGAGAAACCACTAAAGCGCCCAAGAAGTTGACAGGACGGGGGGGGCCTGGTATGGGGTGCAGGGGATTTAAACCCCCGACACAAAGATAACAGGGCCCCCCGCCCGGGCCCCACATGGATTCCAGGGGGAAAACCAACTTTTTCGTGTCCCTCAAAAACCCAGGAAGATTGATCCTAGGGGTTGTAGTTGCAATCGACCATCTTTTCCCCGTTTTATTAAGGAAACCAATGCCGGAACGAGGGGCCAAAAGGGTGGAAAAACCCCCTTTAGATCTTGGGAAGTGCATTATTTGGGGGTAAATCGGGTTTTTTGCATTCTTTTTTATCTGCCAATGGTCGGTAATGACTCCCCCTATTACCCCTGATTTAATACATGCAACAAAATCTTTTTTATATGTTTTTTGTAGGATCATTGCAGCTGTTTATATTTGGGGAATATTAAAGCATTGTTTGAAGTTCTCTTTTTACAACCGGGGTATCAAGAATGACAACGGACCTTTCCCCTTTTCTGCCTGGCGAAAAGAATTCTATCATTATGTTTTAAATTTTTTAAAGCTGGCTTTTTTGTTAGTTAAAATTACAAGATGATTTACTGCTGTATTTAAAAATTTTTTCTCATACAGGGAACAGGTCCTTCAAACCCTTTTTGAAATATGTCCATATGGGTATCTGGAGTTCCGGATAAAAGTCCGCAGGGAATTGAGAACCTACATTTTCCCCAGCTATGAATTAAGCGCTGATTGCTCTAAGTTGTCGCAAATGTACGATCCAGTCAATTCCCTTTAAAACCCGGGGAAAAATGTCCTCAGGAAAGGGTTGTATCCATTTCGCCCGGTTTAGGGGGATTTCATCCTCTTCATTTTTTTTTAAAAAAAAAGAAATGGTTTTTCAAAGTGATGATTCCACAAACCTATTTACATCAATAATGTTGGAAACTTCAAAGTTCGTTTTTTGGGGAAACCTAAACCTTTTGACAGCCTGAGATAGTTCTTCTAAAAATATGACCAGACAGATTTTTGACCCGGGGACGATAATACTTTCCAACCTTGCGGAGATTCCAAGGTCCCGATTTATTTTAATTTTGCCCCCCTGTTTCCGCCTGCCCCCCCCGTTTTTTGGCGTCCGGTTACTTCGTGCCTGTGAGGGACGTTGATTACTCTGCTCTACACTCTCCCCTCTACTATCAGATCTGGAAGTAGCTCTTCTTTTACTCCTTTCCTGCAGATTTGGGGTGATCTCGTTTTCCCCAACGATTTGGGGCGGTCAGTAAATCCCCTCAGAAAAAAAATGACCCTCCTCCTGATCCACCCCCCCTATCCCTTAAAATTGATCGGGAAATTTGGGGGATTTATTCCCTCAAACCTTTTTTAGAATTATAATTAAGAGGGCGAATTTCTCAAAAAATTCGATTCGGTCATTCGCCGAATTTTCCGACAAATATAATTTTGGTCCGAATTACTTCGGCACGAATCGCGTTAAAAAGCAGCTATTTCCAGGCTGCACAGAGCCTGCAGGGTGCTGTAGAACGTTGTGCCATGCTTAAATATGCAGAGAGAGCTTGGTTTGGTCTTCATACAATGTTGTGTTTTAGTATGAGACGCAGATGACTGCCGCCGCTCTTAGAATCGCTTCACTATAAATTCCCTGGGCACTTAAGAGGGCAAAACTGACCAAAAAACTCAAGCGGGAATGTAGCCTGATAAAGTCATGCCAGCGAAAGCTGGAAAAAAACAAGCTGAGAGCTCAGGTGGCAACATTAGTGACAGAGTGTGGAGGTGGCAAAACACGAGGAAGCCACAGAATGGCACAATGACTGAGAGCGGAGGTCATGGCGGCAGCAGTATGAGGTCAGGCAGTGGCACAATGACATTCTGGAAGCGGCAAAACAGTATTAGGCCACAGAGTGGCACAATGATCAGTGTGGAGGTCACTACAGCAGCAGCATGAGATACAGCAGTGGCACAATGACATTCTGGAGGCGGCAAAACATATTAGGGCACAGAGTGGGACAATCACAAAATGTGTGGAGGACCTGCGGCAGCAAATATTGAGGTCAGGGAGTGGCACAATGACATTCTAGAGCGGCCCAAAAAAGTATTAGGCCACAGAGGGCACAATCACACAGTGTTGGAGGTCACGGCGGCAGCAGTATGAGATCAGGCAGTGGCACAATGACATTCTGGAGGCGGCAAAACAGTATTAGGCCACAGAGTGGCACAATCACACAGTGTGGAGGTCACGACAGCAGCAGCAAGAGATCAGGCAGTGGCACCATGACATTCGTGAGGCGGCAAAAAAGTATTAGGCCACAGAGTGGCACAATCACACAAATGTGGAGGTCACGGCGGCAAACAGTATGAGGTTAGGCGCGGCACAATGACATTCTGGGGCGGCAAAAACGATTTGGCCACAGAGTGGCACAACAACAGTTGGAGGTCACGGCGGCAGCGTATGGGTCAGGCAGTGGCACAAAGACATTCTGGAGGCGGCAAAACATATAAGGCCCCAGAGTGGGAAATCACACGTGTGGAGGGCACGGTGCAGCATATAGGGAGGCAGTGGGCCCAAAGACATTCTGGAGGGGCAAAACAGTTTAGGCCCCATGCACAATCACACAGTGTGGGGGTCACCCGCG
>JAODAL010001415.1:0-232594 GCA_025379985.1 Phyllomedusa bahiana
TTGCCGGGGTGCGCCAGCATCTCCTCAAACCCTGCCCAGGTCAGACATTTTTTGCCTAGTAAAGGGGCCCCCGTTTGGTACAGTTTTTTTAAAATTCTGCCCACAACTGCTCCCGGCGCGTTGGGCCCGGATTTGGCCCTTTTATATCCGGGCCCCCCCCACCCGCGGGCGCGCTTAGCTCCCCCCCCCCTCTGACCCCCCCGCCCGGGCCGGGGCGCCGGTTCCCTGTGGGGCCCCCCCCCCCAGGGCTGCGCCCCCCGGCCCCCCCCGGGCCAACTGTGGGGACGAAATTTAAACAACCCGAAAAAACCCGGTTTTTAAAATCCCCTACATCTTTTGGGGTTTTAAAAATTCCCCTTTCCCATCATTATCCTTGGGCTCCAAAAAAAAATATAAAATACGTTTTTGGGTCCCCTTTAAAACTGGGGCAAAACCCCCTTTTTTTTTAAACCGGGACATTTTTTCCCTTTTTTTAAGCGCTTTTTTTTCGATTTGGGGTAAATTTGCCCCTTTCTTCCGTGTTTCATTAGACGTGTTTTTTTATGGGAATTTTTTTTATCAAATTTTTTAATAATAAAGGGAAAAAAAAAAAAAATATGTTCCCAAATTTTTTTTTTTTAAAATTTTCTTTTTGAAATTTTTGACCAATTTTAACAAAACAAACCAAAAAAATATTTGCAAGCACACCCACACACTAAAAAAACAATCAAAAGGGAAAACAGGAAATTATTGGAAAAGCACTTCCCGCTAAAATTTAAAACACATGAGGGTCCCCATTACATTTTTGATCAAAACGGGAATAAGCCCACCTGTCGACAGCAAGGGGACCTCAAATAGGAAAGGGAACCCCACTCTAAAATTTAAACCCCTTTTTGGTGCCTTTCAGACCTCCACATTTCAGGGGGGAAAAAGATTCCCGCTCAAAGGGTTTCTCTGCATTGATTTAAAAACCCTGCAATGGGGAAAAGGCAAAACCCAAATTTGGGGGGAAACCACTCCCCCCATGCAAACAGTCTAAAAAAATAATGTTTGGTCTGCATATCCCCCAAAAAAATTTCAGAAAAAATGAGCATAGGTGCACACTAGTGTGGTAGTAAAAAGCAAACCCAATCCAATATCAGCAGAACTCTACTAGCACTAAAAACAGCAAAAAACGAACATAGGAATTATTTGCGTGGTCTGGAGCGGATGGAGAAGAAAAGGGAAAAAGAACGATTCAGAGAGCGACTGATCAGATAGGACGTCTCCTGTGACTCCCAGGATGTCAGGGGTTATTTCTCTTCTGTGTTGGGTCAGTGCTGTAGTCGAGTGTTCCCCAACTCCAGTCTTCAGGACCCACCAACAGGTCATGTTTTCAGGATCTCCTACAGAAAGCACTGACAATAATGATATCACCTGTGCAATGCACAGGAAAGCCAGAAAACATGACCCGTTGGTGGCCTTGAGAAGTTGGAGTTGGGGAACCCTGCTGAAGTCACTGTTAGGCCATGTTCACACGGCTTATTCCCGACGGATTTGTGCGCCGTATTGAGCGCACAAATCCGCCGTGAATAAGGGGCGGGGAGCGGGGCCGGAGCGGGACGGGGGCGCCGCTCCCGGCCCCATAGACAATGCATTGTTGACGGCGCGTCCGCGCCGTAAATAATGTGCATGTCACTTTCTCCCCCCGCGGCGGATTCGCCGGAGCGGAGGAGAGCGACGGATTCCACTGTCCATGAGAGCAGTGATTACCTAATTGCTTGCGGATGCGCCGTACTGAAGCCAATCCGCGCGCAGTACGGCGCCAATACCGCAAATACCGGTAACAGGCCTTATGCTGGTGTGACCGAGCTGGTGTCTAACTCTAGCTCTAGGCGTGTTTAGGTTACCTGAGCTGGTGTCATGACCTCTATGTGTTCTCATATGGCAGTGTTGTAGGTTATACCTGAGCTGGTGTCTGACCTCTATGCGGTCTCTATATGGTGGGTGTTTTAGGTTATACCTGAGCGGGTCTGACCTCTATGTGTCCCTTATGGGTGTCTGAGTATACCTGAGCTGGTTCTGACCACTATGCATGGCTCTAAGGGTGTTGTAGGTTTACCTGAGCTGGTGTCTGACCTCTATGATGGTCTCTATATGCGGTGTTATAGATTATACCTGAGCTGGTGTCTGACCTCTATGGGTCTCTATATGTGGTGTTTGTAGGTTATACCTGAGCTGGTGTCTGACCTCTATGTGGTCTCTATATGGCGGTGTGTAGTATACCTGAGCTGTGTCTGACCTCTATGGTCTCTATATGGTGGTGTTGTAGGTTATACCTGAGCTGGTGTCTGACCACTATGCGGGCTCTATATGGTGGTGTTTTAGGTTATACCTGAGCTGGTGTGTGACCTCTATGCGTTCTCTATATGGCAGTGTTGTAGGTTATAAGTTTGTTATCGATAATGTGTATATTTATACCTGTGAGTGGTTGTGTTAGTTGGGAGGGCCCAGTGCACAGCTATACCCAGGGGCCCATAATGCTGTTACGATGGCCCTGCCCACGAGCAGAACTAGAAGTTGTCAAAGTCCCATTTCTGTAGCTAGAATCATATAACATGACAAAAAACAAGGATTTTCTTGTGTTTCTCTCGGTATTTCTTCCTGCACTGTTTTGACCCCAAACACGCCGCAGCATGATGAAGGTCCATAGTGAAACAGTGATTGCTAGAAGGATGGAACACATTAACTAATACTGCTAAGGGTTAGTTCACACGACAAATGGCAAAATACTTGTCCATTTCTGAATCCTAAAACCTGACAAGTATTTTGACTCCGTTTTCAATTTTATGAGGTTTTTTTTCCCGCAGGATTTACAACCCCATTCATCTCTATGGGGTTTTGGACACAGATAAGACATAGAACAGTTTGGAATGCGTTTTTTGACCTGGAAAATGGCGGATTATTGAACATGTTCCAAGTTTTTTGAAAAAACTTCTGACTTAAAGAAAATCGAATTTTCAATTGAGATCTATGGGGATGGTTTACAGTTGGATTTATACAACTTTTAAACCTGACAGAAAATGCTTGTCTTGTGGACGGGTCCGAATTCTTAACGTAAACTTAAAGGGGTATTCCCACCACATTGATTAGATTTAAACATTTATGCAAAGGTTAAAGACTATTACCAAATACATTGTGGTTCTGCTTTTGCTTCCTTTCAGAGCTATAGCAGTTTTTTTTCTTTTAAGAATATTTTATTTATATTTATGAAGAAAACGCATGTCACAAATAACAAGGCAGAAACATCCAGAAATCAAGATTACGTCAAGCCTCATCAATGACATAAATAGATCATCCAGAATAAAGACTGGCAATTTTTTTTTTTTTTTTTTTTAACAATACCGCTTTCATTATAACTTATATTTTCCACTTATTACAACACAAATCAAATAAAAACCTAAATTTAACCTCCATTGGCAATTAGACTTCCAGTGGCTAGAAAACGAGTGAAAAACAACTTTCCTGTGACTTCACAAAAGCATAATCTCACGATCTCTAAGAAGACTGCTGTTAAAGTATATACTATCTTCTCTTCTCTCTATTAAGGTTACAATCTAGAGCAGTTCTTATCTCCTGCTAGTGTACACAAGCTTACCTAGGTTTCCGACCACCAATCCCTGCTCTTGCAGCCCTGGCCGGGACGGTAACCGGACTCCCTGCTGTTTCTGATCAGCAGCACAGGAGCTTGTTTATCTTAGTTGCTGACAAACTTTAAGCATTTAGAACTCTGTAACCTTCTGCCTCTCTATTATCAATGTCCCTCTAATAGGTTCAGCTAGGAATAGCAGAGCTGAAATGTCAGTCACTGCTGTAGAACTGCTCACAGCCTGAATAGGAGGGAAGGTTACAACGCTTTGTGAAACAGCATGATAAGATCACCATTTTACGGAGGTGATGTCTCATTTTTACTCATAGTGAGGCTGTGTCTACACGGCACAGCATTACGATCGTATCTTCGGCGCTTTTAGTTTTTTAAAAGTGTCGTAGATATGATCGTTCATGTGGCCCCATAGATAGCAATAGGAAAGACGAGCTGCAGTGTCCACAGCTCGTCTTTTTTCTGCTTGTCTCCTGGCGCCGGCGTATTATACAACATGTTGTATAATACGCCGGCGCTTTTAGTTTTCTTGGCGTCTTCCCATACAATACAATTGTATAGATGATGGCAAAAAAAGAGAAACAACCAAGTTTTTTTGCGCAAAACGTGACAAAAACCGCGGTTCTGCATTGGAAAAAAAAACGGCTGCTTTTGGGCCGATGTTTGTCCAATGCAGTGTAGACCTAGAGTGTCCCTGCAAGGGCTCATATGGCGGCTTCTAACTCAGGAGGCCTTGCTCTATCATGTCTGAGTGTATGGAGATTAGCAAGGCCCCGTCTTCAAACTTCTCAAAACTTACTTCAGAAATATCTGCATCCAGACAAGGACATCAGCAGGGGCCTGCACTTGGGCAAGAAGAGCATCCATACTGATTGAGGCTGATTTACTAATACTGTCTAATATTTAGACAGTGTAAAGCTAAAGTAGACAGTCTTAAAATATGCCAGATTTATCACGGTGGCTCACGCTCATTGTAATAAATTTGCTGCATGTTTAGACACTTATCTTACTTTACACCATCTATTGGTTGGCTTAGTCTGTACCAATAACTGTGGCAAAATATTGGCACATTTTATGGCGCAGGATGTTGCATGCCCTATTTTTAAAAATAAACTGTTCCCCCCACTAATAATGTCATGTCCGTCACTCACTCAATGCCGCAGCTAATCACATGACAGATATATGTAATTTCATCAGTGGGGAACCCCGGAGCAGTAATGACACTAAAGTGGGCGAGTACGTTTTAGTTTTTTTCAGGACAGTTGCAGGTGGTAGTAGAGTTTCCAAAACTGCTGTAAAACGGTTTTGAACATCACCCCACTTGCTTAACTCCTCTTTTAATCTGGCATAGTAAAATCTAACGTTAAGGGTATGTTCACACGATGTACAGTACGCGCCGCAGTACATCATGTGTTTCGGGAGCTCGCGCTAATAAGCACGTACTCCCACGGCGCGGGGGGGGCCGGCAACCCACCGGCCCCATAGACATTCATAACTTGTGGCGTGTATTTGACGCAAATAATTGACATGTCACTTATCTCCCCGCGCGTACAGTCCGATTGTATTGTGCGAGCAGGGAGAGGAGGCGTAATCCATAGTTCTCTATGAGAGGTATGGATTACCGTAATTATGGCGCGCATTTCCCCACGTATTATGCACAGTACACCGTGAAATACGCGTGAAAAGGCGCCCCAAAATAAGGCGTGTGACCATACCCTAAGGGTAAAGGCTGGGAAAACTGCATAAACCGGGAACTATTGTTCTATAAGTTTGTATGAAGACAATTTGTAAATATTCACATTTAAATCCTGGAAAGAATGGAGCGCTCTTCAATCTCAGCCAGCTATTTATTTTCCATTTCCGTCCTCATGATAAGCAGAACATATATAATACGTTTCTTGCCTGTGTTGCCACGCAACTCCACTTTTATCAGGTGTCTGTGGCAGATTTTCTTTGTTTAAAATATGAAAGCATGAAACATTTGTTAATCCATAGAAATGAAAAATAAGAACGACTGTTTATGCGTTTATTGAAAGTTCACCTCCCTTGCTTAAAGAGAACGTGCCAACTGCTTTATGCTGCTCCAACGACGGGCAGCATGAAATAGCTGAAGGTTACCTGGGCACAACCATATGGGTTTTACCAGGTCAGAGACGACGGGTAGGTGACCGCCTATGGCGCCACTTCATTCCAGGCAGGAAGGGGACACAAGGAGGCATGGAGTGGGCTGAATTTTCCATGAGGAGAGAGCACTATGTGCCTTATTTGCCGAGGGCACCAGAAGAAGACCTTGTCCCAGTCCTGGATTTCACCTTCAAACACAGCTGCGTTTCATGATGAATTTGGGGAAGATATGGGGAGAAGTGACTCCACTGAGTGCCTTCTCCTTGCCCCTCCCCCACCCCCCTACTGCTAAACTGACAGAGCTCTCCTATTTTTCCCTTTAGATAAATGGTTGTCAGTTTATCTGGGAGGATGCCGGGAGAAACTGGACAACGGAGTCCTCTTTTGCCCACTGTGGCTCCTCCCCACAACCTTGCCAAAATTTCCCGGGTGTTTTACCCTGAAATATCACATTTCAGTGCAAAATTCACATCATTAGGACCAAGTAACCTACAGGTATTTCAGGCAGCATAAAATAGCAGACAGGTTCCCTTTAATGATGTCTCCTTCAAGCCCCCCTTTAAATACACAGTTAGCATATACACTGATCAGCCATAGTATTAAAATCACAGTCAGGAACAGTTAATAACATTGATCATCCCATTACAATGGCACCTATCAGGAAGTAGAATATATTCTTCTTCTTATATTATTATAAATGTAAGGACATTTACCAGATTTTGATGGCTAGGCAATTAGGCCAGAGCATCTCCAAAATGGCAGGTTTTCTGAGGTGTTCCTGGTATACAGTGATTAGCAAATACTAAACTGCTCCAAGGAAGGACAACCAGTGAACCAAGGATAGGGTCATACACACCCAAGGCTCAATGATGTGTCTGTGCAGTGAGGGTTAACACGTCTGGTTCAATCCCACATGTATAGATACTGTAGGTGGAAGGACATATAGGGCATCTCAGCTTGCTGAGTATTGGGCTGCAAAGCTGCTAATCGGTCAGTGCCATTGCTGACCTCTGTCCATTGCTAAAAATGCCTACAATAAGCATATGAGCCTCAAAATTGAGCCATGGAGCAATGAAAAAAGGCAGCCTGGTCTGATGAATCATGTTTTCTTTGACTTCATGTGGATGTGTCACTTACTTGGGGAATACAGGAGATGGCACCAGGATGCACTCCGAGGAACACAAGTCCTCCGCTGGCAGTGTGATGCTCTGGGCAATCTATTTCTGGGAAACCGTGGGTTTTGGTGTCATGTGGATGTTACAGTGACACGTATCATCTACCTAAATATTGTACAGACCAAGTCTAGCCATCTACAGCAGAGGTATTACCTAATGGCAGTGGCCTCTTTCAGCAGGACAATGGTTCCTGTCACACGCCAAAAATTGCTCATGAATGAGTCAAGGAGCATAGAGTTTAGGGCAATGACTTGGACTTCAAATTACCAAATCTAAGTCTGATCGAGGATCTGTAAGGCGTGCTGGAAAAGCAAGCCCGATTTTTACACCTTGTATGAAAAAATATGAATGGTTTAATGGGTTTGTTCAAGATCAGAAGACTATGGCTGCTGTCTTGCAGAGGCAGCACAAACACCTATCCATGGGTTGTATCTACTATTTAAATGTATATATTAGAGAAAATAGTCGGTGGGCCAGTGGGAGGAAGAACCCAGGGAGAATGAGAATGTGGAGTGTGAAAGGCCATATCTGGACCAGCAAAGAACTCATGCACTCTAATATATACAGTTTATTGTATATAGTTTTTTTACTGCCAAATTGTAACGGTCCAACACTTAACAACAATAAAAGAGTTCTATTTAAGTCATCTCCCATGAAGTCAAGCTACAATACCATACACAACCTATGAACAAGTGTGATACTGTTTCCGGACAACCCTTTAAAAGGGTTGTCTCACTACAAAGATTAGCTTTCAACATATAGGGAACACTAAATGAAGACGTTTTCCAAATATATTGCTTTGTTCATTTTGTTGTTGTTGAGGAACTAAAAGTTATTTTATCACCCTCTGAGGGCTTTCTGGTTTCCCAGGTGACTGAACTTTGTACTTCTCTCCCCTGCTGTTTGTTCTATCTGATAATAGAGAGTGATGTCATCACAAAGGTCCTGGTAGCACAGAACTGCAGGCAGTGAGAGCTTGTGTGTTATCTGATCTTTCAGACAAAAGACCGTAATTACTACTGTTTACTTTAAAGGAGTTTTATCATTTCATTAAATGGTCTTCAGAATAAGGGGACAGTGAAAACAGGCAACTTTGCAATTGGATGTCATTAGCAAAGCTGTCTTGTATTCACAGTATTCCTTATCTTGTGTTTTTGTTTACACGGATATCCAGTCCTGGTCGAATCCCTCCGGATCCCTCCTCCTTGCATTTCACTAGCTGAGAGCTCATTTACATTCTGTACAGCCCCCCCTTCCCCTCACCCACCCGGCATATTCACGGAGCTGTGTCTCTCACTCAGAGTAAGGGACCGTCACATTTTCACTTTATACAGGCAGAAGAAACAGAATTACACTGAAGGGCTTACACAATCAGGAAATAGCACAATTTGTGTCGATCCCTGCCTGACTCAGAGTTAGGGGCCATAGCATTTTCTCTCTCCACACCCAGCAGAAACAGACTGGAACAGATTCTACAATGAGAAAACATAACAGTTTTGTCCCGGTGCCTAACTCTCCTGCATAGAAGCGAGATCTGTGCCATTCATAGAGCATCTCCAGCTGTGAGAGGAGAAGAGTTCAGTCGCTCAGTCTAGATTGAATGCAGCCTGTGGTATGTATACAGCTCTTACAAAATAACACTGCATAGGGAAAGACACAGTGACATGTGCACTCATAGAGGGGGGGGGGGGGGAGGGAGTCTCGGGAGCCAGCATGCACAGTGAAGGGGGGGATGAGGTCACCCAGCTGGGAGGGGAAGAAATGCATTTCCAGAGTTGAGAAGCTGAGAGCAGTGTGAATCAGCCGAACTAAGGAAGCGATACATCCCCTTTAACTCGGAAGCTTTCCTGACTGCATGAGAGTTATCTAATTAGCAGAAGTCTCAATACAAGGAGCTCATATGCTAATTACAGACAGCTTGACCAGGAAGTGACAGAGTAAAGCAGCATTATTTCATTCATGCATCCTATGAAACTTTGAGATGAGACAACCCCTTTAAGTACTATTACTCCTTTACAAATTTTCCATACAGTGGCTTTTTCATTCTGAGGATAGATAGTCCAAACCATGCATGTAGCCTATATGGAGGGCTCACAAAGTCATGGTAGATCTGTATTAGTCATTCTCCCTTTATGGTATAGCTCCATATCGTGACATCTGATGGACATTAGCACAAGTTATACAAAAAATCTCTATGTGCCTCTGTAAAAAGAGGCATGAATATGTAAGGTATGACCCATAGGCTTTTGTGGGTGCTATATTACTAGTCCTAAGCCCTGTTTATGAGCTGGAGTGCATGTTCCATTAAAATGAAAAGAACATGCTTCTTTAGAAGGAATTTGCTGGCCAACAAGTTGAAGCCCCTTAATGGCATAGTCTCACAGAGTTTTTAGATGCTCTGGGCCTATGGTGTGTTCAATAACACTTGTCATGTCACATATGCCCACATCTTTGCTTTTAGCCACCCTGGCAATTTTACTCTAGAACAGGAATCCTCAAACTGCGGCCCTCCAGCTGTTGGGAAACTACAACTCCCATCATGCATTTATATAATCTAGAACAGTGGGAATGATGGGAGTTGTAGATTCCCAACAGCCGGAGGGCCGCAGTTTGAGGACGCCTGCTCTAGAACAACACTACAAGCTAGGCCTCTAGATTACTGATGCCCATTTTGGTGTCATTTTAATTGCTAAAATAAATCTACATTACATTCTGTAGGACTCGATTTCAATTTTACGGTAATATATTTGAAGAGCTCTCCCCCCCCCTTCATCCCAGCCCACAGAGCATATGAGAGAGATCTTGGCTCAGCTGAATAATTCAGCAGAGGGAACATTTGGCTCGTCCCAGTTAGATTTGCCAAGATGCCAAATTAACAGATAATGATCAACAAAATTCTAGACAGACAGGACGAGGCTACAGATTTAAGAGCGGGGTAAAGGAATAACAATGATGGGTAAGTGATCCATATGATGGCGAATACCACAGTGACCAAATGTTTTATCTTGTATAGTGTTTCACTGTTGGTAAAATATAAAGAGAAATGGCTATCAGGGACGAGGATGATAAATTCCTGTCTGAATCACAGCGCTGAGCCGAGCCTGATTACCTGTCATTACATCATATTAAAGACAATCTGCATGTCTGCTGCCATCTATCTTAGGTTTGATTTATCCTCATATTTTTAATCACCCCCAGTGTCGTCTCTTTTTCTCTACTGTTATACCTTACTATCATAATGATTAAAGGCACAGTAACCTTTCCTAATCTCCTCTTAAAGGGATTGCCCGGTTCCTACAAAAAATAAATATTTATCACCTTGGGCTCCAGTAAAGGGACACCACCATCAAAATTTTTCTTTTTACATAATGACAAACAATATGAGACTATATATATTTTTTAAAGTAGTTTTTTTTTTTTATAATTTTGAAAAATGTTCCTCTGTACATGACTTCCTGGTTTGTCTCGCTGACTTCCTCTCTGTCAGCTTTAAAGTGGCTTTGCCACAAAGTGATTTCCTTACTTCTTATCTGCTCAAGGGAGAATATAAACAAAGCATGCTGAGTCATGAATGGCTGCAGGGGTGAGAAGGAGGGGGTGAGCAGAGAGCGAGGAAGCAGGGAACGTCTCTAAAGTTTACTCAAATAATAACATTACAACAGTAGATTCTCTATACAGCAGACAGACTCATACACTGCACTTTCTACCCAGCCCCTTGCAAGCTCCTTCATGTTCCCTGTCATCAGATAAGAAGTGCAAACATGCAAGCGCAGCCAGAACAGCTCCTGTCAGTGTCCTGGTCGTGTCTAATGTAAACTGTCAGGAAACTAAGGGGGACTGAGCAATGCTGTAGGTCTCAGAGGCTTCACTTTTTGTAATCACATATTTAGAAAAGTGATTAAATACCCATTTTGGAGGATCCCACGTCAACATTACATCGTGGCAAAAACCGTCAGTGAGGATTGCCTGATGGTTCTTCTTTCAGGCCAGTTAGGTCCTGAAAGGTCTAAGTATTATTAGCAGAACCTGATAAGTGTGAAGAAACTTCCTCCTTTGTGCATAATAAGATTAGTACATTATCCTTTCATGTATTGCTCTTTTTATTGCCCTGGAGTCTTATCTTATCTATCCCTGTCCAGAGAACAATAGAGAAATCATTATCATTTGTGATTAGATTACATTGAGATAAGCAGTGCCAATAGTAAGGTGAGAGTAGTCTGCCCTGCCATTCAGGAGTTACCTCCCCACAATCGCTGCTAGAGAAGATTCTTTATGTAATTGTTATTGGCATAGAGCTGCCAAAAGGAGAAAAAAATACTGCCAAAAATAAAATTAAAAAAATTGGTTTTCACTCCTATACTCACTTTCCTTCACTCCTCCGTTCCAGCTCTGGGTCTCTCCGGTCTTCTGTTTACGTTTCTCTCCTTCCAAACCAGGAAAACACCACAGCAGCTGCACATTGGTTGCAGTGATCACGCGCCAAGCGCTTACATTACCATTCAGAAGTTGACAGCTCCAAACAGTGATGTAGGCAGAGGCCAATCAGCAATTGCAGCGGAGACGTCCCTTTCGGAAGAACAATGTAAACAGGAGACTATACAGACTAAGCTCTTGGACAGAGAATGGGGAGTAAAGTTTTTTCTTACTTGGACCCCAGTAGCTCATTATTCATTTTTTACAGAATCCAGACAACCCCTTTAAAGCAGTATTCCCTTCTCATGTTAGGAAATGCCATCAATGGGAAATAGGACCTCTGGGATCTTTATTGATTGTGAGAATGTGGATGCAGCGAAGGTGCAGCTCTATGTCCCCTTCTCTGTGGCCAACCTTAGCAGCAACATTTAAGCATATTTGGACCATTAATTTAAGATCACTAGGTATTTACCGTGTCTGTGGAGACCTCAAGTATAGATCTCCCACAAAGCATACATGGTATAACAAAGATTTATTACTGACCTCAGCAGTAAACCAGTGCTCCAGCCCAGAAGCGTAACTTCAAGTTCTTGGGCCATAGTGCAAAAAGTGAATTGGGCCTCCCCAGTTACCATGTGCCATTTACAATATTGGTATCTTCTTATGTGGCAGAAGGATTTTTGGGCTCCCTCAGACTGCAGGACCTGGTAGTGACTGCTACCGGTGCAACCCCTATAGCTTCGCCCCTGCTCCAATTTAGCCACTAAATATTACAGGGGAATTGCAGTTCTAGATACAAAACTGAGCAGCCATTAACATTGATTATCAATTGCCAGGCATATTTGCAGTGCTGCCCCCATTTAGTGTAGGGACCCACTTTATAGAGGTCGCCGTGAAGTGGCAAGTGGGCCTATACATTTTGATCAAAAAGTATATACTAAGAACCTCCTGTTCATTTTTGTAAAGTTTTGCTGAGAAGCTTTAGATCAATGTATAGTGTGAGGATGTGCGGTCCATGTCTCTCCCTTCCAGATTTGAATATTTGCAGGTAAAACTGCATTCTATCTGCAAACTCATGTACCCATAACAATCTGTTTAAAAACACCCTGAAAGCGAGATAGCACGGGGCATATGTCACAAGCATAATATGCATGGAACATCTAGCATCCACAATTTACTCTTTACAGGCACCTCCTACATATTACATCGCTACCCAGTGGGAACCAAAATATTTTTGGTGATAATGATAATGGGTTTTGATTGTGCTTACTAAATAGCTTTCATGATCAATTAACATTGAAGGGGCTATCCCATAAAAAAACTTTAACATAGTCACAGGAAAGGTGACACACATATCGTGGCTGGGGGTCATAATAACCATTAGAACACGGGTCTAAGGGCCCGTTTACATGGCACAGGACAAATACTGGTCGGTTTATCCGACCAGTATATGCCCGGTTTTTGTGCCGTCCCCACGGTCACGGGAGGACGGCTTTTCTCCGCAATAAGCAGAGAAAAGCCCTCCCCCTTCACATTCACTTGTTCATATTCCGTCCGAAAACCAGATGGAAGAATGAACATGTTGAATGTTTTTCGAGCGGCCGGCGGTCTAAAAAACCGGCGGGCGGAAAACCTGTGCAGTGGGGACTGCTGCACAGGTTTTCCATAGCGGCACGTGTAAGGGCATGTTCACACGGCGTTTTGGGGCCGAGGTTTTCGGAGCGTTTCCTCGCCCAAAACCGCGTCCAAAATGCTTCCAAAACGCCAGTTCATTTCATTGATTCCTATGTAAAACCTTGTTGTAGTTCACACACAACGAGGTTTTTACACGCTTCTTTGGAAGCAATGAAAAAGAAGTGTCATGTCAATTCTTGAAGCACGTTGTAGGCGTGGTTTTCGGCGCTTTTTTTAGCGCGGTTTTGGCCCTTCTTTGCCGCGGTTTTCATTGCGGTTTTTGTTCTGTCTATTCATTTATATGGGTGAAAACCTTGTCGAAAACCTGATCAAAGCCTCGTCAAAAACCTCATCTGAAGAAGCGTGTTTCAGGCGAGGTTTTGATGTGGTTTGGACAAGGTTTTGGGCGAGGACACACTCCGAAAACCTCGTCCAAAAACGCAGTGTGAACATGCCCTAAAAGTTTGCGGCCTGTCTTTCAGACGGTTTGAAAAATCGCAAATCGGCCGCAAACCGGTGCCATGGGGACATGGCCTTAAGCTCCTTGTTCCCCAAAAATTTTATGCCGGTGGTCACACGCACACTGCTGCTCCACAAAAGTCTTTGGGACTAACGGAGAAAGCCAAGCACTGTATTCATCCATTTCCATTAGTCCTATCGCTAAGGTGTATGTGTGATCATTACTCCATTCAAATTTCTCCAGGGCAGGTGGCTTTGGACCTCTGCTCTAGTGATGTGTGTGTCCCAGTGCAGGGGTCCTCAGCAAGCATACAGTTTGAATATGAATATGTAATTTTTTTTAGGAATAAGGCCCTGTTCAGATTTATCTTGTAGGTTCCTTTCTTCTGATTGTACACATAATAACCTCTTCTATTTTGGTTACAAAAACAATAGATATTGGAATTGTTTAGAGAATTAAATGTATTGGCAAAATATTGTTGGAGGTTCCAATGGAAAGATGAAAACCTGATGAAAAGAGGTTTTCAAGGTTATTTTAAGATGTGTCCACCGCTTGTCATTGTTTTAAAAGAAGAAGCTATACAGTTTTATCCACTGCTTCCAGGGCTGAGCTTTATTTAGCCAAATATAGCAATGTCATGCCCATATGCCTATGCTACGGCTGCAGTCAATTACTTGCTTCAATGGGCTTGTGCCATATACCCTGCGAGGAAATAAACTAGCGAATACCACTCACCAGTTAAAAGGGTGTTCCCACCACACATATTAAAGACATATCAATGGGATGTGACATAAAAGCGTGATAGATGCGGGTCCTCCGAAAGTCTAAGCTCAGAATAGAGAACCAGTCACGCTTGCGCATGGCTCTCCATTCTGTTCTATGGGAGTTCTGAGTATGGCCAAATAAATCGCTCACTTGCACTTGGAACTCTCATAGGGCAGAATGGATAGTCCTGCGCAAGCGCAACTGGTTCTCTGTTCTAAGACAACACTTTCAAGGCTCGTGGCCAGAGACTGGATCTGCACCTCTCACACTTTGATGTCATATCTTATTAATATACCTTAAAAGTGAAGGGTTGGAAAACCCGTTAAAGCAGTAGCTTAAATTAAAAATAAAACTCAGAGAGCCCCTTTAACTAATCCCAATAATCTTACATCCCGGCTAATAAAATCCTAGAGGTGGAATGTGTCTCTATCTGGTGCCGCTAAAGCTGTGTGTAGTAAAGACATCAGTTTTAACTGCCTTATTGTTGATGCTTTATAGGTTGGAACCTCAACTATAAAATGCTACTTTGCCTGAGGCTATTATGTCAAGACTATAAGTAAAGTGGTTACAAAATAGGGAATCTACAGTATTTCCAAAAAGAAACAAAATAATCTCATTGAAAATGCAGCTGAAGTGGAAAAGGCCTGACACTGTTCCACAAAATTTTCAATGCAAACAGTGATGTTTAGAAAGCTTTTACAGCAGCGCTGTTTATAAAAAAGAAAAAAAAATCCTACCATTATATTAGTGCATTAACAGCTAACCTAAAGTGAACCTGTTGAGCAGAATGTGATAGAGGGAGAGGTGCTGAGCTCTGTGATATATAGGGTTATATGATAGAGGAGAGGAGCTGAGCTCTGTGATATATAGGGTTATATGATAGAGGAGAGATGCTGAGCGCTGTGATATATAGGGTTATATGATAGAGGAAAGGAGCCGAGCTCTAGGATATATAGGGTTATATGACAGAGGAGAGGAGCTGAGCTCTGTGATATATAGGGTTATATGATAGAGGGAGAGGAGCCGAGCTCTATGATATATAGGGTTATATGATAGAGGAGAGAAGCTGACTCTGTGGATATTATAGGGTTATATATGATAGAGGAAAAGGAGCTGAGCTCTGTGATATATAGGGTTATATGATAGAGGAGAGAAGCAGAGCTCTGTGATATATAGGGTTATATGATAGAGGAGAGAAGCTGAGCTCTGTGATTTATAGGGTAATAGGATAGAGGAGAGAAGCTGAGCTCTATGTTATATAGGGTTATATGATAGAGGAGAGAAGCTGAGCTCAGATCTGTTTCATCTATCCTGATAGGCTGCCAGCACTGGTTGCTATAGCTACAGACCTGGCTTCTATGGCAGCCTAGTGGAAGCCAGTAAACACGCCCCTGAATTCAAAGTGAAACCAAGAAAACAGGACTGAGGTAAGATGAATCAGTGTAGTGAGACAACCCCTTTAAGAAACCTTGACAGTCTTGTTTACTCTGCCCACATAAATCACTGACAGCATTCCCTCGATCAGTCACTGGATGGGTGGAGGTAAGAAGTAATTTCCCTGTTTTAGGATTTACTCTTTTTACTTAGAAATCCTACTTTAATTGACAAACCTATATATCACAGAGCTCAGCTCCTCTCCTCTATCATACAACCCTATATATCACAGAGCTCAGCTCCTCTCCTCTATCATATAACCCTATATATCACAGAGCTCAGCTTCTCTCCTCTATCATATAACCCTATATATCACAGAGCTCAGCTTCTCTCCCTCTATCATATATCCCAATATATCACAGAGCTCAGCTCCTCTCCTCTATCATATAACCCTATATATCACAGAGCTCAGCTTCTCTTCTCTATCATATAACCCTATATATCACAGAGCTCAGCTCCTCTCCTCTATCATATAACCCTATATATCACAGAGCTCAGCTCCTCTAGCATATAACCCTATATATCACAGAGCTCAGCTTCTCTCCTCTATCATATAACCCTATATATAACAGAGCTCAGCTTCTCTCCCCTATCATATAACCCTATATATCATATAGCTCAGCTTCAATACCTCTATCATATAATCCTATATAACACAGAGCTCAGCTTCTCTCCTCTATCATATAACCCTATAGATCACAGAGCTCATCTTCTCTCGCTTTATCACATCCTGCTCTCAGATTGAGCAGCATAAACCACCTGACAGGTTCGCTTCAAGCCATAAACTTCTTAAACTCAGTTTGCAACAAGAATTAGTTAATAATTTCCAAGTAGGGCAATTAAAGTGTTTTAGCAATTTTGGTACCATCTAAGCGGTAATGGCTCTCCAGCATGTCCCAACAGGATGCAAGTTGTAGTTTCCCAACAGCTGAAGAGCCACAAATTGGAGGCAGTGAATGAAAACAAGTAGTAAAAAGCAATGATCTTTGGACTTACATGAATTCCACTGAACCCGAGATGAGGTCAGTCTAGTGGAGCTAGGTTTTTTATTCCCTTAATGACAGATTGACTTGTGTCTTATGGAGCATTTTTTCTCCACTGGATCAATATGGGCATCTATTGATTTCTGCCTCTTCCCTCCTTCCTTTTATCCATTCGTTCACATCCTCTTCTCACCCCTGATTGTATTTCTTAGCCATACGTCTTTTTCTTAAATCCTACTGTAGAAATACGTATTGGGAAAAGGTGAAGCAGTTGGTTCCAAGACAAAATGCAATGGGATGCTGTGGATCTGGGGACAGATTCAGTACTGGATGAGTGGTTGCTATTTAAAAGGGTTGTCTCACCATGCTGGTTTATAGAGCCACAGCAGCTTCAGGCTCACGCTTTCTGTTCAGGCTGTGGGTGGTTCTACAGTAGTGATTGGCATATCAGCTCTGCTATTCCTAGCTCATACTATTACAATGAGATGAAAGCAAGTGTTGTGTGAACTGTAGTGCACAAGGCTACAGAGCCCTAAAATGGTTAACACTGGTCAGCAAGCAGGTGCATAGCTATAGGAGGTGCAGGGGTAGCAGTCACTACTGGGCCCTGCAGCCTAAGGGGGCCCAAAAGCCTTTCTGCCACATAAGGAGACATCAACATTGTAAGCGGCACATGGTAGCTGGGGGCCCATTTCACTTTTTGCACTGGGGCCCAGGAGCTTCAAGTTACGTCTCTGTCAGCAAGCGAGGCTCTTTCAAGATAAGGAGCACAACCAGTTAGTGAGCTATCATTTGGACCACTGCTGCAGCCTCTAATAGGAAAGAGGTAGCTACTAACTAAGGAAACTTGTCTGCAAAAGTAGGAGATCAGATCTGCTCTTGACTCTGAAGAGAAGCAAAATCAGAACAGCAATGTATTTGATAATAGTCTTTATTTACCTTTGCCTGCATGTTTAAAGCTAACCAATGAATACCTCTTTAACAGTTTGGATGGTAATACATTGGGGCAGATTTTCAACGCCTCTAATTGTGCCAAAATTTTGGTGCAATTTTTTGCTACACAGCGGCATGTGCAATGCCACACCTCTTTAAAATGGCCATATCCCTTTTGTTATACGAGAAGCAGAAGTGTCTAGAAATTTTTTAAAAGACATAAATGTAGTGTAAGGGTATGTTCACACAGCGTTTTTCAATCCGAAAAAGGTATTGAAAAGCGCTGCGTAAAATGTATCCACAAGACCTATCCAAAGTGTGCTGCATGTTTGGATGCATTTTTGCTGCAGCAGGACCGCACCCTGTAGTTTTAAATAGGGCGTCTGCTGCGTCAAAGGGATCAAGAATGAACATGTCAATTATTTGAACGGAGCAGAAAGACGCATATAAAACACACATCGGTGATCAGTCGTCTGAACGGCAATGCGTGTTTCACATTGAAAGCAATGTCAATCACACTGCACATTGTTAGATGCGCGTTTGGGTTCGAAACAAGGATCCAGATGCATCTAAAAAACGTTGTGTGAACATCCCTTAAAGCATGTACGCTATTATTTTTTATGCATAATGCCATAATAAACGTGCCCTAATATATAACAATTAGCCTGGGAGGGAGAATGCAATGACAGGTAATTTGAGGAACATACATGTCTCAGTGTTAAACCATGAAGTTTGCCAAGTTTAAGCTTTATTTACAAGGTTTGTTTCTTGGTTTCCGTTAACAATGGAGTGCAATAATAGCTTCTAATGGATCTGTTAAGTTCCAACATGGTTTCTTTTGTTTTGACAGGAAGAACAGCAGTGTATGTAGCAATATTCTCTCCGTTTAGTATGCAATATATAGGCCCAGACACACGTGAACAGAACCTTGATAAAGGGATTGCATTATAGTTTGTCTTCTCTTATTGCACATTCCTTAAACATAAACTGAAAGATAAAATATGAAATTTGCACCATTTGATTATTGTAAGTTTCAAAAGGAACCCGCCTTTGGGGGACATAAAATGTAGCAATGGACCGGTTATCTCTTAGGGGGAATCTAAAGTAGTTTTGGGGTACTCACATTAATTGTTGCAGCACAGGAAGATGGGAATCCGACGTAGTCGTGAGGCTGCCCCCACTAACCCACCACAGACTGATCATTTTCTCCATATGTAAAGTGATATCAAAAAGAGGTTTTGCTCCATTGGGAGAGCTGGAAAGCTTGCGGCTCATGAATATACCAGCCTGACATTGTGTTGCAATGATATGCAAACATCTAGGCGGTCAACGAGTGACTCACAGAGTCTACAAGACTGGAGAGCTGGCTGTCATTGACAGTAGACTCTCCAGAGAGTGGACAGGGATAGTTTATTATCATCCCTGCTTCTCCAATTGCTCTCCAGGGCTCAGTGACTATAGGAGCTGCTTTATAGGCGCATATCAGCCCTGCAGTCATTGCTGGGGGTTGTATTCCCCCTATAAATAGGACTTATATCCGCCTCAGTTACATGATGATAAAAAGAATAAGGAGAAGTGATTTAAAAATGCCCCCAAAACGTATTTTTATGACGTTACGGGGGTGGGGAGATGCACTGTGTAAAATAGAAATTTACAAAAGAGAAAACAAAAAATAAATACACAAAAATCCAAACCACATCTTTCAGCCCAGCCCTATCACCTATATAAAAATGTCCCTAGAAGGATAAAATGTTTTATTATTAAATTAAAAAAACTTCAAAAATAGACATTTCTGTATTTGATTTTTACCATTTTTTCTCATATTATTGAAAAAATTTTAAAAATCGTAAATATGGATCCTTATCACAGAAAAAAAGTGAAAACAATAGTTGAAATGAACTTAATAACGAAGCACGAGAAAGCATTAGAGCTTTAAATTGTGCATGTACATAAAAATGTGCCTGGCAAGGAATGGTGGTTAACAGCCTGGTCAAGAAATGGTTAAACTGATTCTCCAAAATTACTGTATATTTACATACAGGTGCACCATCAGGGTAGTACTGCTATTAGGGGGGTATAAACAAATTTTAAAAAAGTCAGCCTGCTGATATGGTGCAAGGCATGAAATGGTAGAGGATGGGGGGCCCAGATTATTCAGCTCTATGGGGCCCTGTGATTACTGATGCCAGCTCTGTTCACACATAAGTGATTGCTGAAATCAGGGTGTCTGTCCAGTGTTGGATTTGGATGCCTGGGGCCCACCAGTGGAGTGGATTCTTGGAGGCCACCACCAGTGGAGTGGATTCTTGGGGGCCACCACCAGTGGAGTGGATTCTTGGGGGCCACCACCAGTGGAGTGGATTCTTGGGGGCCACCACCAGTGGAGTGGATTCTTGGAGCACACCACCACCAGTGGAGTTGATTCCTGGAGCACACCACCACCAGTGGAGTGGATTCCTGGAGCTCACCACCACCAGTGGTGTTGTTTACTGGTGCACCCCACCACCAGTGGAGTGGATTCCTGGAGCACACCATCACCAGTGGAGTGGATTCCTGGAGCACACCATCACCAGTGGAGTGGATTCCTGGAGCACACCACCACCAGTGGAGTGGATTCATGGAGCACACCATCACCAGTGGAGTGGATTCTTGGAGCACACCACCACCAGTGGAGTGGATTCTTGGAGCACACCACCACCAGTGGAGTGGATTCTTGGAGCACACATCCACCAGTGGAGTGGATTCTTGGAGCACACCACCACCAGTGGAGTGGATTCTTGGAGCACTCCACCACCAGTGGAGTGGATTCTTGGAGCACACCACTACCAGTGTAGTGGATTCTTGGAGCACACCACCACCAGTGGAGTGGATTCTTGGAGCACACCATCACCAGTGGAGTTGATTCTTGGAGCACACCACCACCAGTGGAGTTGAATCATGGCGCACACCACCACCAGTGGAGTGGATTCTTGGAGCACACCATCACCAGTGGCGTGGATTCTTGGAGGACACCACCACCAGTGGAGTGGATTCCTGGAGCACACCACCACCAGTGCCCTGGATCCCTGGAGCACACCAGCACCTGTGGAGTGGATTCTTGGAGCACACAACCACCAGTGGAGTTGATTCTTGGAGGACACCACCACCAGTGGAGTGGATTCCTGGAGCACACCACCACCAGTGGAGTGGATTCCTGGAGCACACCACCACCAGTGGAGTGGATTCCTGGAGCACACCTCCACCAGTGGAGTGGATTCCTGGAGCACACCACCACCAGTGGAGTGGATTCTTGGAGGACACCACCACCAGTGGAGTGGATTCTTGGAGCACACCACCACCAGTGGAGTGGATTCTTGGAGCACACCACCACCAGTGGAGTGGATTCTTGGCGCACACCACCGCCAGTGGAGTTGACTCTTGGAGCACACCACCACCAGTGGAGTTGATTCATGGCGCACACTACCCCCAGTGGAGTGGATTCTTGGCGCACACCACCGCCAGTGGAGGTGATTCTTGGCGCACACCACCGCCAGTGGAGGTGATTCTTGGAGCACACCACCAGTAGAGTTGATTCTAGGGGCTCACCCTCCAGTTACTGTACAGACCTCCCACTTTCGGCCTCTTTCTCTGCTTTTCTCCCTGGAAAGTGGTCCCAGGCCTGCCATTCCCAGGGGCCCACCAGGAGTTTCCACTGCTCCCCTATTCGACAGTCTGAGCCTGTATCTGTCTGTCCGAGAGGACAGTATAAAGAGGCTGACTGGTTCGCTTCAAGCTACCAAGCCCTCCTTGTCTCATACTACACATTACATATTCATAAATGCACTTTGTATTTATCTATTAATGTTATACTGATATAAATCACTGGATCATACACTAAAGGCTGAAACAAATCATCAGCGCAAGAAAAACACATCTCTTTGCTGAAGGTCACAGAGACCTTGAGGATCTTCCTTCACCAGTAAATGAAATATGTCTCCAGGAAAGAATACCAGTTAGATATTTCTGCTGAGTCTAACTAAGAACTTAGTGATGCAATTAATTACAAGATTGATGCCAAATAAACTCACGTGTGAAACGTATCTTTTTAATTACCATGTGAGCACATCTCTACGCAGCGGTGTGGTAGCATTTCACTGCGCACATGATGGCAGAATATGGAAATATAGATTTTCTGTCATGCAAAGCCTCTATTCTCTCGTCTAGAATTTCAGTGGAACACGGGAATAAAATATTTGGTGGGTAAAAAGTGTTTATGCGGACTATTTACATAATGATTAGTCAATGACTTCTGGACTCTGTTTGCACTAAGCAGCAAAGTAAATAAATAGGCTTAGGCTTTGTTCACACGTTTCGGATTTGCCTGTGGCAAATCCTAACGTGTATATTACAAAAAATGTGTGGCAGACATCCGAAGCTGACACTTGGATTTCTGCCGGTGGATCCGCACAAGGATTAGTCCCATTGTCATTCAATGGAGCTAATCCATGGCTTTTCCATGCAGAATATAATGTGTGATGCATATTTCTGTTGCAAGTGAATGGGATATAAAATACATCATTCAGAAGCATAGGACGCAGAATGTTAGCGGATTTGATGATGATTTTGGCGTGAAATCCATGCTGAAATACTTGAACAATGTAATAATTAAACTGCTCTAGGCCGGGCTGCTCTGGGATTTAGCTGCATTTCCTAGCTTATTGATTAAGCAGTAATAGTGTCTGGCAGTGTTACCTGGGAGTTGTACAATACAGTTGTTTTAACACCATATCATTGTATTACTTAACCACTATATGGTAATTCATAAGGAGTCAAAGGGGTTTTCTCACTACAAAGATTAGCTTCCATCTTAAAGGGAATGGTAAATGAAGACTTTTTCTAAATACATTGGCCAATAGATTTTACTTCAGTCATGAGATCAGAAAGATTCTTTGAGTGCACCCAGGTTTCTATAGTTACCTGCATACCAGATGGACGTTTGTTATCTGATTGCTAAGAGCAGTGAGTGATGTCATCCCACTACTAAGACTGAGCTCCGAGGAAAGTAATTAGATCTAACAAGATTAGCTTTAGGGTATGTTCACACGGCTTATTTTGGGGCGTATTTCACGGCATATTTCGTGGCGTAATGCACTTAATACATGGGGAAATGCGCCCCATAATTACGGTAATCCATAGCTCTCACAGAGAACTATGGATTACGCCTCATCCCCCTGCGCGTACAATATGATCGTATTGTACGCGCGGGGAGATAAGTGACATGTCAAGTAAGTAATGCATGTCTATGGGGCCAGCGGGCCACGGGAGTACACACGTATTAGCGTGAGATTTCGAAGCACATGATGTATTGCGGCGCGTACTGTACGCACCGCAATACATCGTGTGAACATACCCTTAGTAAACAAAATGTACAAGTGCTGTGAGGACCGAAAAGGCTGCCTTTATCTGTAATATTTTTAGAGATAATTTCTCCTAAACTGTCAGAAGAGAAGCTAATCTCACTGACTAGAAGTTGAATATGCTTATTACTTCTGAAGAACCACACAAACCCTGAGGATACAGAGTGAGCACAAACTGTCTGTGAGTCAGTGAAACAGCCTAGTGACAAAACCTCTTTAATATTATTTAGTATATGAGGCCAGCCACAAAGGAAACTCTGGACTTAGATAAAGAAAGATAACGAGCAACTAAACTAATAAGAGAAATGAAGCATCTTGGTTATAAGGAAATGTTAAAAGAATTAAGGTTATTTAGTCTTGAAAAGAGATGTTTTGCAGCAGTTTTTGTAAGCCAAAACCAAGAATGGGTCAAAAACACAGAAGAGGTACAAACCTTTCTCTTTGTGGGTTCCACTCCTAATTTTGGCTTACAAATACTGCTGCAAACTAAGCGTCAAAAAAGTTATGTGTACCCAGCCTTAGGGAAGACATGACTAACTTGTACTGTATATAGATGCAAGCTAGAAAAAATATGGTTTAAAGCAGTTTGTGTAAAGCTCCTTTAAAAGACAAGGGGGCGCTCTTTCCATCTGGAGAAAAAAAGATGCAGTCTCTAGAGGCAACAAGCTGCCTTTACCATGAGAGTTGTAAATCTGTGGAATAGCCACCTCAGGTGCTGAACAGGTCAGGGCTTCAAGAACTTCTAAGGCAATTACTGGGAACAAAATAATAGTAAAAGGGCTGTCCAGAAGAACCTGGAAGTGAAGAGGAGCGGATCCCCAAGAAACTCCGAAGCTGCAGCAGTGGGGTACCAAGATGTGAGAATAACTATTTTTTGGAGGTTTTTTCACACCCTGTCCCCATTTAAATATAATTTTATTAAAGTGGACAGCCCTTTAACACTTATTCAGATGTACACTCACCGGCCACTTTATTAGGTACACCTGTCCAACTGCTCGTTAACACTTAATTTCTAATCAGCCAATCACATGGCGGCAACTCAGTGCATTTAGGCATGTAGACATGGTCAAGACAATCTCCTGCAGTTCAAACCGAGCATCAGTATGGGGAAGAAAGGTGATTTGAGTGCCTTTGAACGTGGCATGGTGTTGGTGCCAGAAGGCTGGTCTGAGTATTTCAGAAACTGCTGATCTCCTGGGATTTTCACGCACAACCATCTCTAGGGTTTACAGAGAATGGTCCGAAAAAGAAAAAACATCCAGTGAGCGGCAGTCCTGTGGGCGGAAATGCCTTGTTGATGCCAGAGGTCAAAGGAGAATGGGCAGACTGGTTCGAGCTGATAGAAAGGCAACAGTGACTCAAATAGCCACCCGTTACAACCAAGGTAGGCAGAAGAGCATCTCTGAACGCACAGTACGGCGAACTTTGAGGCAGATGGGCTACAGCAGCAGAAGACCACACCGGGTGCCACTCCTTTCAGCTAAGAACAGGAAACTGAGGCTCCAATTTGCCCAAGCTCATCGAAATTGGACAGTAGAAGATTGGAAAAACGTTGCCTGGTCTGATGAGTCTCGATTTCTGCTGCGACATTCGGATGGTAGGGTCAGAATTTGGCGTCAACAACATGAAAGCATGGATCCATCCTGCCTTGTATCAACGGTTCAGGCTGGTGGTGGTGGTGTCATGGTGTGGGGAATATTTTCTTGGCACTCTTTGGGCCCTTTGGTACCAATTGAGCATCGTTGCAACACCTTGTGGAATCTATGCCACAAGAATTGAGGCAGTTCTGAAGGCAAAAGGGGGTCCAACCCGTTACTAGCATGGTGTACCTAATAAAGTGGCCGGTGAGTGTATATAAGTGTATATAAGATGTATATAAGTGTTAAATCCAAACACAATACAATATCAGCAGCACTCTACTAGCATAAAAAACAGTCGAAGAGAATATAGGAAGTTTTTGAATAGCATTTCTGCTACTTTTAAATACATGAAAACTTGAGGTTCTTCATGTACTTTTTTAAATCAAAACTGTAAAAGTCTGGCACAGCAAGGCAACCTCAACACAGTAGCAGACAATTTTTTTTAAAAAAATTCCTATGTTTCCTTTGACTGTTTTTAATGCTAGTTGTTACGGTCTTGAGGTGGATCCGCTGGACCACCGCAGGCGATGGCGTAAGCCCACACCAGGGAGTGGAGTCTAAGTGGGTCCCGGTATTCACCAGAGCCCGCCGCAAAGCGGGATGGACTTGCTGCGGCGGGAGTCCACCAGGTCACTACCACTGGCGGGGCTTGCCTGCGGTGGCGGCCAAGGGTAGGCGAGGTACAGAATCGGCAGTCAGGCTCGTAGTCGGGGACAGGCAAGAAGGTCAGGGCAGGCGGCTGTGGTTCGTGAACGTAGACAGGCAGAAGGTCAGGGCAGGCGGCAAGGATCGTGGTCGGTAAACGTAAGCAAAAGGGTTCGGTACACGGTAGGCGAGACAAGGCTTTCTGGAACGCTTTCCCAATAGGCATGAGCACTAAAGATCCGGCAAAGGCCACTGGGAAGAGGCTGGGCTAAAATAGGAGCAGTGCCCGGCAATGGCCAATTACCGGCGCACTGTCCCTTTAAATCTCAGACTGCCGGCGCGCGCGCTCCCTAAGGGGCGGCGCCGCGCACGCCGAGAGACCGAGACGGACGGGGCAGGAGCGAGGCCGGGTAAGTCACTGGGGACCCGGGCAGCGGGATGAGCGGACCCCGGACCCGAGGTGCGGGACGGGGCGCCGCTCAGAGTCGGGGCACGGATGCGCCTGCGACCCGGGACGAGGGTCGCAGGGGCATCCGTGACACTAGTAGAGTGCTGCTGATACTGTATTGTGTTTGCATTTTGTTGCCACACCAGTGTGCACCTATCCTCATTTTCTGACAAATCTTATTGGCTGTTCAGACCAAACTTTGTTTTTAGATTGCTTGTATGGGGAAATGGCTTTCCCCCATTTTGGTTTTTGCACTCTTCTCATCTGTACAGGCTTTTTAAATTAGATCAGTATATAGTTATAATCTTCTCTCCTTGCAATGTGGAGGTCTGAACAGACATCAATAGAGGTAACAGAGTAGGTTCCCTTCTGTGTTGAGGTCGCCTTGCCATGGCAGATGGGCTTTTACAGTTTTGATCAAAAATTCCTATGTTTCCTTTGACTGTTTTTAGTACTAGCTGCTGATATTGTATTGTGTTTTATAGAATGTAAGCAGGTAACAAATTCTACAGATGTGAAAAATGATTTCCATAGGGAATGTCACTTTAGCACTGAATAATTATATGTAAGACCTCTTGGCAGTCCCCTGACTGCAGAAATAAGGGGAAAAAGCTGGGCATCCTAGTTTTCATCATTCTTGTGGAAAAAGATAAGCCACAGATGTTTTCTCTGCTGAGTAAATGTGTGCCAACCCCATTGCACAGGTTTGTGAGGAGGTGAAGAGGAAAAGCTATCAGCTGAACACATGTCAGGCAGAGGTACTTGGGGTAAGGAGTTCCCAATGTATACCCCAGACAGAAGGCTCTGACATTTGCCACTATATGGAGGCCTTCACTGGATGAATGAGGGCTTATGGCCAACGAGAACTCAAGCCACACAAGTCTGTCACAAAGTTTGCCTCTCCTTTTGACAAGCCACACCTCCATTTTGCAGGCCATGCCTCTTTTCTTTTTTTACAGGGCCCAACGCCCATAAATCATAATTGCCTCTTAAAAAAAAAATCATGTTTTTATCTCACAGTGTAAAAAAAAGATCAAAACTTTTACTTTTCCAGCAAAGGAGCTTTGTAAGGGCTTTACATTTGCGGGAATAGTTTAAATTTTCATTGATTTCATGTTGGGGTACATAAGATTTTGTTTTCTCACTTTTCATTCTGTTTTTTTATGAGACTGAAAGAAAGGCAATTCTGGCATGGTTTTTAGTTTTTAATTTTCGCAGTGTTCACTGTATAGATTAAGGTGCATAAGAATTTTAGAGACTAGATTTTTACAAACACCACAATACCCATTGTACCTGTACTTTTTTTTTTTAATAAAGTGTTTTTATTACAAAATTAGGCTTTTTTGTTTTGTTTTTTCATCTGTTAAACATTTTTTTTATCTTTTTCCTTTTCTGTCCCATTATGGGACTAGACTATGCAATAGTATAATACATAGCAACACATTACCATTTTATTATGTATTAAAGTGTATGCGATAGGAGCTTATTAGACTTTGTCTGTGACTCTGTATATGGCAGACATGGTGGCCAATATTGGGACTCCAGCTGCCATGACAACCATGGGCACTCTGCAGTCATGTTGCAGGGGTGCCAATAGTTGAGAGGGCAATACACTACGTGGAAATCCCTAAAGAAGCATTTATGCTATCTATCATACATGAAAAAACTTTGAGACTCTCGGTTCACATATTTTGATCAAAAGATGTTTAAGCTGCCCACGACTTTCAACGTGATCTCAAAATCGGCAGTCCTATCCTATCTTTACCTCTAAATCGAGCCAATCAGGCCTCTCGCTGGGTCAACCGACCTCCATTATTCAGAGAGAAAAAAATAAAAAACACCCAACCTGCAAGCTGCCCTTCTTATGACAGCCTGTGAGAGTGGGCGGGGACAGAAACCCAAAATGGAAGCACCCCTTCCTTCCCATATAGGTTAAAATCAATGTACACCAAGTATAACGTATGTTTCTGCACACAAAAACATTTCTGAAAAAACTTATGCAAACCTGGGTGCCACTGGCAGGGCTGCGGCACACATGTAATTATACATGTACACACATAGGACTGCCCGATTTTGAGATCACGTTGAAAGTCGTGGGCAATAGTTGAGAGAGGGCACCCCTTCAATCTGCTAACCACCTATATGCCGTGGATGATACTGACCGTGGAATCTGGATGGTTAAATAGCTGGGATCTGAGCTAGCTCCATTTCTTGCTGCTGCAGGGGATGCCTAGCTGTACATTACAGCCAACTCCTATTGCACAGCCTTTGAGCCCACACATTCAAGTGCCGTCCATGGTCACCACACTAGAGAAAGTTTCCAACTCTCCCGATGGTGCCACGTTGCCCCTGCTCCCCCACCCACAGCTAGCCACGCCAGTGTCTGTGGCTACATTTGGTGTATGTGCCAGGTGCATACAGTATACAAACACTATTTAAACAGAGCCTTATGCCTGAGGTCCACATCATATACTATAATATCCGCAATACGCTGTGGTGCTTGTAAAGCTGAACTAAAGCACAATTATGTGTGAAGTTGCTTTAATAACAGGTTTAAGATATATTATACCTAATATTCTACAGTAATACATGCCAGTTACTTAATATTAAAATGATGTTTCGTAAGCTCTGGATAATGAAGATGATGGCACGTTTTCCAATCTTATCTTTTTAATCTGTTGCATCTTAGGCCTGTGCTGCACTGAGCGTTTGATACTAGAATACTCAGGAGAGTGATTCATTATCATCACATCTGCCAGGTTCCAAACCGAGCCAAACTCCTACAACGCAAATAAATCCGATTGTGTGAAAGTCTCTGTGTTAAAATGTCTCAAACCTAAAACAGTTTTTTTTTATGTGCAAAAGGATATAGGAGGCTTCTAGCTAAAGAACAGCTGTATACATTACACAGCAAAATGCAGCCCTGCGTCTGCTCTCTGGGACATAGCTGATATTTAAAATGCACGGGTGCCTGCTAACATTATCAGCCAATTCGTTATCTTTCTGATTAGCAGTGACACACACATAATTAACCAGAAAAACCAAGAAAAGCAGAAGAAGCCCTAGGAGGGGAGGAAAAAAAAAGCGGAAAATGTTAACATATGAAGAATAAGATAAACACATTAAGGCTTAATAATAGCGCCTGAAAATGGGTTTCACACATTCAGCTTTTTAGATGCAATTTTTGAAGTCAAAATCATAAATTTATTTAAAACAAGAAAACTTTGTCTTTCCTAAATATGTGTCCTTGGATTATGATCCATTTCTGGTTTTGACATCAAAAACGACATCTAAAAAGCTAAACCTGTGAACCCAGTCTAAAGACAGTCGGGCACAATGATGTCAGCTGAACTTGCCAATATGAGCAAAACCAGCCAACAGTCTAATGTTTACGATGTCAGGGACAGCGACACAGGCACCAGAGGGCCCCTGTGTATGAACAATTCATGGGTCCCTTGCTCTACAATAGTCTCCCCTTCTCTATTGTAGATTGTAAGCTCTCATGGGCAGGGTCCGCTCTCCTTCTATATCAGTTTGATATTTAGTATTAGGGCATGTTCACACAGCATTTTTTGATCCGATTTTGGATCCCTGTTGGCATCGCATCCAAAAACACACTGGCGATCGGACCCTAAACGGATCTAACATGCAGCTGCGTGTGTGTATGCGTGTTGGATGCAGCAGGATGGCACCGTATAGTTTATCATAGGGCTCCTACTGCGTCTTTTGGACCAAGAATTGACATGTCAATTCCTGGAACGGATCCGAAAGATGGATCCGAAAGACGCAGTGAGACACACATTGGTGATCACTCGTGTGAACGCCGATGCGTGTTTCATATTAATAGCAATGTAAATCATATTGCTATTTGTTAGATGCGTGTTTGGGTCCGTAAGACGGATCCAAACACGCATCTAAAAGCATATGTTCACACGGACCCAACACTCCGTGTGAACATACCCTTATTATTGCATTTGTCTTATATTATGTATCTCAGCCCCTTGACTTGTATAGCGCCCTAGTATAATGGCACTCTAAAATAACGAACAACAACTGCAACCTCTGCTCTCCCTATAGCTTTGCCCTTGCAATTGTAAAGTACTTGCTTGTTTATATATATATATAAATATATATATATATCACACATTTGAAGAATTCAATATTTATTCCTAAATCAATAAGATATTGGAATACATGAATAGATCTTATGTATATGACCAATATAAATCTATTTGTTTGGCATATCAGTGCAAAAAGCGAATTGGTTAATCGCCCCTAGAATGTCTGACAGGCAACAAAACCACAATGCTGAATTCAGAGCATTCCTATTCATAGCTGCACCCATCCTCGCTCACTGCCATGTCAAACCTGTCTATGACTAGAAGAGATCTGAATAGCCATTTCAGTAAGTTTTCAGTTTAGATGCATCTACCACTCGAGATGCACTTCAAACTATGTGACAGAACCACCCCAATCTTTTATTCACCACTTCAATAGCCAGGAAGCCTCCTACACTAGACAGTCTTCTGGCGGCAGAAGTGGAGTGGGAATTAAATGATCAAAGTAAGGATGTCACTGTACCCAAGGCGACCTTCACTATGGCACATACTTGGCAATGAAGACAACCGATTGCAAGATATTTAATTTGTCAAATGCAATGCCCAATCCTCTAGATATTGATGTCATTACATGGTATATAGTCCCTGCAATAAGCCCGATTTTGTGAAATCATTACTGTTAGATGGAGCATCTGTCGGTTTTGGAATAGATTAGGATACAATATGAATAATCACTGATAACATAGAAAAGAAACCCTTAATAAATAATAAAGCTTAACCTTTCATAAAGATATTTTTTAAAAAATAGCAAAGGACAATACATAAACACCAGATTCCAACAGCATATCAGAGACAGCCACACTGCCACCACTGTACCACCAATTATATTGTAAAATAGCAACAAAAAACAAGGGACTGGGCGCTCGTTTCTTGGTAATAATCCTCGTAGATAGGATAAAAATTTAATTGTATTCCATTAAAATATTAAGGTATGAGCCCCAATATTGCAGAGTAACGTGCATAACGTGATTCGTGCCTATACGGCACTTCCTCAGATGCTTCTATGTTACATAAAAAACAAAACAGACACAAACATGAGACTTATTTAAATCAGATCTGCTCAAACGAGCGCCCGGTCCCTTGGTTTTTGTTACTATTTTCCATAGTTGCCTGTCGCCTTTTTTGGCTCCGGAGGATTAGGATTACGCGGCCGCTGTTTCCGAGGCTCGGATTGAGCCACCCGTGTCATCATGAGTGTTGTGCCTCTACCATAATTGCACAACACCATCAGGTGAGCACCCTCTATTGTATTTTATATATTGCTTATTGTATTGGACGTACTTTCACAGAAGAGCGCCACCTCTCTTTTTTATACCCTTTACCAATTATATTGTGCCTCATGCAGGCTCGGACTGGCCCACAGGGGAATCCCCCGGTGAGCCCCTGAACATGGAAGATCTGGAGTTTCTTTTAAACTGCATAAACATCCTTGAAAGGAGAAGAAAGGCATAGAGGAAGAGGCAAAAAGCAATAGGTAGAGTATAAAAGGTAGCTGTAGGATGTGCCCTCAGATCATCTCCACTGATGGTCCCCAGAAACAAATCCACAGGTGGGCCCTCAGAATACAATTCTATTGGTGGGCCCCAGGCACCCCACTCTGACACTGTCCTTATGTATCACCTTCTAATGTGGAATTGGGGTAAGTGGTGGTAGTCATACAAATATTTTAACCCTACAATCACTCTACCACTATCCTACGAACAAAAGTGGGGTAATCGCCCCGAAAAGGTTACCCCCACCTAACGGTAGCTAATCCTTACTGAAAAAAAAATGATTTCACCCTAAAGATGATCCCCCATAATAGTAATAGAGTAAACAGATACAATTACATCCAACATTAAATCCCAACGCATTTCCCCCCTGAAAATAAAGACACTTCCATGTCCATAAGGATATGCCAGCATTCTACAATCAGTGATGTCCTCATCTGGTGTTTATTTATGTAGTGTCCTTTGCTAGTTTTTTTAACAAAGATCTTTATTAGGGTATGTTCATACGGCGTAATTGCAGGGTATATTTCGGCACATAATTGCACTGCAATACGCCTGAAATGCACCCCGTACAGTACGCACCGCAATACGCTGCGTGAACATACCCTTAAAGGTTACATTTTATTATGTTTTTTTTTTCTATGTTAGCAGTGATCATATGTTATACTTTTGTTCACTATCAGGTGCTTTACTGTGAATTTTGATACAACATTTAACTGCAAGTATCCATCATTGTGGAATAACTGCAGGATGATTACATATTCATTTATAGAATTGAAATAAAAATTAAAGTGAAAAATGTAACTTTGTGATTATTACACTTTGCATTTATATGATCAGTCTCTTTGTTTCCTTACATTTAAGCTTTGAACAGTAACAGCTATCCCTCAGGTGTATGCATTGATATAATCTGGCTTAAAGTCTACCATCTGTCCAATTGATTTTCCGGCAATGATCCCAGCGTGGCTGCAGGTGATGGACATTGCTCCCCACCAGTTTGAAAACTCAGATGTTATATATGGTAATGACTTCACTTATGACTGTGGATGAGCAGATGTCTATGGGACTGTCTGAGGCTAGGGCTACACCTAGACCCTTTATCTCACTACAAAACCTTCAGTGATATTGCTGTCTGTAGGGTAGATACTTGCACTGATTTTAAAGGGGTATTTCCAATTGAGACATTTTTGGCATATTCAAAGGTTGAGAACAGCCCCTGTACTCCTCTTTGCAGAATGAAGAGGTGGTTGCACATGCACGGTTCTCTTCATTTATTTCAATTGGAGTTTCCGAGTACAGCAGTAGAGGAGAACATGCATGGCTTCCTCAACAATCTACCAAGTCTGGATCTCTAAATAGATGCTGGCCCCATAGATGGGACCCATAACTGTGACACATTTATGGCATATTCTATCAACATGCCATAAATGTCTAATATGTGAATACCCATTTATGTAATAGCAGCTACTTTTTCACTTGGAAATTTCTTACAAATCACTTATAGAAGTATTCCCACCATAGACTTTAATGGAATATCACTAGTATACGCCATTAAAGTCTGATAGGTGCAGTTACCACCTCTGTGACCCACACCTAACTTAGAAAGAGAGAGCTGGTTGCACTATAGCCACTCCAGTGCTGTGTTCGGTTTTAGGGTATGTTCGACGGGGTAATTTCGGCATGCATGTGTGTGAGGTGCGCGCCGAAATTATGGTAATCCATAGTTCTCATAGAGAACTATGGATTACGCCTACTCTGCCCGCTTGTACAATACGATCGTATTGTACGTGCGGGGAGATAAGTGACACGTCCATTATTTCCGGCGAATATGCGATGCGATTAATGAATGTCAATGGGGCTGGCGGGCTTCCCCCCCTCCCCCCCCGCAACGCGGAAGTACACGCGTATTAGCGCGAGCTCCCCAAAGACACAATGTACTGTGGCGTGTACTGTACGTGCCGCAATACATTGTGTGAACATAGCCTAAGTCTGAAATTCCATAGAACAGAATGAAGAGCAGTGTGCAAGTGCAACCGGCTCTCCACCCTGAGCCACAACCTTTGGGAGCCCATTCCTGAGATAAGTGCGGGTCCCAGAGGTGGGATCCATACCTTTCCAACTTTAATGGCATATCCCCAGTCTAAAGGGGTTGTCTGCTTCATTTTGATCAAATGTTTGTAGAATATTGACAGCATGATGAAGTAAAAAAGGTTAAATGTGCCTTTTCCAGAGCTGACACTCTCCTCTCTCTCCGCTGTCCTCCTGTTTGCCTCAAACTCTGGCCGAATGGGATTTTACGGCTACAGTCGTCATGTGTAATTGCCTGACGTCACTGTTCAGAGTGCTCACTTATGAACGGTGACATCAGGCAATGGCACGTGACAGCTACAACCAATCAGTAGCAGCAGCAGTCGCGTTTCATTCGGCCAGAGTGAGAAGTAAACAGTCGTGTGGCGGTGAGGTAGGACAGCTGCAGCTGTGGAAGAGAGAAGGAGGCGAGCTTAAGCTTTTTTTTTTTTTACTTTATCTGGCAATCAGTATGCTAAAACATTTGATTACAATGAAGTGAACAACCTTGTTAAGGGTTAGATTATTGAATTAAAAGGAAAAAAAGAGCTTTACCACAAAAAGTCTGTAGATCCAGCTTCCGATGTGCAGGGAATGCACTTTTGTGCATTGAATGCTCTTATTAAAACACTTGTCAAATCAAACAATGAGATGTTGTCCATAACCAGATTTCAGCAGTCATTTTTATATAGAAAATCAAAGCAGTGATGTCATTGGTTGCTTTCCCTGCAGATATGGCTCCTGGAACCCCTAGAAATCAGCCGTCTTGCCTTTTTATGGTGCATCAGCTGCAACAAGTCAAATGTAATGTACAAAGGTTAATCAAGGATTGGATCAAACAAAAAAAGCGCCACATCAGCCCACAGGTCATTAGTGGTATTACAACTCATCACTATACCATATAATGGAGCTGAGCTGCAATGCAAGGCACAACCTATGGAGACGGAGGGTGCCAATTTCAGAATAAGTCATGTATTTTTAAACCCTATATATTCTTTTAAAGTTTCCCCATGCATTACTTTGCTCAATTAGTATTTTTTGAAGCATATTTTGGAGCATAACAGGTGTATATTCTGCTCCGAAATAGGCATCATAAACTCTCTTAATACATGCCTCTCTATTCTACCTAGAAACATGAGGCATTGTGCATATTTAAAACATCATATTTTTCCACTTTATGCAACTTCTAAGCTATGCTTCAGGGGTTCTGGGGCCCCTTGGGGGGGACAAAAGGGGGAAAAGACATACTCGTGCAAAAACCAACCTCAACAACGGACACTAGGGGACTGATTACTTTATATTACTCCTTTCTACGAAAAGAAATAGATACACTAACAATCAGTCTGTTTCTTTTAAACCCTTTTTGACAAAGGGCCCCTTATCATCGAAGTTAACTAGGGCAGGAAAAAAAATTCCATTGGCCCTCTTACTGGGAGATGTTTCTAAAAATTTGCCCGAAGAAGCTACATTACACCCCACAGAGATTTCCTCTTGGGAAACATACCCAACTCCGTGCTCAAGGTGTTGCGAACCTCCCTCTTTGGGTCTATGATCTTTTTCCCCCCGATTCAGCCCTTTTTGGATTAAAAAACCACTTTTGCAAAAACACACCTTCCTTAAAAAAACCCCTTCACTGACCTGGGTTTTGGGCCCCTTTTTGGAAAAACCCTCCCCCCAGAATTAATGCTCCCCCTCCCTGCACAAAAAACAGCTAATTTTTTGTACCCCTTTCCCGCAGCTCGTAAAACAATTCCGCAAGCCTGGTTGGATCCAGAGTGCCCAACTCTCCGGTTATTTTAAGAAAAACTAAGATATCTTTTGTGTATGGATTTGGTCCATCTAAGGAAGCAAGGGTCAAGAAATTCTTCAAGACTTGGGAACCCATAATCCAAATCTTTCCCCTCTCCCATCAAACTCAAATACATGGGGTTTTCCCCAAACCCAAAGTAAAAACCACTTGGTTTCTAAAACCACTCTAGTTGAGAACCCTTTATCCGGGAAACGAAAACCCCCTTTCGGCTACATGACGTGGTGGTGGAGTTCTCATTCCTCAGGACTTTTGGTGGCTCTGTGCGTCCTTGTCGTCCTGTCCCCCCATACCCTTTCCGCCTTAAACCTTTCCCCTCCCTTAGGGCCCATTTTCCCCACGGCCCCAAGGTTTTTGCGGCCGGTTTTTCAGACGGTTTCGGTTTTTGCAACCGTCTAAAAATCCCGGGCCCAAACCCCACAAACACACTGGACCGCTAGGGAAAAAACCCGTGCAGCAGTCCCCAATTTTTCCCCGAAAAAAAAATTTGAACATGTTATTCTTCCGCCCGGGTTTTGGGGGACGGAATATGAATATATCAAGGGGAAGAAGGAGGGCTTTTCTCCGCTCATCGCGGAAAACCCGCCCCCACAGCCGTGGGGGGGCACAAAAAAGGGGAAAAAAAACCGGTTTAAAAACCCCCCCCGGGTTTATTTGTTTTTCCCCTTGGGGTTTACCCCTTTAAACTCTCAGAGTCTTCAAGACAAACCTAATAAACACTACAGGATTTCACAGGTCCTCACTACTGGTGATCTGTCTACCAAAGACAATCATCAATAAACCTAGGCATCTCATCTACAAGCCCTCGACTACCTAAGGTGTCCTAGCTGGGGGGTTTCCCCTGGGACCCCCAAAAATCCCCAGTGGGCCTCACTCCCATTTGCGCAAGGGAAATCCACCTATGGAAAAAACAATGGAGCTGAGTCGAAAATGCAAGGCACAACCTATGGAGACGTAGGGTGCTGATTTCAGATTAAGTCATGTCTTTTTAAACCGTATATATTCTTTAACAATGTTACTTTGCTCAATTGTATTTTTTAAGCACCCTTTTTTGGGGCCCTTTAAAAAATGCCTCATGTTTCCCAAAAAACATGACAATCATCACTAAACCTAGGCATCTCATCTACAAGCCCTCGACTACCTAAGGTGTCCTAGCTGATGGCTTTCTCCTCTGACGACCTTTATCCCCAGTAGCCTCACTACATTTGCGCAATGGACTACCTCCCACCCTATGGAGTCAAGAATGGAGGACTTTACTGACCAACAATAGTATTCTGCCTTCTCTCCCTTTTTATATATACCCCTGTCCCCTACTCCCCTACTCCCTTCCTCCCCTCCTCCTCTCCAAATGTCCCTTTTCTACTTTTGCTGTTCAGTTATATATTTTTATTGAAAATGTCAATAACTACAGTTAAAAAAACATCAAATCTTTAAAAGACAGGCATGTTAGTTATTTATTAGCACAAACTGTGCATTTTGTGTGTGTAATTTGGAAAATACACATCAAAGAAAAAACATGCATAAAGCAAAATATTAAAAAAAATTTCCTAATTTACATTTCATATTTTTCCCCAAAATTTTTATTTTTCGATACCTGGGCTGTGCTGTTTTGAACAAGCCTTAGCAGCCTCCAAAAGGGCCCCGAAAAAACATTTAATATTTATAGTCAGCCCCTAGATGTGGCACGGTGGCCAACACAGATTTCTTCCAAAATTGGGCCTGTATATTCAAAACCAGCTAGCACACTGTGTGGTGGATCAGTTGGGGAGCAGGACTTTCCTTTCCTGTTAATTAGTTGCATATTTTTTATCTAGCTAGTGGTTATAGCTTGTAACAAGGTTTCCTTTTAGGACCCCTGGTGTTGGCGTTATCCTAGCACTACACTTTTACCATGCGGGGCGTGTTGCCCGCCACTATTTCCAAAACATCTATTTTAGGTCTTGGCATAAAAACCCTCACCCCCACTCGATGACTCTTACCCTTTTCCTTTTTTTTGGTTTCCCATTGGGACTGCAGTTTAGCAACTTATAGCACGATAAAATTTGAAAACCCGGGTTTAAAGGGAAACAAAACTCAATGAGTCACTACAACCCCTAGAATCAAATATGATAAAGTTGATTATGCAACATGATACCCTGTTTCCCCAAAAATAAGACATCCCCTGAAAATAAGACATAGTGCATTTTTTTTTGCAATTCAGAGTTTGGGGTGCTTATTCTGAGCTTGTGATGAAATCACTACCGTACACTAAAAAAGTGGGTTTTTTTTCAAATGTAAATGTGGATTTTTGTTTTTGGAAAAAAATAAAATCCCCCAAAAATAAGTCTTAGCTCTTCCCTTTTGGAGCAAAAATTAATATGACACTGTCTTATTTTCGGGGAAACAGGGTATACTAGAGAATATGCAATGTTTAAAAATATTGAAAAAAAAATAAATTACGACTGTGTCCCTTTAAGTGGGGAAGCAGTACTAGCCCAACCTGTCAGGGAACAGCGTCGAGAATGGACTGGGTCATCTACTCCTTCATGCATCTTCCTGCTCAGCACATATGTATTAATTGACGGTGATCACAAACAACACATATTAAAAAGGTGATTTTATGGCAAGGAAACCAAATTAAAATTCTACGATCGTATTTTCTCTCGCTGCAACAGGGGACACTAATTGTTTCCCGTCAGCTAAACCCATTATTTTTGATTACAAAGTTATTTAAATCTCACGCTAAATAGATTTACATGGATATTTTTCACAAAACAATTATGTTGCCTGATGGGTCCAAATATATTTCATGGAAATGCTCATCAGCTCAGAGATGGACAGCAACCAGATTTTACTATAAGTGACTTTTTCTTCTTCTTCAAACAGAGAAACGATACAGATGTAAATGGAAAAAAATGGAGATCTGAAAGTGCCTGCCGGATAGCAAGCCGGAGTGTCATTTATCAGCCTGAAGCTTCTTGATCATCAGGAGATGCCCCATGAAAAATGTTCCCAACGCTGCTTACTGGAATAAAATATAAAACATAAAGACACAACCACCATCAATCTTGTCTAATGAAAGAAGAGTAGGGAAAATGGTTGTTTTTGGGATGTTAAAGCAGCTACAGAAAATGGATTGCGGGCAGGAGTCCGTGCCCCAAAAAAAATAGCCCCAAAGGGTATTTTAGACTTGCTTTATACTGAGAGAAGAAAGATGACAAGTATATTTGTACATTGTATGTCAAAGGTTATTTTTGATGACTGTATTTCGGTGGTCAGAAGCGATGACAGGGAACATGGCAACCTGAGATGATTACACTGGCGTCATGGGTTCTGTGATGGACAGGACCCATCAGTTTTGTAACAGATTTCATTGATTTACAAAATTTTTTTGCCAAGTACAACGCTGCAGCAGACCGTGCTATTCCGCCCGTCAGTGGCAGCTAAACCATGGTGCCAGGGTGAGCAAAGCCTTAAAGAGGTGTTCCCATCTCATGCTATGATGGCGTATCAATAGGATATGGAACCCACAGCTGTCCCAAAAAAATTTCATTTTACAAAGGACAGTGGGCATGCTTTGCACACCCCATTCTGTTCTAGGGGGTTACGGTAAGGGGACGCTGTGTTTGGCTGTACTGGGAACTCCCATAGAACAGAATGGAAGTTTGTGGACAAGTGTAACCTACTCTCTGTTCTGACCAGAAAGTTTCAGGGGCCTGTTCCAAAGGTGGGATCAACAACTTTCACACTTTTAGGGAAATTTTAATAGTGCCACCAAGGCATATAGAAAACCTTTTAAATAGTATGTGGTATTATGGATATAGGTGTTGGTATTATGGATATAGGTTGTGAGCATCTGTGATGTGGCAGCCATACTGTATATAAAGAGCCCATGTAGAGTCTGTGAAATACAAAAACAGTGAGATGTTCGAGTTCCGTATATCAGATGGAATTTTCCCTTTAAGCAGTGCTTTGTGTGATTCTCATACACCAAGACCCATGCACCGGGCCTTAGAGAACTGTACAAGAAGAATGTACCGACATTCATATTTTTTTCAAAGGTGGCATAGGATCCCTTTCCACCACGGCCCTACACAATGTCACTGGTGCGGTTGTTCTCTTAGTTCACATGACATTTTCCCACATGCATCTTGATCCTAGAAAAAAGACATTTTAAAGCACCATGTTACACATACAAATGTGCATGTAATACCACAACTAACAGGGGTTGTCTCACTACAAGGATTGCTGCTTTTTATGTTTAAAGATCTTGCAAAAACAATGCAATATGTGTCCATTAACAGTGTCCTACCTATAGACCCTAGATATCCCCTCTTGTATGGGCTGCATCAGCTCCTCAGGTCGCTATAGCTACAGATCTGTTTGATCTCTCCTGATAGGCTGCCAGCGCTGGTTGCTATAGCTACAGACCTGGCTTCTACTGCAGCCTAGTGGAAGCCAGTAAACGCCCCTGAATTAAAAGTGAAACCAAGAAAACAAGACTGAGGTAACATGAATCAATGTAGTGAGACAACCCCTTTAATGAGATGAGACTCATTGGACATGTGTAAACTATCCTACTGGTTTGAATGGGAACATGCACCGCTTGTCTTCATGATGCATACATTTATGTGTTGCATGATGCGCTATGAGACATTTAAACAAACAGGAGTGCAGGTTAATTCTCTTTGAGATTTCAGGCAGAAAACAAGTCAGCCGCTAGTAAACGGATTAGCCCTACTGGATGTCGCTAATCCACATCCTGAAAATGCAGTGAAATCTGCATTTAGAAATGTGCAGCAACAATCTGAGGTTGTCCCTTTTTATGAAGGAGAATCTAGCATTTAATAGCATTTGGGGCCTTCACCTCCTACTGTGTTTAAATAGAAAATTAACCCATACTCGCCTCTCTCATCACCACAGTTCCAGTGCTGCCACAGCTCCAATGTTCACCCCCCAGTGCCTCAGCGATGACATCACGTTCACGGATTACATAATCCTGCAACCAATCTGCATGTACCACAGAGGTCAGCGATTGGCTGCAGCATCATGTGATCCATGAACGTGACATCATCAGAGAGAGACTGGGTGGGGGAGAGGGATGGCACTGGAGCTCTGGCAACACTGGAATGGTTGTGTTGGGAAAAGCAAGTATGGGTTAATTTTCTATTTATGCTAAGGAGATTGTTGAAAGTCTTGGAGAACCCTTTTAAGTAAGATCTATTACTTATTATTGCCTTCTTAATCGAAAAGCTTATTTTAACGGTGATCCAATTGGTCTGAACAGTGCAGAGGTGGAAATGATCCTTTTCGTGATCTAAAACAAGCAGAGTCCTCCACCTCTCGATGTCAGGTGCTGTATGAGGGCCTGACAGATAATGTGGATAACCAAATGTCAAGTCAATTATATTATGAATTTAAAATGTAGGTTTACGTTTGCTGCCAGTTGCGTCATTTGCTAATTTACTTCTTACCAAAAGATAAACTGCCCCTTAGATAAGGAACTTGTGACAGCGGTTTAAATACCGAGGAGCAAAATTCAATAAATATGAACTTAATTTTAGATATAGAACCCATGGAACCCCACCCAAGCGGTTTGTGCTAAATGTAAACTTGGCATATAACTTTGCAGCGGTCTCTTTCTACGGGAAAATATTTATTTGACAAGAATTAGGAAAATTACCTTTTTTTTTTTTTTTTTTTTAAAAAGGTTATAAGGTTTATACTCTTCCGTGTATTTGACAATGTACATTAAAGCCCTTAGAAGAGCCTTTCGCCTCACCTCAAAAACATCTGGCGAAGCTGCTTTCTTCTTAACTTTGACTCTGCAGAAATGCTGGTTCATGTCCCTGTCATCTCCCGCCTCGACTACTGTAATAACCTTCTCTGTTGCCTCCCATCTTGCACTCTTGTTCCCTATAATCCATACGCAATTCTGCTGCCTGGCTGATCACTTCTCTTTTCACTACTCCTCTGCCTTTCCCCTTGCCTCTTCCGTTACTGGCTACTCCGTTCAAACTACTTACCATGACATACTAGGTTCACTATAACTTGTCCCTTGCATTTACCTTTGTTAGTATCTTCCAATCTTGAATGCAGCAGCCCGGCTCATCTTTCTTTTCAGCCGCTATACCGATGCTTCTACCCTGAGTCAGTTCCTGCAGTGGTTGCCCATTCGGTACAAGATACAATCTAAATTCATCACACTCACCCATAAAGCTCTCCACAGTTCTGCACTCCCCTACATATCCTCCCTCATCTCTGTCTACCACCTTACCCGCTCCCTCCGATGTGCTGCAGACATCAAACTACAGACCACAATCATCCGAACCTCCCATGCTCGTCACGCGTGCTGCACCCATTCTCTGGAACATCCTACCACATACCATCAGGCACAATCCTAGCCTTCACAGTTTTAAGAGTGTCCTGAAAATACATCTTCTTAGGCAGGCCTACCAAGATCCCTAATTGCTAACCCATACCTTCTATCACACACACTTCTATCACTCCCTACACTAGGGCACTCACAGGCACTTATCTGTATATAGATGTACTGTCAGGGTGGCAGGTTCGCGCAATTTTTATGTAAACCACCACATATTTATGAAACAAGGGCATTGTAAACTTAGCACTTCTCCCCCAGTCACCCTCAGACTTATATGTTTATTATGTAGCGGCCCAGTTAGCATACATAGCAAAATGGTTCCGGGGTAATACGAGCGACCCGTCAGTGGTATTGGAGACAGCTTTGGTAGGTTCTTAGGGAACTTGTATTTGCCTTATAGGGGGGGAAACTGTGTTCATATTACTACACACCGCTGATGGATGTAGCCGTGTCAATATGGAAGGAATTTTCCATCCTTTATAGTCATATGGTGGGAGGGGGTTTGGTCCCCGGTTTCCCCTTGTGGTCCACAAGAAATGCCGGGCTAGTGAACTTCAACTATGGTTTTTGGACTACCTGTGGTTAAAGTACCTTACCAGTTATATAAAGAAGGTGTTTTTTTTTTACGAAGCAAGATGCAGACGCAGTTCAACCTACCCAGGGACCCCCCTTTTTTCGATATTTACAGCTAAGGCATGCGTGTAAAAGCATTTTTAGGGGGATTGTAAAAATTGAATTGGATATTTAGGGGCTGTCCTGAACGATTACCCTTAAAAAGCCAGTCTCCTCCATTTATAAGGCTGTTATGGACTGTCAGGCTTCCCCTCTGGTGCTCTCATTTGAAAGGTGGCAAAGAGAAATTCCGTCCATCCAAATTATGCCTCTCTGAATTGAAACTTTGGCGCTTTCGGTTTTTGATGCTAGGGCCCAGCTGTTAGTAAGTGGCTTCATAGAGTTTATTTAACACCAGTTCGACTCTGCCAGATGCATTGTTTGCCCTCAACAGCTTGTTCTCGATGTGGAGCCAAGCGAGGAATGTGGATCCACATGGTATGGGATTGCCCGGTCCTACAAAATTACTGGCGGGGGATTCATGGTTTCTTGAATAAAAAATGGGTTCCCCAATGTGTGCTCGTGGGAATACTTCGGTATTGTAGAAGATCGATCCCAGGAAATCAGTCTTCCCCCTTTTATCGCTTTTGCTCTTTTATGCCAGGAAAAAAACCATTCTTTACACTGGAAACCCCCTAAGGCCCCAAATTTAGAGAATGGAAAAATTAGTTAATACTGAACCCCAGGTATAAGCTTACATATGCGGCAAGGGCATCCCGGAGGGTTCCCCTACAGTCTGGAGTAAATTTGGGCTGAGGCTCAACGGGTGAATGGCAAAGAATCGGAAGGGGAGGCAGAGGCCGCAAGTGTGAAGAGGCATGACTGTGGTTATGGATATGACACGAGATATAAATATGACCCCGATGGTTGAGTAAAAAAACAATCACAAGTTAAACCTTACCTCTGTTTCCAAGATCTTTCTTGCTGGTATTACATAGATTATAATCCTGTACGGGATCTCACGTTTTGTTTTTTTGACGTACGACAGAATAATTTTAAAGAAACCCTATCCTGTTATTATCACTGGTTTGATATTTGAAACTGTAATTCCCTAAAGTTAAAATTTATTGCATCTTCTGTGAAATATGTAAGAATGATGTTTTTTTTTTGCTTATTTACTTGAAAATGTTAAAATAAAACCTTTTAAAAAAAAAAAAGTTCTGCGGAATTTTTTGGCGATATATAAAGATTATTATTATTAATACCCCCCCTCATGCAATCTGCGTTCCTCACAGGACGTCCTTCTCTGCTCTCCTCATCAGCTCCTCACACAACCACCTCCAAAATTTCTCCTGGGAACCCCTTATACTCTGGAACTCATTGCCCCAACACATCACACTCTCCTCCACATTTGAAGCCTTCAAAAGTAACATGAAAATCCATCTCTTCTGCATAACCTGCTGCCATTGAACCATGCAAACCTGTCCATCACTTACCTTCTGTCTCCTTCCCTGTTCCTTTTAGATTATAAACCCATGGAGGCAGGTTCCTCTCTCCCTCAGTACCATATGGTTGTTTATTCGTTAGTTATATTATTGCATTTATTTTGGTCCTTTGTTATATATCCAAATGCCTTTTTATTGTACTACCCCCTGGAGTTAATGGGGCTTTAAAATAAATAATAATCATCAGCATACTTTGTGGTTGACCCTGTTCTCACCTGATCTCGAATCCTCTCCTGCTGACCACGGATGGCCACGGCATGCTGAGGGTATTTGTTTTTTTAGGGGATCCCAAAAGGGGTCTCTCTTTCCCTTTTCCATATCAGACTTCTGGAGATTGGTCAGTGCCTCCAGGCTCTGGGCAGCAATCACAGTGTGCCGGCGCTCTGAGGTGTGCACCAAGCCCACATTAGAAAAACGCCTTGTCCCGTTACCGAGAGTACGGTACTCTCGGGGGTATTCAGCATCGTCTGCAGAGATCATGTGTGTCCCAGACCGGCTGGAATCTGCGGAAAAAAATAATAGAACAGGAGAAAAAACATTAACAAAACACTCAGCAGTCAGTCAGCCATTGGGCCTACACTATATGTAATTGTTGAAAGGATTTTGGTCCTCTGTGGGATCAGGATGCATTAGACATGCATATAGGTCAGTCTCTTAAGGCATGAGCGCACTACTGACAGAAACTCAGCTAGTCAGGTTATTCCTTTAGGACATAAACATAATATAGTATGTTTTTTAAGAACAGGTAATGAATTCTATGTAGTACAGTATTTGGTTTATACCACCAAGAATTATACACTTGTGAGGTTTAGTCCAGTTTTTGTTTCAATCAAGTACAAATCACTATTACGATACTGGTTAGGCAAGAATAGTAAATTACTTATTATATTACTTTTGTATAGCGCTGACCTATTCCACAGCACTATACAGAGATTGCCATTATTCACATTGGGTCCCTCTTCCTATTGGGGCACAATCTAAATTCCAGATTAGCCAATCTCTAGGGGCATCATGTCCTATTAGGGCTGCACCATTTTTTTGGGTGTATTTTGCACCAAAAAACTTTTGGCAACGTATTCTCTATATAAATGAACGGTCGTACACCAAAACTAGGCGCATTTTATGCCAGGCACGACACTTCTGAATGCACCTAAAGTAGGCGCGTCAAATATGCTCGCAATGATATGCTACGCGCCATTTTTTGGTAAAGGCCTAAATTAGGCGCATTAAATATGCTATGCAAGGCAAACCACATGCCAGATTTTTGACAGGTTTATTTATTCAGGCGCACTATATACTCATATAAACTGGCGTGGAAGCGCTTATTTTTTTACATGTCGCCCTATGTTTATGGAATGTAGGGAAAAACTGAGTATTCAGAAGGAAACCCATGCAAACATGTGGAGAACATACAACTCTTTGCGGATGTGATTTATGGTGGGACTTGACTCCAGGACCCCAGCAATGCCGTTTTGGCTACCTAAAGGCCTAAATACACAGATTTAAATAAATGGGAATAGTAGTTGCTATCAAAGCTAATTGTTAATAAATAAAAATGAGCCTGATTGTTTACTGATGTAAATGGTCATCATCCAACTTTGAAAAATGTATAGTAATAAAATCCATCATAGGGTCATAATTATTTTGTGCACTGAAGTACATTCATCAGTAGTTTAGGGGCTGTAAAAGATCGAGCTCTTTTACTTTTATGACCCATCAATAAGTCAGGGTCTAAAATTGAGATGATGATTAGACTTGTATGAATGGTAACACGGCGAACAGCAAACGGGAGACAGATAGTGCATGCTCGTCCTGGTCTCAAGCCAAGAATGAGGATTTGTGGCTCTCTAGTCCTCGCATCAGTAGCAGTCCAATAGGTCAGACTACCCCTAACTTACTATCATAACCAGTCACATCAATGGGTTACAGAAGAGGTGGAAAACCTCTTTAAGAAATGGTTTTTTTTACAATGTATTAGGTTTCATTTCTGCTATAGTAGAAGACAGGAAATGTGTATGCATCTTAATCCTACCTGTCGCTGCTTACACTTACTTATTAGGGGGTCCTACAACTTTCTAAGCAAATATCTACAATAAGCATTTGATACACTGGCGATTATGCAAATTTTCACACCTACAACTTTTTACCGTAGGTACACTTCAACTGTGAGAGGCAGAAACTAAAAATAAAAACCAAAAAATCACTTTGCAGGATTTTTAATTAATTTACATTTTATTGCATTAAATAATTATTTGATCACTTACCAACAAGCAAGAATTCTGGCTCTCATAGACCTGTTAGTTTTTCTTTAGGAAGCCCTCCTACTCTGCATTCATTAACTGTATTAATTGCACCTGTTTGAACTTGCTACCTGTATATAGAGGAGACCTATCCACACACTCAATGCATCACACTCCAACCTTTCCACCATGGCCAAGGCCAAAGAGATATCTAAGGACACCAGGTACAAAATCATAGACCTGCACTGGGCTACAGGACAATAGGCAGCAGCTTGGTGAGAAGGCAATAACTGTTAGCTCAATTATTAGAAAATGGAAGAAACACAAGATGGCTGTCAGTCTTCCTCGGTTGGGGGCTCCATGCAAGATCTCGCCTCGTGGGGTAAGGATGATTCAGAGAAAGGTCAGGAATCAGTCCAGAACTACACGGGAGGACCTGGTCAATGACATGAATAGACCAGGGATCACAGTCTCAAATTTACTGCTAGTAACACACTACTTCGTCATGGATTCAAATCCTTCAGGGTACGCAAAGTCCCCCTGCTCACGCCAGCTCATGTCCAGGCCCGTTTGAAGTTGATCAATCACAATCTGGATGATCCAGCGCAGGCATGTGAGAAGGTCATCTGGTCTCTCACAGCTGAAGTGTACCTATGAGAAAAATTACAGATCTCTCTATTCTTTGTAGGTGGGAAAACTTGCAAAATCTCCAGTGTATCAAATACCTATTTTCCCCACTGTATGCTCAGCTTCTCTCTCTCTATCATATAACCCTATATATTAGAGCTCAGCTTCTCTCCTCTATCATATAATTCTATATATCACAGAGCCCAGCTCCTCTCCCTCTATCATATAACTCTATATATCACAGAGCTCAGCTCCTCTCCCTCTATCATATAACCCTATATATCACAGAGCCCAGCTTCTCTCTCTCTATCATATAACCCTATATATCACAGAGCTCAGCTTCTCTCCTCTATCATATAACCCTATATACCAAAGAGCTCAGCTACTCTCATCTATCATATAACCCTATATATCACAGAGCTCAGATTCTCTCATCTATCATATAACCCTATATATCACAGAGCTCAGCTTCTCTCCTCTATCATATAAACCTATATATCACAGATCTCAGCTTCTCTTTCGCTATCATATAACCCTATATATAGAGCTCAGCTTCTCTCCTCTATCATATAACCTTATATATCACAGAGCTCAGCTTCTCTCTATCATATAACCCTATATATCCCAGAGCTCAGCTTCTCTCTCTATCATATAACCCTATATATTAGAGCTCAGCTTCTCTCCTCTATCATATAACCCTATATATTAGAGCTCAGCTTCTCTCCTCTATCATATAACCCTATATATCACAGAGCTCAGCTTCTAGCTATCAAATAACCCGATATATACCAGAGCTCAGCTTCTCTCTCTATCATATAACCCTATATATTAGAGCTCAGCTTCTCTTCTCTATCATATAACCCTATATATCACAGAGCTCAGCTTCTCACTCTATCATATAACCCTATATATTAGAGCTCAGCTTCTCTCTCTCTATCATATAACCCTATATATTAGAGCTCAGCTTCTCTCCACTATCATATAACCATATATATTATAGAGCTCAACTTCTCTCCTCTATCATATAACCCTATATATCACAGAGCTCAGCTTCTCTCCTCTATCATATAACCCTATATATCACAGAGCTCAGCTTCTCTTCACTATCATATAACCCTATATATCACAGAGCTCAGCTTCTCAATCTCAATCATATAACCCTATATATCACAGAGCTTCTCTTCTCTACTACATCATCCTACTCTCGGATGGTGTAGAATAATAAACCACCTAACAAGTTCTTCTTAATGGAGAAAACTTAAGCAGTTATTCTGCAGATGCTTCCATACTTAAACACCATCATTGTACTACTGTAAATGTATCCTTAATTTGGATTTTTTTTTTATCATCTGCTATACAAGCCATCAGTGCCTAAAATTGAGAAATTAGGTAAATCAAAGCTAGAAACTACAGATGAAGAGTTTGATTGATGGTCAAATCCACTGCAGACTTACCTGAACATATAATCAAGAGAAAATAGATTTAAAAGCACATTCTGACTGAACATTTCATAGCGTGGGAAGAAATGTGCCGAGGGCTTTGTCAGCTTTTTCTCCACACCTTCAAAAAGAAATCTTGTTGGACCTAGCAAGCTTTTCTCGCCTTCTAAGTTAGTATGTCATAACGGATGCATTCTGATTTCACAGCATCCCAAAGACAATATTGGAAAATCAGGACGTCAAAGGTGGTGGTTTTTGTTTGTTTTGGGTTTTTTTGCTTATTTTTTTTTATACAGTTTAAAAAGAAATGACAATTTGAATTGCAACAAAAAGTTACAAAAGTGCAATTTAGTTGTAAGATCCTTTTCCACTGCAGAGAAGGAATCTACCTCTTGCTCCAATGTTATTACCTAGCAAGCACAGCACAGAGCTAGATGTGACAGGAATTTCTTTTGGTGCAAAGGGCCACATGTATGAAAACGGTCTTGGTCTAAAGTTCTCTTTGTTCCCATAGTAACCAATCAGAGCGCCCCTCTCATTTTTCCAGAACACTATATAATAATAATAATAATAATCTTTATTAATATAGCGCCAACATATTCCGCGGCACTTTACAATATAGAGGGTTTAAGCACAGACAAACCAGACATTACATTATAAAAAAGCTACTGACAAATGAGACACGAGGTGTGAGGGCCCTGCTCGCAAGAGCTTACAATCTATTAGGGTGTATGGGTGAAACAAAAGGTGACAAGTGCTTGGTTTACAATGGACCAGCCATGTTACATAAAGATGGGGTAGTATACATAAAATGTGGATGAACCTGCCATCCCAACCATACATCTAATATACAGATAAGTTCCTGTTGGTGCCAAAGTGCAGGAAGTGACGACTCTGTGACAGACTTTGGGGGGGTTGACAATGAGGGATCTTAATAGGCTTGTCTAAGAAGATGAGTTTTCAGAGCGCACTTAAAACTGTGAGTGTTGTGAGTGTGCCTGATCACATGGGGTAACATGTTCCAGAGAACTGGTGCAATATGTGCAAAATCTTGTAGACGGGCATGGGAGGTTCAGATGAGTGAGGTGTGTAATCTTGGATCAGTAGCAGAGCGGAGAGCCCGGGTAGGGAGGTAGACAGAGACGAGGGAGGAGATGTAGGGAGGAGCAGCGCTGTGGAGAGCTTTATGGGTAAGTGTTGTATTCTGTACTGAATAGGTAGCCAGTGCAGAGACTGACACAGTGTAGAGGCATCAGTATAGCGGCTGGAAAGAAAGACAAGCCTGGCTGCTGCATTCAGGACAGATTGGAGAGGGGAGAGTTTACAGAGAGGAAGACCAACAAGTAGGGAGTTACAGTAGTCAAGACGAGAAAGTATAAGAGCAACAATAAGAGTCTGGGTTGTTTCCACAGTGAGAAAAGGACGGATTCTTGAGATGTTCTTGAAGTGCAGGGGACAGGATTGGGCAAGGGATTGGATATATGGGGTGAAGGACAGATCAGAGTCTAGTATAACCCCCAGACAGCGGGCCTGCTGCCTAGGAGTTATGGTGGTGCCACACACTGAAACAGAAATAGCAGGGTGAGGTCGGTTAGTATACAGTGAGATGACTAAAAGTTCAGTTTTAGTGAGAATTAGTTTAAGATAGAGAGCGGACATGATGTCAGAGACAGCGGACAGACAGTCACTGGTGTTTTGTAGCAGGGCAGGAGTGATGTCTTGGGAAGAGATGTATAATTGGGTGTCATCAGCATAGGATATGAAATGAAAGGGGAGCTCTGATTGGTCGCTTTTGGCAACAAAATCAGTCTTAGACCTAGACAGTTTATATAGATGTGGCCCAAAGTCTCTATGGTTGCTTGGGGACATTGGCAATTTGTTTATCCTTCGTGAATGCTTCTCTGAATCAAGACCAACACATCAGGATATGTAGATCATGGTATAAATCTGCCATTACCATCAAAGAGAACCTTTAGATCCTCCTCAGTGTTGCTGGCAGTGTTGGACTGGGGGTCCTAAGGCTCACCGGCAGAGTTGATTTTGGGGGCCTACCGGGGGAGCTTCTGTCCTCACCAGTGGAGTTGATTCTGCAGGCCCACTTCAGCTACTGTAAATGACTATAAATGTCTCTTATACTCTGCTCCTTGCTTTCCGCCTCTTTCGAGGATGGATATGCCATTAAAAGCCAACTTCTCCTATTCCCCCGTGGGCCAGTCTGAGCCTGGTTGCTAGTGACACGGAGTTAGTACATCTGTTCTAGATCTACTCCTATACCCGGACACGTAGCTGAGAAACCATGGTTAAGACTTCTATGCAATCTCATGATTTCTGTATTCCTAACCTTGATTTATTATTCATTTTAACAAAGGAGAAGAAAACTCATCTCTGCCTTTAATTATTTATCAGTTGCATATCATTAATGGTACAGAAGCTGGATGTGAATTTTTATTATAATTTTGCTCGTGTGCATGTAAAATATATTTTGCGATCTTACAAGACAAAATCTTTGAGTTGTCCCTTTGTTTTAGGCATTGGCAGGGTTCCCAGGAGACAAACTACTTTATAAGGCTGCTAGGAAACTAAAGGGGTTGTCCAATAAGGATAAACCCTTGTCCACTTTGAGGATGTGCGGGTGTTGGGGTAGATTCCCCCAGGAGTCACTAACAAGGAGCAATGTATGTTTTGGTTTACTTGGCCTGTTCATGTATTACATACCATGTTTTTTCCCAAAAAAAAGACAGGGTCTTATATTATTTTCTTTTCCAAAAAAAGGACTAGGGCTTATTTTTGGGGGAGGGCTTATTTTTTTTATTTTTTATTTTTTTTTAACACGGCAGGTACAGATACTGCATGCTAGGACACTTTGGGTGACATGCATGAAATTTGGCGTGTTAACACCAAATTTCATGCCCATAATAATGGCATAGAATGGGCCCGATTTTAACCCGCTCTACAACAGGTCATAAATCAGGCGCATTCTAGCGCTCGGGCGACAGTTTGGGTTTCAGGTATACCACTTTCAAAGTGGTTTACCTGTTCCAGCTGCAAAGCGCCCAGAAATGCCACAGCGAAGCTATAAATCTACAGCTTCATATAGTTCTAGTGCGCTCCGCCTCCCGCACGCCCCCCCGAAATCAGGCGCATTACAAAGTGCCGCAGATGCTATATAATGCACCACGGAGTGGCGTGCAGGAGATTTAAAAAATGTATGAACGGGGCTGCGCCTTATATTGGGCTGTAAAGACGCCAGATATCTGGCGCAACCCCGTTCATACATGTTGCCCTTAGTTCCTTGGCAGCTGCTGTGGAACTACAAGAACCAGTGTATATGTACACACACACATACACTCCATGGTTCTTGACTATAGGTTATGTACTGTGTGTAATATATATATATATATATATATATAATATATATATATATATATATATAATATACACATACATACATACTACATACATACACACCCATATGCACACACAGCACATAAAGTATAGTCAAAAACCTTGCAGTGTATGTCTATTCTTTCAGTACCTTATCTTGAAAGAGTTGTATACTGGGGAACTGGAAGTCCCAGTAGCCACACTTTAAGATAAGCGATTGTATGTGTGATTGTATAAATGTGAGTGTATATGTATGTGTGTGTATACATTGAACTTTCACTTACACATTGCACTCTATGGCCTGGGCTGAAGGACCTGCGAGTCATGTGACTGACATCTCAGATCCTTCAGCCTGAAAACACTGGAGGTTTCCACAAAACCTCCATTTAACAGGCTGCTTATCAGGGTGGGCAGGGCTCGGAAACAGCACTGCCCAGGAGGCGGGCACCAGGTCACTTCACTCAGGAGGCGCTGACTAACTAGGGCTTATTTTTGGAGAAGGGCTTATATTGAAAGCTTCCTCCAAGAATCTGTGAAAATCAGGCTAGGGCTTATTTTTGGGGGAGGGATATTTTTGTAAAAACACGTTAGATGGCATCCATAACCATAAATGCTTGGCTGGTGGCATTTCTACCTGGTGATAACACCTGTTTGCTGGGGGTTTCTAGAGACGACCCATTAATTTGCAAAAGGTAATGTTCAGCTCTTCAAGAAGTAGTGCTTAATCTGGCGTGTAATGATTTAGCACAGCTTATGGGAGCGTCATCAAGCCAGGAAGGGGATGTTTAGGGACTGGACTGAAAGACTTCAGAACTGCGCTACCTCGAAAGGACTCTTTAGCAGTAATTTACATGCAGTGCACACCAAGTTCAGTTTCTACATTATGAAACATCAGGCAGATTTTACAAGGTCCTCTGTAGAATACTATTACTGTCCAGTATATCTTCATGGTGCTCATTTAAGGGCCTAAAAACTTGTGACAAGTTCATTTTAAGTAAATGAGTTAACGTAGTCAAGTTGTAGATCACTGAATAATACAGATTGGTTCCATTCGTTTTCACTTGATGAAGCAGAGAAGGAAGGTTTATGAACAGTGAAATTCGCATGCTTTTTGCATATAGTGGTGTTGTGGTACATAACACAATATACAGTAAGTGCCTTGGGACTACACTATCTAGTGCAGAGAGCTGTGATTAAATATTTGTGCACGGTAACTATGCAGAATAAGTCCAACAATAACATGGTGTGTATGCAGGGGCGTAGCTATAGGGGGGGCAGCGGTAGCAGTCGCTAGGGCCCTGCAGCCTGAGGGGGCCCAAATGCCGTTCTGCCACATTAGAAATTTCGATTTTTGTAATTGGTTCCTGTTAACAGGGGGGGCCCTATTTCACTTTTTGCACTAGGGCCCAAGAGCTTGAAGTTACGCCTCTGTGTATATGTATGTGTTCTGGTATATGGCAGTCATTGGATTTCCATGGACTCTGTCACTAATGGTATCCAATAGATTTCCATGTAATTAAATAAGCACAATGTGGCACATATAGTAAAGGTAGTTGGACCAGAATTCTGCCACAATTTACTGTTATCCATTCTTTACATCAAATTTATTATGAGTTCTAGAGAGTTTCTAGACATTTTTGTGCCTCGTCTGACAAAAGGGGCGTGGTTTAATAGAAAGGAGGTATAGCTTAGAATATTTTAAAGGGGTACTTTTGCAACATTGATTAGCTTTAAACATGTAGATGAAGGTAAATAAAGACTATTACCAAATACATTACTGTTCTGATTTTACTTAATTTCAGAGATGCACACACACACACACACACACACACACACTTTTGTATAGGCCAGTAGAGACTACAGAGGACCCCATGGCCCGCACTCACCAGTTGGGGTAGGGGAGCTGAGAGAAAACAATGCTATGCCACCCACTCACTAGAGCACAGGTGTCAAACTGCTGGCCCTCCAGCTGTTGAGAAACTACAACTCCCATCATGCATTTGTATAATCAGTGGGCATGATGGGAGTTGTAGTTTCCCAACAGCTGGAGGGCCGGCAGTTTGATACCCCTGCACTAGAGTAACAGAAAGAGGCTTCTAATACACTTAGGCTATGTTTACACGGCTTAAAATGGGACGTATCTCACCCCGTATTTCACGCCGTACTGCGCGAAATATGGGCCGAGATACGTCCCAGTCATTACGGTAATCCACAGTTCTCATAGAGAACTATGGATTACATCTCCTCTCCCTGCTCGCACAATACGGCGAGCGGGGAGTGACATATCAATTATTCACGGCGTATACGCGCCGAGAATAATGCATGTCTATGATGCTGGAGGGCTGCCGGCTCCCCCGCCACACCACACCCCGCTCCCGCCGCTGTATACATGGCGTAATTGCGGGGTGAAATACGTCCTACAATTACTGCCGTGTGAACATAGCCTTACAGTCAGCACTCACATCAAAGTGCTGTAGTGGAATGTACATGTGTGATGTGCACGGTAACAAGTGGGGGGTAAGAAAATCATCTCATCCAAACTCAGTCCACTGCCCATGCAGAGCAGGTTGCCGGTGTGTCGCTGGCTTCCAGACCACTGCCGTCGGCCCGGAGTGCCGACTGTCTTCTCAAATGTATGCTTCCTGCTCAATGGAGACTCCAGTGGGTCACAATCAGGCTTGTGGCCTAACAGAGTATACAGCACAGGCAGCCTGATGTAATGACATCACGCCACTTGAGCCAGGAGTAGTGTAACTACTTGGGCAGCTAATGCGGGACAGTAGGAGTGAGTTGTTCCAATGGGGAGGTATTATTTTTAATCGGGGGTATACATCTATATACTGAGAGACCTATAGACCTACCAACCTACTGGCGGGCCCAATACACCTACCCTCATATTGTGAGGATCTATAGACCTACCAATATACTGGGAAGCCCTATATACCTACCAACCTACTGGGGAATCCTATATACGTTCCAACCTACTGGGAGGATCTATAGTCCTACCAACCTACTGGGGAGACCTATATACTTACTAGGAGACTTAAATGCCAACCAACCTACTGGGAGGACGTATATAACTACCTACTGAGGGACCTTTATACTTATCTACATACTGGGGGTATCTATTTATCTACCTAACTAATAAGAGGACCTATGTACCTTTTGAGGGAACTACGTGCCTAACAACCTATTGGGGGCCCTATATATCTACCTTTTGTGGGACCTATATACCTACCTACTGGGGGTCCCTGGATACCTTCCTAGCTACTGAAAGTGCCTATATACTTACCTACTGAGGGACCTATATATACACCTACTTACTGGGCTATGATATAGGAATGATAGGTGTTTCCCCATCCTCCACAGCAGGCACCCAGCTTTCCTATCATAGGAAAGTGCGTTGTTATGAAGGATGGGTGTCACCATGCATTGCTATATCGGCTCCAAATATGTAGGTAACTATATAGACACCCCCCTCCCAGTAGGTAGGTATATAAGCATCCCCAATAGGTAGATAAAAGGGAGGATTCTAAAAGGTTTGTGTGGTAAATTCTACAGATACCAGTCATATCCAGGAAAAGTCAGCATGGCGGTCTGGACCGGATGGAGAAGAAAAAGAAAAGTGAATGACTCAGAGAAGATGTGGATGTAACTGCACTGTAATTACTTATAGGTAGTTGCATTTGGTCATGGTCTGGCAGTATTTGCTCCTGAATTAATAATATTATAGGGTCTTGGTATTGTGGGACTTTTTTTTTTTTTTAATAAAAAAAATATGTATGGTACATATGCTCCATGTATAGGTGTATTACTTGGTAACTGTACAAGGTTATTTATAAAGTATTACACTTACATACATAGATGAGCGCTTTTTAACTCCTTAACCCACCCTGACGCTCCTGTACATCATGGTGCAGTGCCTGTTACTGCACCATGACGTACAGGAACTTCATGCGGATTTTGCAGGCACAGGACCTGTGCCCGCATGATTACTGCGGGAGCCCGGTGATGATTGACAGCCGGACTCCTGTAATTGCGATAACGCCGCTCCCAGCGGTCTAACCCTTTAGCTGCTGCAATCAATAGCGATGGTGGCAGCTAAGGAGTATGACGGAAAGAAATGGAATGTATTATACAAGCGATCTAATGATTGCGGAGTACAGTCACATAGTGGGACAAGTGAAATAAAAAAACTGTAAAAAAAATAAAATACAGTAAAACACGCACACCGACCTTTACCCATTACAAATAGCAATCACCCGCAAAAAGACCAAAAATAAACTGAAGGCTTTTCCGAGTGTTGTGCCTCTTCCTGCACAACTCATTAAGGCTAGTGTACAAGAGATTGCATACTAATTGCTATATTCAAGTTGCAGTACTTGAACTAGGGAGCGCTTTCTCTCTTTCTTTTTTCTATTGCCTAAAAAAAATGTGGAACACCTGTGTGCCCAAAATGCACAATACAGCCCTAAATGAAACCAAAATCAGGTGACTTCTGGAAGGTTTCACCTGCCTTGTACACCCCCGTCACGCACACAAACAGCAGTTTACACCCACATATTGCCAAGCTTGGAAGTAACTGCATAACAAATTTTGGGGTGCATTTTATTGGAAAAAAATTAAATTTGTTATTTTCACAGCATGACCCTGAAAAAAATTTGCATCGGTGGGGTCGATATACTTACTGCACCCCTGAATATATTCTTTAAGGGGTGTAGTGTCCCAAGTTAGTTTTTTAGGGGCGTTTATTAAGTTTTAGCACCCTAGGGTGTCCGCAAACCTGTAATGGTGCCTAAAATACAGCCGAATGAGAACCTGAACTCCAGTAGGTGCTCCTCCTTTTCTGAGGATTGTGGTTGAGTCACATAGTGCACTAGGGCCACATAGAGATAGCTCTAAAAACAGCAGAATCATCGGAATCTATATTGAGTTGCATTTTCCTGTTACCATCTGCCGTGTTCCAGTAAATAATGGATTCAAATTAAAAAATCTGCAAAAAAAGTTACATTGTTAAATTTTACCTCTTCTTTGCTTTCATTTCTGTGAACACTTAAAGGGTAAACAAACTTTCTAAGTATTGTTTTGAATACCTTGAAGGGCACAGTTTCTGAGATCGTCTCATTTATGAGGGTGTCTAACATGCAAGCCCCTCAAACCCACATCAGAACTGGACTGCTCCTTATAAAAATCTGTGTTGCAAATGTAATTCTAAATGTTAAAATTTGCTACAAAATGTAAGTCCCCTAATGTCTTAAAAAACAAAAGATTGTTTAAAAAATGATGCCAACATAAAATAGATGCCAACATAAATGGTAGATGTTCATTATTTACTATTTTGTTGGATATGACTATCTGTCTTACACACAGAAATTTTAAACTTTGAAAATGGCAAATTTTTTCACATTTTCACAACACTGAAATTTTTCACAAATAAACCAGGACTGTTTCGACCCTTTTTAAATTTGCAAAATTTAAAGGGAATTTTGCCCAAAAAAAAAATGAGCATTTTTTAAAAGCCCCCTTTTTTTATTTTAAAAAACATTTTTTTTTTTTTTAAAATTTTTCCCATATCACTTTCAATTTTTTTTTAAATTTAATTTTTAAAAGCCCCGCATTTTTCCTTTGGCCACTGGGCCCTAAAAATTTGTCTTCCTTTTCTGTACAAAAGATTTTTCAGTTGTCGGGCCCATTATCAGCACAAAGGGGGCCCAACTAAAAAGGAGACCCCAGTGTGAATAGATAAACAGGATCCACCAGTAAACAAGGGGAAATTAGTAAAGGGTTTCCCCCCCCTTTCACCCCCCTTTCACAGTGCCCTTCCCCCGGGGGTCACAGAGCATGATTAAAAAAAGCCCCTAAAGAAGGGGAATGGGACTGATTCAGTCTTAAAGTCCTCCTATTTGCATGAAAACCGCTTTAAAGCATCTCCCCAATCTTTTTAAAAACAGTGCAAAAAAGGGCCCCAAAACCAAAGTAAAAAACTGGAAAGGGACTTAAAAATTTTTAAAAAAAAATTAAAGGTTTAAAAAAATTTTTAAAAAAACCCTAAAAAATGTTTTTAACATAAAAAGGGGATTTAAAAACAATGACCTTTTTTTTGATGAACTTTCCCCTTTTTAAAAAAGCAATGGGGCACGAAAAAAAACTATTTAAAAATTTAAAATTATGAATAGGAAAAAAAACCTTTAAAAAAGTTTTTCCCCGGAAATAAAGTAACCCAGTTTTAAAAAAAAGAAAAAAGAAAAAAAAAAAAAAAAAAAGGGGTTTGGTCCTAAGTTAAAAATTTACTTAGCCCTTTTAAGGGGGGGTTAAAAAAAAAAAAATTTGTCAGGCTTTTTTTTCATACAATGAAAATGCGAGGGGATGGACATTATTTTATATGGATTTTTTTTTTTGGCTCCATAAAAAAAATAGGGCCGCAGTTCACGATGAAAGCGTGAAAATTTGCTTTTGGGGGAAACCCTTTTTTAGAAAAATGGAATACAGGGGGCCCCGGGCCCCAAAAATTTTTCGGGCCCCTCTTTCGAGGCCCCTGTGGTAAACAAGCTATATCTTTAAAATAAAGCAAAATCAGAACAGAAATGTATTTGGTAGGAGTGTTTGTCTTTGACTTTATGTTTATAGCTAATCAGATGGGAAGTTTGGTTGCATTTCAGATAAAACAGATTGGCACTTGCATTTTTCATTTTTATCATTTTGGGGAAAGGGGGCCCGATTTGATTTTGCATCATTTATTTTAAACCAAAGGGTTATTCTATGCGTTTTAAATCTCAAACTTTTAAAAATTCCCCTTTTAAAAAAAGAGGCCATTTTATTTTCCCCCCTTTAAATTTCAAGTACCCCTCAAGTTTGTGATATTTTTGCAATTTTTTTATTTTTTTATGTATTTCAACATGACCTTAAATCATTTTAAAATGAAAACACGTTTTGTGTGCTGTAAAATTTTATGCTATAACACTGTACTGCTTGCTTTTATTAATATTACTCCATCCCTGAAAGTGACATCTACTGTATATAATTCTCTAATGAACATAGTCCCAATGCCCCCTTTTTACTTTACGCCCCTCATTTCTTCTCCAGGGTTTTCCCTTTAGGTTAAATTTTTTTCTAAGCATCACTTTTTTTCCCGGGGGAAAAAAGGTAAATTTAAAAAAAATGCCCAAATGGCCCATTAAAGACCTTCACTAGGCTGCCATTTCCCTTGCCCTAAAAGCGGGTGAGCAAGTGGGGAATGAGGCCCCTTTTTTAAAGGGCAAATTTAAAAAAAACAATTTCTTAGAAGGTTAGGATAGAGGGGGCAAAGGGGGGGGCCTGAAAATTTTGACTTGGGAAATCCGGTTTGCTTTTTTCAAAAAGGGAGCTTTAACACTACCTACCTGGACCCCGTTCAGCTGGGGAAAATGCTGGTGAAAAGTATACTGCCCAAGGGTAAAAGACAGAAAAAGAATACATAGCTACTCTATACAAACCCCCCTTTTTCACTAGGGGGCCCCAAAGGGAAAAAAACAATGGGGGGCATTTATTTTTTCCAACTTTGGGCGAATTCTGGCACATTTTAATTTGGGAAAAACCAGCGTAATACTTTACACACATCTACATGCGTTTTAAAACCATTTTTTGCCCAAAAAAAATTTTTGGTGCAAAATTTTGTGGAAAAAAAGTAAAAAACTAATGAAAGGGGAAACCTAAAAGAATACAGTCCTTAAAAGGGGGTTTTCTCAAACATTAAATTTCCCCTCTCACCTCATTCCCGGGTTTTTTTGGGGTTTAAATTTGAAATTTAAGGGGGTGTTTTCTGACTTTTACTAGGCTGCAGTAGGGGCCCGGTCGTAGCTATAGCAACCGGGAAAAGGGAGCCTATCAGGACAGATCAAACAGGTCTGTAAACTAAACAACCGGGGGAGTGATACGCCATAAAAAGGGGGATTTCTAGGTAGGCATGCTAAATTGGAAAACATATTGCAAAGTGACTTGTTTTTTCAAGAAACTTTAACATAAAAAGCAAACATTTAATGAACAACCCCTTTTTAAAAAAACGCCAATTTACATTGAATTTATAATCTAGAAACAGTCCCCGTCTATACTGTCAGTTTTAAGTTTACAAATAAGTATTAGGAGAAGTCCTCACAGAACACGAAGACGGTCAGATGTTCGGCGGTTTTAGTATTTTGAAACCATTCAAAATCCGACAATTTAGAAAAAACCCATAACTGAATAGAAAAAAAACGACCTTTATCTAAACAGGGCATTTTTTTAAACTCTTTTTCCCTTTGGCCCAGGGTTTTTGGAATATGTTTTGGGATTTTGCGGGTTTTTTCCCCCCCGGGTTTCCCCTACAATCAAAATTGGGATGAAACTTTAAAGGCAAAAAACCAAAAAAACCGCTGTTTTTTTTGCGAAAACAGTGACAAAAAAAACCTCGGTTTTCATCGGGAAAAAAAAAAATTTCGAATTTTCCCCCCGTTTTTTGTCCTATGCAAATGTGTTTCCAGCCCCAAACTGTAATTTCTAGTGCATTCAAAAAAAATTAAAAGGGGGTTTTCCAGGGCTATCTTTTTATTTTTTATAGGGCCCCCACAAATGTAAATTTTATTAAACCTTTTTAAAATTTATACTGTTAAAAGAGTCTATACATTAAAATTTTGGGGTTTTTTTTTTTTTTCATTTTACTTTAAAAAATTGATATTTAATTATTTTTTTTCAGTGATTTTTCTAGCCCTTTTTTTAGAGGGGACCTTTTGACAGTTTTTATTCTTCTGTTGTAAAAAAAAAAATTTATATCCCTTTAACCCCAAAATAAGGGGTTTTTTACAAAAAGCCTCTAAAAAACCCCTATCATAAAAATCCCCATGGATAGAAGTTTTTTAACATTTTTTACCAAATCTTTAGGGCACAGAGCTATAGGAAGCAATTGCATTATATGGCAGCTAGATTTCTCTGCGGCTCTACCATATGTCTATAGGTCTCAGATTTCTTAAAGAGGATTTTGGAGGTTTTTTTCCCTATAAGATTAAGCCCCTTTTTCAAAAGCAAAAAAAAAAAAAAAAAAACGGGGAAAGCTCATTTGATATTGTAAAACCGTTGTTACCCTCCCCCTAGAAACTGCATCCGGGGAGGGTAACCCCCCAAAACACTGAAAGGGGTTTAAACAGAGGGCCCATGGATTTATTGGCCCACCCCGGGCTCAGATTAGTGTACAGGAAGCTGGGCCCTATAAAAGTAGATTTATTTTTGGCCCAAACCCGTTTATTTTTTCCAAAATGACATTCCCCACAGTGCTGGCACGCTTATTTTTGGGCTTGCTTCCCCATAGACTGCCATGGAAAATCTGCGTCGTCGAACACCACCACTGATTTTACTCAAGTATTTTGCCCGGGGAGAAAAATTTCTACGGCATTCCCTGTTTTTTTCCTTTCCCGTTCAAATTAAGCCTGCAAGCGCTGTCTGCAGCGAACAGAATAATCGTGTGAATGTCCCCTAAAGGTGGCTGCACATTAGATGGAAGTAGGTGAAAGGTTTAACAACTATTAAATGAAATGCCAAAAAGGGCAAAAAAAAAAAAAATAAATTTACATTCAATTTTCGGGATTTAAAAACATAGGGGGTAACCCCAAACCATTGCTAAAAAGGGGGTTATAATCCCAGAGATTATTAGAAAAGATCATCTTTAATAAATCACAAAAAAAAGAAATACAAATGAAGCCGAAGGTGAAACGCGCTTTGTGGTCATTCCTTGCACTTATGGGGTCTATATCTTCCTGCTTTTGTGCAGTTACTTATTTACCCCTTTCTTATCTTTCCCGGGTTTTTGACAAGGGTTTAATATTCGGGCCCTTTTGGGTTTGTATTTGGGATTATTTTTCTTATACTTTCATTTACTTTGGGCATTCCTATGGCTTTGTTAAACAGAATACATATTGGATTATGATACTATGCATGGGCTGTTTTTAAAACCCTTTTTGGGGGCCCTTTTTCCCAAGGGATCTGTACTTGTTTCAAGGTTATTGAAATTTGCAATATTAAAAGTTCAATAGAAGAACATTATCATAAAAAAAATTTCATATTACAACGTTCACATATCAAACAATATATATATATTTTAATATTTATAATAATACATAAAAAAAAGTTTTAAATAAGAAGTATAAATAATAAATAAAATATATTATATTTTTATTTATATAATAAATTTTTTTAATATATATATATATATATATATATTTACCCTTGCCTTTTTCCTCTTTTCAATACTCTGGTCACTTATGGAAACTCATTGTAATGCTATAATTTTTCTTTATTGATCCAAATTTTTCCCCCCCCCATTTGCATCTCAATCCTCAAGAACCCCACCCCCTTCCCCCCTGCATGTTCCCTTTGTTCCCCCAGCCCTTTTAACCCCAAAACAAAAGAATGTTTCCCGGCTTTCCTTTCAATCCCCCCCAACCCCCCGCTCTTGTGAGCCCATTCCCTTTCCCCCCTTTTCCAGTCCATTTCTCCAGCTTTCATCTCTCTCCTTACCGCATCTTTAACCTCTCTCTCTCTATGGGATCTTTCCATCTTCCTTTAAAAACACGCCATCATAACCCCTTTACTTAAAAAAGCCCTCTCTGGACCCATCGTGCGCTGCAAACTACCGACCAATCTCTAATCTGCCCTTCATCTGTGGACCTCCGCTCCTGGAACACTTGGTCTCCTCTCGCCTCATCCGCTATCTCTCTGATAATAATCTTCTCGATCCTCTACAATCAGATTTCCGCACCCTACACTCCACAGAAACTGCTTTAGTTAAAGTCTCTAATGACCTCCACACTGCTAAATCACAGGGCAAATACTCGTTGCTGCTTCTCCTGGACCTTCTGCAGCATTTGACACTGTGGACCCACAAGCTTTCTCCTCAGATCATTGGCCTCCAGGACCCCGCTCTCTTTGGTTCTCTTCCTACCTTTTCTGACCGCTCCTTCAGTGTCTCATTTTCCGGTTTTACCTCCTCTCCTCTTCCTCTTGCTTTTTGGGTTCCTCAGGGATCAGTTCTTGGTCCTTCCTTTTTTCACTCTAACATCCCCATTGGACCAAACCTCAGCAGATTTGGCTTTCCAGTACCATCTCTATGCTGATGACACCCAATTATACACCCTCCTCCGTGGACATCACTCCAGCCCTGCTACAAAAACACCAGTGAATGTCTGTCCGCTGTTTGACATCATGTCCTCTCTCCATCTGAAACTAAACCTCACTAAAACCGAACTTTTGTCTTTTTCCCCCTCTTCTAAACCAACCATACCATGCTATTTCTGTCTCAGTGTTTTGGCACCACCATAATCCTAGGCAGCAGGCCGTTTTCTTGGGAGTTTATTCTAGACTCTGATCTGTTCTTTCACCCCATTTTTCCAATCCTTGCCCGTCCTGTCACCTGAAACCTCAAGAACATCTCCAAAATCCGTCCTTTTCTCAAATGTTTGAAACAGCTCAAACCCTCATTGTTGCTCTCATTCATTCTCGTCTTTGACTTACTGTAACTTCCTGTTATCGGTCTCCCTCTCTGTAAACTCTCCCCTCTCCATTCTGTCCTGAATGCAGCGCAGGCTGGCTTGTCTTTCTTTCCAGCCTATAGTAATGCCCTTACCCTGTGTCAGTCACTGCACTGGCTACCTATTCAGTACAGAATACAACATAAAACTCATCACTCTCACCCATAAAGCTCTCCACAGTGTGCACCCCCTTACATTCTCCCTCATTCTCTGTCTACCACCCTACCCGGTCTCTCCGCTCTACTGATGATTTTCGATTACATGTCTCAGTCATCCGAACCCTCCCATGCCCGTCTCAAAGATTTCACACGTGCGGCGCCAATTATCTGGAACATATTTCCACGGGACTATCAGGCACCTCACAACCCTCACATTTTTAAAGAGGGCCCTAAGAACACATCGGCTGGCTATCAAGACCCCTAATTGCGAACCCCACCTGCTATAAACACATCTCTGTCACTGACAACGCTAGGGCACTCACAGGCACTTATTTGTATATAGATGTACTGTCAGGGTGGCAGGGTCACCCAACTTTTATGTAAACCACCTCCTATTTATGTAACATGGCTGGACCTTGTAAACTTAGGCACTTCTTAACCCTTTGTTTCACATACACCATAATAGATTTTTTAAACTCTCGCGAGCAGGGTCCTCACCCTTGTGTCTCATTTGTAAGTTCTTTTAATGTGTAATTTTGTATTTTTATACCCTCTTAATTGTAAGTGCTGCCCGGGAAAATGGGTTTGGCGCTATAGAAATAAAATTTTTTTTTTATTATTCTCCAATTGCTCGGTTCACTCTCTCTCTCGATTTGTTTTACTTTTCATGACTAGGGCATGATGCTTCCTATTTCTGATACACACCAATTGATATGTATATTGTTTATGATATGTGAACGTTGTAATATGAATTTTTTTTTGATGATAATGTTTATCTATTGAACTTTTAAAATATATATAAAAGAAGATAAATAAAATAGAATCTGTGACCGTGCCACATCCAACCCAACCAACGCCCGAGGATGCAAAAGTGAAAAGGAAGAGAAATGCGAAAGGCCAGGGGTGTAGCTAAAGACTCGTGGGCCTTAGTGCAAAACTTCACCTTGGGCCCCCCTAGACCTGGTGAATGGCTGTGGACCACTAGTTTTTAGCAACAGGTTGCATACTTGGCGTGACGAATGATTGTGGTGTAGAGTGACATGGAAAATTATTTCTACTTAAATGGATTTTCTAATAGAAGAAAATTAACTTTAAATGGGGCTAGGTAGCAGAAAAAAAGAGAAAACTAAATTATACATCCAAAGCGTCTGCCCACCATCAACCTCTTCCATCCACCCCATTTCTTTGAGGGGTGAACAGGAAAAAATTCAATTGCACTTGTTTTTTGGGTTGAGATTTTGTTGGAGTTTACACCGTACAGTTTGATTGACTTGTTATCTGTATTCTGCAGGTCACTATGTATACAAGGGGCAAAAAATACAACCACATGATCACCGCATGTCAGCACTATATAGTGACTCATAATATCAGTGACCAAACCAGTATAGCAAGACCAATATTACCGCTTACAATAATATACAAAGACCAAATAATACCACAACATACCACTACTGTATAGTGACTAATACCACATATTGTTACTCATCAAATCAAAATACCAAGACCAATATTACCAAATGAAAAATATACAAAGACCAAATACTACTACCACATATCACCACCATAAAGAGATTGAATAAAACCAAGGTTACTGAATCTAAACCATTCCCTAATTTCCCCCTACATGACCATATAGTGGTAGATAAAGTGTTAAACAGGCTGGAGTGCAGTTAATCCGGGAAAATCACAGGGACGCCCCGGGTTCTTTTTTTTTCCTTTTTTCTCCTGCGGCCCAAAACTGCCTGTGGTTCCTGGCCAAATATCCTGCAAAATTTACACACAAACATTTGACTTCTCACTTTATCAGCACCTCCCTACCAATTCCCACCTCTGTACAAACTCCCTACGGCATATATTTCCTTATCACCCCCAAATAGTTTAATGCCCCCCTGGTTTGCCCCAAACAAAAACCCCAGTTTAAATTTTAACCAAACCCAGTAAACCCCCCCCCCCCCCCCCCCCCCCAACCAAAATTTCCCCACCCCCCCCCCCCCCCCCCCCCCGGCAGTTCATGTAACAAAAGGGTTTTCACTTTTATTGTGTAAGATTACACTTTAGGCAACAATTTAAAGTGTGCTCTTGCGGTGGTTGTTAAAAGGCGGCGCCAGAAGCGAGGGAGAAAAGATGAGCTGTGTGTGCAGTCGTCTTTTCTTTTGCCCCCTTTGGGGGCTGCGGGGACGATGTTCTTGGGTTTTTAAAGAACCTAAAAGCACCGAATATACATTGTAACTGTGCGTAAACTCCCAAACACGCACTGTGTGTTGGATGCGTTTTGGATCACTGTCCCGCCAGAATCACTGTCCCACCAGTATGGTGAAGATGGTAGCCGGCAGGTGATGGCTGCTGGCTGGGAGATGGAGAAGTGCTGTGGCATGCTGCTCTTTGACTTTACTGATGCTCCACCAAGGAGTTTAGGGACGGGCCCCCCCCTTCCCTTTGCCTTGAAGAACCATTCTCCTTCGATCAGAAAGTTCGTGCTGGTTGTTTGGTGGGTAGGGGGCCTAGCACAGGAGCGCTAGATGGCGCGATGATTTTATTACATCATGCTGCCTATGCTACGGCATTTGCTATCACTGGGTCTATAGAACCCAGCGATCACAGCTGTGTGGCGAGGGTGGCTCTTGGGCCCTCCTGGCTCATGGGTCCCGTTGCAATTGCAACCGCTGTAGCTTCGTAAGGGCATTCAAGGTCCAAACGAGAGAAATTTTAAGAGAGAGAGAGAGGAAAAAAAGGAATCATATAGATAAAGCACAAAATTCTGGGGAGGCTTCAGAAGTCAGCCATGGGGCCAGAGTATGGCAGAACTTCCCTATATCCACCTCAGCGTGTGCAATCAACTCTTCCATGCAATGAATAAAGGCCACTTCTTCCATCCATTCCTCCAAGAATGGAGGATTAGGGTTTGTCTTTTTGTGGAAAACTCTTTTCTGCTTGAAAAAAATGTGTTCCCGGGGGGGTTTAAGGAAAAACAAAGTGTTTTAGGAAACAACACATGAATTAAAGAGTAGCTTCCGGGGTATCTGGAACTACTGTCCCATTTCAATCCTGGATCGCAGCAAGGACTGCTTTCCAAAAGGGTCTCAAGGATTTGCAACCCCATCATACAAGGGACAAAGCGCCTACCTCTGTACCCCAATGCACAAATAAAAGGGGAACATAGGTACCATGTATGTAACAAGGAAGGGACGGTACCATCTGGAAAAGATTTTAAATCTTCTTTCTTGTGCTTTGCACTCAATAATTGCCTTGTGTGTCAGAACTAAACAAAAATTTCACTGAAGCTCAATGGAATAAATGTTTTTATCTTTCTCCCAAGAGAGGCGGTCGGATGGAAGAGTCTTAATTCTGGGACACAAGAGCAACTGGTATAAAACGAAGATTAGGGGCCTCATGTATGAAACCTGTCTAGGTCTAAGATGGTCTTTGTGGCCCATAGAAAAAAAAATCAGAGTTCCCTTTTATTTATAAGTGTTGGAAAAATGAAAGGGGAACTCTGATTGGTTGCTATGGGCAACAAGGAAAGTCTTAGACCTAGCTTGTTTGTGGCCCTAGGTGTTTAAGAGGGGAGAATTTTTAGTAAAATAACTGTAAATGGCGTTATAGGACATTTCAAGTTAGATTTAGAGGAAATGGAGGAAAAGAAATGAGAGAGTTGTGTATAGGCAAAGGAAAATGGTTTGGTATTGAAGAGATGGCTCCAACAATGTCAGCTAGGGGAAGTAGTTGTCCTGTTTTGTGGATATCATTTACATGACTTGGAGAACCCTACAAATAGGGTGTTGGAGGCACCAAGGGGAAGGAAGCGGTTGTCTGTTATTGGAATTAAGGGAGCAGTCAGGTTTAATAAGTTATCCTGGTCCTAATTTTGCAGAAGATAGCTGAGGTATGTGAAGTACTGAAAGATCTTTAGGATCCAGGAAAATGGAGTCAGAAGACCAATGAAGAGAAATTAAAGACTGAGGGCAGGAAGTCTGAGCAATATGGACTAATCATTTTGATCGAGGTTCTTGGACAAGGTCTAAAAACCTATGATAAACTGCTGCAAGGTAATATAACCTACAATCCGGAAGCCCCAACCCCTCCTTGTAAACTACTTTAAAATTTTTTTTGTTTAGAGACCTATTTTGTGTGATTATTAAAGATGATATTTTGTAACATTCTCTAGGTCTATGTATCTAATAAATGTGCAAAAACTTCCCCAGACCCCCCTACACAAAAAGCTATTTTTTGGGCCATTACAGTCATCACACGGCCATCATGCCAATGACATCGGCCAAAACATTTTTTCCCTTTAAAGAGGACCTGTGACACCCCTGATACTACAGTTAAGCACTCTTTCCAAAATTGACCAGTATCAATATGCCTGGTAGCTTCTAAACGGGACCGGGGGTTCTCCAGCCCCACTTTCATCCCTTTTTAAACAAAACAAAAAACCCTGTAAAATTTATAAACTTTAATTTGTCATGTTAAAAATAGTCTGTGAACAGGGATTCGGGCCGTACTACACAGCAACCCATAAAGAACAAAAGAAAGAAGCAATACTCACGGGTTGTCGCGACCTCCCGGCTTCGTATCCCTTCGTTAATCCAAACACATACCATTTTGGGGTCGGTAAGCAAACACTTGTGTCACTGAAAAGAGCAATTCTGGAGCTTTTCTTTATATCTCTGTTGTGCTGTTCCTTTGTTATTCCTCCTAGAAATAGATTACTGAATCTGTCAGCTGGGTGTTACCATTATAGATTTTAAAGGCGAGTGCCTGCACACACTGACTGTCAGCACTGATAGGACACTCCCCCACCGGTAACACCCATCTGACAGACTGGTAATGAATTTCTACAAGGAATAACTGAGGAACCCCAAAATATAACAATTCTGGAACGTCTTCCCTTAAATGTCTATTTCATGTGAAACGCAGGTAGTTACTAACAGACAAGTCAGGAACGGCCAGAGGTCCTCTTCAAAGATCATTTGGGGATGAAAGATCATTTGTCCAAATATTGGCCAAAAATGTAAAACAGATGCCCGTTCAGGTTACCACAGTTTGTCATCAGTCGTCTAGGAGGATTGCTCTTTGTTAAAGAAAATGAAAATTGGCTGGTTTTATCAACTTTTATCCAACATATGGTTCCGTTAAAGGGGTTTTGTCATTAGTGCACCTCTGCACTGCTGGTCTGCTCGTAGCAAGCTATGAGCCGACCATCACGGAGAATGGAGAGGGTGGCATCTGTGGCCGTCCTCCACATCCATTACTAATAAAGGTATCATTTATCCTAATAACTGACTAGAGATTGCATCTACAGAACTATTATTTCATGTAAACCCCCGTCAACAGACAAGGGGTCATCCCTTCATCTATATAAAAAAGGGATTCAGTCTCTAGCGGAGAAAAGCCTTTTTTCAGCAGGACTGTGAATCTGTGGAATAGCTGCCTGAGGAGCTGGTCACAGCAGGAACAGATGAGGGTTTCAAGAAAGGCTTAGATAACTACCTGAAACTAAAAAATATGAATACTTATGTAGCCGTATAAAATTGTAGATCCAGTCTAATATTCATTTAGGGAAGATTGTATATTGCCTTATGGGATCCAAGTCTTCATCAGTAGAGGAAACTAAGCTTGAAAATTCTACCCCCCTCTCTTCTACCACACTTTTCTCCACCTTTGGTTGAACGTGATGGACATGTGTCTTTTTTTCAACCGTATTAATTATTTAACTATCCTAATGTCTATAGTCAACTTTTAGAACAAATTACTTTAAATTGTGATCAGAAATAAACACTACTACTATAAATTCATAAATTCACAGAATATCAACAGAACAAATCCCTATTCTATTCCACATTGGTTAAATTGTCCACACCTTCTGTTCTTCATTAATTGTCTTCTGTATTTTAGAAGGCATTGTCGCAGTAACGGCTCGTTCCAAGGTCACATAACAGAGTGACATAATAAATGTGATATAAAGTGGCGTCTATCAGCCATGCCGCTGTTCCACAGATATTGTGTCCTCACATTGCACTTCTCACAACACTTGGCACACAAGGACACATTACCCTGGCCACTGCAGCTCTGGGACAGGATACGCTTTTTGTCCTTTTAGACTATAGGAAGGGATGGTAAAGGTGCCATGATGTCAATGACAAGACATTGATTACACAAGCTGGTTATTATTTACACACAGTCATTAGATAACCACATAAATCCTACAGGCAGGACGTGAAATACTGAACACCAGGTTGCAGGGAACAGCTTGGATTTTTTCGCGCCAGTCTATTTACTTCAGTTTGGCGCGCACCGTCTGGTTACTTGTACGACAAGCAATGGCTTAAGGTACAAAAGCGAGAACTGCGAAAAGTGGATCAGTTTCACGTAGCAGCTGATCAGACGGCTTTCATTTTCTGATGTACTGGAAAATGAAAACTGCCATCGTATGGCTATAGGCAACACCTCCCGTGGCTCTGCCCTACTTTTTAACCATCGCATGATCCATCTGGTTTTGCAGTAATAAGTAGCACATCCAATCCCATTGCAATCTAGAATTGGATTTTCCCTGTTGCTCTATTGCCACTCTTATTGCTTGTATAGGAAGAATTCTATCCAGACATAGCGTCATCTTGCTGTTTATATGCAAAATCACAGCAAAATGCCAAGGTTGCCACAAATTTAAAGTAGTCACTGCAAAAATAAAGTCATGACTGCTAAGTCTGAATATATCCGAATGGTGTTGGGACAGTTATGAGACTGCTCAGTGTGTACCTGGTTCGGACTGGCCCACTGGAATACCAGAAGATCTCTTGTGGGCCCAAACTTTGATACAAGAATGCAGTGTCAGACAGGGGTGCCATCAGTAAAGTTGATTCTTGGGCTCCACCAGTGGAGTGGACTCTGGTGGCCTATTACACAGCTGCTGTACATGAACTTTTAGTCTATGTTCACACGGCTTATTGCCGGCGTTATTGCGGGGACGGATTTTTCGCCCGCAATTACGCCGTGTGCTCTGCAGCGGGGGTGGGGCGGGGGGGCTGGCCGCTCGCCGGCCCCATAGACATTCATTATCCACGGCGCGTATATCGCCGGGATAATTGACATGAATCCATAGTTCTCTATGAGAACTGTGGATTACCGTAATGACAGGGACGGATTTCAGCCGTATTTCGCGCAGTACGGTGCGAAATACGGAACGAAATCCATCCCAAAATAAGCCGTGTGAACATAGCCTTAATAGTAAAGTGGTTGTCTTACTACATTGATTCATCTCACCTCAGTCCTGTTTTCTTGATTTCACTTTGAATTCAGGGGCGTGGTTACTGGCTTCTACTAGGCTGCAGTAGAAGCCAGGTTTCTAGCTATAGCAACCAGTGCTGGAAGCCTATCAGGGGAGATCTAACAGGTCTGTAGCTATAGCGACCTGAGGAGCTTATGCAGTTCATACAAGAGGGTATATCTCAGAATAGGTAGGACACTGTTAATGGACATATATTGCAAAGTGACCTGTTTTTGCAAGATCTTTAACATAAAAAGCAATCCTTATAGTGAGACAACCCCTTTAATTTCTTTCTGAAAAGCAGCCCAAAGCCTGCTATTTTCAGCAACCCACCTTGCCCAGGGGCCTACCATGCCATGCCCAGAGGCCCACGGGGGTTTTCCCTGCTAGTCTATGGGCCAGTGTAAGCCTGCAATAATGTACCCCATATCAGTGACTTACGGGTCTATAGAAAGACAACTTCATTAAGATCCGGTTTCTATATGCCGATTCCAAGAAGACCTAACAATGATGGTGGGGAGTAAATATAAAACTTGAAACTTTTGCCATAGGTAAATGTAAATCCCTTTTAAACCATCAAAGAATAATTTTCATAACTTTTAATTCCTATACTTAAAGAATAAAAAATACATAATCAAAAAAAAAATTAAAAGTTACCGATTCTCCAATTCCTCAATTACAAATCTGAAAACCAAAGTGAAAAAATGCGTAAAACACCTGTATAGTAGCTCCAGTTACAAAACATGCTGGACACAAAATTTTTATCCATATAGTCCCAAATACTATGTTCAGCTGAATAGGGCACAAAGGAGATCAATGCTCCTAAACAAACCTGTAAGCTGACTATCCAATCCCTAAAACACCTAAAGGTAAGGAAAGGGACTGGCTAGACCACTCCAGGACATTGAAATGCTTCTTACGAAGCCAATCCTTCATTGCCTTTGTGGTGTGCTTGGGATCATTGTCATGCTCAAAGACACGTTTTAGCTTCAATTCCCTTGCTGATGGAAAGAGGTTTGCACTCAAAATCTCACCACAACACATGGCCCCATTCATTCTTTCATGTACATGCATCAGTCGTCCCGACCCCTTTGCAGAGAAACAGCCCCAAATCATGATGTTGCCACCCATAGCTACACAGTAGGTATGGTGTTCTTTGGATGCAACTCAGCATTCTCTCTCCTCCAAACGCGACGAGTTGTGTTTCTACCAAACAGTTCTACTTTGGTTTCATCTGACCATATGACATTCTCCCAATACTCTTCTGGATCTTCCAAATGCTCTCCAGCAAACTTCAGACGGGCCCGGACATGTACTGGTTTAAGCAGGGGGACATGTCTGGCAATGCAGGATCTGAGTCTCTGGCGGTGTAGTGTGTTACTGATGGTAGCCTTTGTTATGTTGGTCCCAGCTCTCTGCAGGTCATTCACTAGGTCCCTCCGTGTGGTTCTGGGATTATCAGTGGTCTTTTATGTCTTCAATTTTCTAATTATTGCTCCCACAGTTGATTTCTTCACACCAAGATGCTTGTCTATTGCAGATTCAGTCTTCCCAGCCTGGTGTAAGGCTACAATTTTGTTTCTGGTGTCCTTCGACACCTCTTTGATTTTGGAGTTTGGAGTGTGACTGTTTCAGGTTGTGGACAGGTGCCATTACTACAGGTAATGAGTGGAGGACAGAGGAGCCTCTTAAATAAGAAGTTACAGGTCTGTGAGAGCCAGAAATCTTGCTTGTTTCTAGGTGACCAAATGCTTATTTTCCACCATAATTTGCAAATAAATTATTTCCAAATCAGACAATGTGATTTTCGGGGTTTGTTTTATCATTTTGTCTCTCATAGTTGAAGTCTACCTATGATGTCAATTACAGGCCTCTCATCTTGCACAATTGGTGGCTGACTAAATACTTTTTTTCCCCCACTGCAAATCCTACAATTGGTAATAAGGAATAAGTGAAGTACTGCAGTTAGTTCACTAATAATAGGGAAGAGCGCTCAGAAGCTAAAATAATTTGTCCTGCACTCCCCTACATATTTCTGAGCGTGGCGTCATCAGGGGTATAGAGGTATGGTATTGTGTTTCAGTTTCAGTGACATGTATGTCCTAGGCTGCTCCAGTTATCTGGTGTCTTTTCAGCCCAAAAACTTGCGCAGCCCCATGCGTTCGATGTATGAGCAGGCGCACTCCATAATTAGACACATTATCGGGCACCCGTGGCACTTTGAAATGTGCCTAAGATCTGGGGGGTATACCGGAGTTGTGTCACACCACAACCGTATGATTCTACACATTTATGACTTTAGTACGGCAAATCCAGGCTCATTACTGCTGGAACAGGTAGAGCACTTTAAAAGTGGTTTACCTGAGCCTGAATTGTCGCTTTGTAGCTAGAAAGTGCTAAATCTATGACCCGCAGTAGAACAGGTTCATAGATTCAGGTGCATTCTACGCTACTAATGCGTGCAATAAAATTAGTGCCTGAGTGCCAAAAATCCTACATGTCCCCTACCTAAGGGGAATTAAGGAATCAGGTTAACCCAATTAACAAACAACCAATCTGTAATGATTGGTTCAGGCCACAGCACAGTCCTCTTCTGCCCGTGGTGTGCAGCAGACACTGCATTTTTGGTCATGATTCGGTGCCTGAATTGTGGGTTTTCTTTGTGCTAGTCTGAACACGGAGTCCTGTGTTTGCTGTGTAGTGATTGACAGGTTCTCCACCAAACCCATCTGATTACTCCTGCTAGCCATAGTACTGGGCTGCAGATAGTTTAGACTGAGTGGTGATTGACAGTTGCCTTCACCACCCATCTTTCTTCCCTGCCAGGCTCGGTTCTGAATGGTTTGGATGTCAGAGGGCCGGTCCAATCACACCCTGGACTGGGACTCTGACATCCCTTAAGAAGATCATTTTTGTTCTGGGACATTACTTGCTGTGCCAGACTGGGTTACCTAGGACCCACTAGTGGGATTTTATTCTGGGGGCCCGCCTGTGGAGTTGATTCTGGGGTCCACCAGTGGAGTGGATTCTGAGAGCAAACCCTACAGCTACTGTACATGCCTCTCTTACTCCGATTCTTGCTTTTCACCTCTTTCAAGGATGTATATGCAGTTTAAAATAAACTCCAGGTCTGCCACGGTCAGGGCCCACATGGGATTTCCCTTGTGGGCCAGTCCGAGCCCGATTGCTTGTGATAGTCTCTTCTTAGCTTGAGCTGACGTTTTATATTCTCTTGTATTGCTTGCTTTACTAACCTCTTTGCCTGTCCTTCTGACCTCGGTTTCTTGCCTACCCTCTTTGTACTGTTTTGCTATCTCTGGTTTCACTTGTATTTTGCCTGACCATACTTTATTCTGTTTGTCTTGTTTTGTTCTGTGTTTCATTTAATCAGTGAAGGGACCGTCGTCCAGTTGCTGCCGACCGCTTAGGGTCAGGGCAGCGAGTAGGCAGGGACATCTTTGGGAGTCTAGGGCTCACACTATCTGTCTTTCTGTGTCGTCCTATCTCGATCCCTGGGTCCCTTACACAATCTCTGGTCCCAGACATCATGGAAATTCACCAGCTATTCATTACTCACGCATTGGAAACGGACAGTCTCTTCTATGCTCCAATTGACTATAGAGCAGGTCAGCAGTGTCTGTGACATTCTATGGCGAGTGAGGTATGAAGATACAGTGTCCCAGGAAAGACCATTGTACAGTGAACAAATTGTACTCTGAGGCCATTGTAACTTGAGGAATCGCTATATTGCCCTTCTCTCCATCAAGGAACGAAAAATTAGCACCATCATGCCTTGGATGGGTATGAACTGGCCACTGAATGCAGTCTATGCTAAGGCTTTGCTCTAATCTATGTATACCACTGTATACTGTTAACATGTAAATAGGGTTCTGTGTCATTTAAAGGGGTTGTCTAGCTACAAAGATTAGCTTTCAACATGCAGGGAACACTAAATAAAGATGTTTTCCAAATATATTGCGTTGTTCATTTTTTTCTGTTGAGGAGCTACAAGTGTTTTTATCACCTTCTGTGCTCTCTCTGGTTCCCCAAGTGACTGACCTGTGTACTTCTCCCCCTCCTGCTGTTTGTTCTATCTGATAGCAGGGAGTGACGTTATCACACAGGTCACGCAGCACAGAACTCCGGACAGTGAGAGCTTGTTTGTTATCTGATCTTTCAGACAAAAGCCAGTAATTACTGCTATTTACTTTAGCTCAGAAGCTTCCCTGGTCCTGACAGCATGAGATTTATCTATTTAGCAGAGGTCTGAATACAGGGAGCTTCTATGCTAATTATAGACAGCTTGACCAGGAAGTGACAGAGCAAAGCAGCATTATTTCATTCATGCATCCTATGAAACTTTGAGATGAGACAACCCCTTTAAGGTCCAGTAATACAAAAAGTTGATCTCTATAAAGCGTTCGGACTGCAAATTTACAGCCAAGCATGGCAAACTCCACAAATAGAAGGATAATAATGGTGATTAATTGCAACAAACCTGAAAGTAACACCTAATTTACTGCATCATATCCAGCTACAGTTTTTAAATGAGACTATTGATTACATTTACGGTGTAATGCTTGAATGTGACAACGTAATAGAAATTAGAAGTGAAAGTGGTTTTATAGCTCACAGAAATGGACAATTCAGAAGTAGTCCATACAAATAACATTAAATCCACACTTGCATGAAATATGCCATAGCTAACAGCCCCATGCCCTGCACTAGAGTCCAGAGAGAAGGCATCTCGCAAGCAAGTCACCTGAGTTCTGCTCTAATTGAGTCCTTATCATTCATTAGCTTTCTCGGCTCAGTCTTCCAAACCATACACTAGCTGCCGGCTGGATCAAATCGGCTAAGTCAAACATGAGGAATAAAAATCCACCCAGAAGCAGCGATCACATCAACGCTGAGCTCCTGGCCGGTAATTACACGCACGGGAGGTTGAACGTGCCTGGCGGCTTCTGTCCTTATTGTTGAGAAGAATTATAGGAATTAAACAACAGAGAAATGCATCTCCCGGCCATATCCTTCAGCAGAGCAAAAAAGAAGGAGGACATCTATCAGCTCCTCTCATCGGGGAAACGGGTGGGGATAATTACTGTCCAGCTGGACAGCTCGCTGGCTCTGTGGTGCCATGTTCTCATGAGCAAAAAGGAGCTGGGCATTCACTGGGTGATCGTTCAGAATATGCAAAATGATCAGGATAAAGCAGGTCGTAGCTGACATGTTTTTGTTCAATCTTATGATCTGGTGGAGAATCTGGCAAGGTTAGGAGAAAAATTGGATGTTTCAGACTGCCGAAAACTTGAGAACTTCTAAGGGGAAAGAAAATACCAGTGAAATGAATTTTAAAGGAGTTGTCTCACTACAGGGGTTGCTTTTTATGTTAAAGATCTTGCAAAAACAAGTCAAATTGCAGTATGTGTCCATTAACAGTGTCCTACCTATTCCTAGATATCTCCTCTTGTATGGGCTGCATCAGATCTTCAGGTCGCTATAGCTACAGACCTGTTTGATCTATCCTGATAGGCTGCCAGCACTGGTTACTATTGCTACAGACCTGTTCAATCTCTCCTGATAGGCTGCCAGCACTGGTCGCTATAGCTACAGACCTGGCTTTTACTGCAGCCTACAAGAAGCCAGTAAACACACCCCTGAATTCAAAATAAAACAGGACTGAGGTAAGATCAATCAATGTAGTGAGACAACCCCTTTAAAGGCGGTGCTCCGACCATAGACTTTGATGACATATTCAACTAAGGTGCCACCTCTGGGACCCACAAATATCTTGGAAACCGGTCCCGGAATGTGATGGCTCACAATAGACAGTCGATCCCGCTTGCACACCGCTATGCATTCTGTTTTATAGGTGTTCCAAATACAGTACTCGGAACTCCCATAGAACAGAATGGAGAGTCGTGCGCAAGCGTGACCAGTTGTCCATTCTGAGTTGACATTTTGGAACCGACACCTATCTTGGGAACGGCCCCTAAGAGTTCGGACCCACATGTATCACACTTGGATGGCATTTGCTATCAATATGCCATCAAAGTCTATGGTGGGAACACCTCTTTAAATCAGTGGGATGCATCAGGATTCATTGGGAAAGCCTTAAACACATTGCACAATAAAAATAAATGCAATATTCCCTTGTTTTTGCACAGAATAGTGGGCCTGCAATTAAACCATTTCTAGTCTACCAAGTTTCCCTTGTTGTTTACACAAGACTTAAAGTGAATGTGTGACTATCTTGTGAGGTTTAAAGAACAACTTCGGTAGTCCTAGTGCTGTGTCTTACATAGATATAATCACAGTGGTGGCACCCATTGCATATTTATGACAGTATCACCTCTTATTTTTTATGTTGACATCGTTCAGCCTTTATGGTCGGCTTTAATTCAGTTATCGTATCCAGCAATTACTAATAGTTACATCTATAGGACATGGCATTCATTCATAGTACCACATTCAAGCTACAATAATACAGGTTGCCCTGTGTTAGGCAAAAGCCACAAACCATGCTCCCTCATGTTACAATGGTCTCAGGATACAATATTTTCAACACATAATCCTATTTCCTGGGACATTGTATGTTGAAACCGCATTCACCGTACAATATCACATACACTGCAGCTCATGTGATTGATGGAAGATCCAAACAATGATCATAAACATTTTACTTGTAAAATCTCTGTATTAGTGAGGTGCATGCAGTGATTGGAGGTCTAATAGCTCGTCTCCACAGTGCAGTGCGGTACTACATGTCCTGTACTGCTCTTACATGTATTGGGGAGGTGCATGCAATGATTGGTGGTCTAGTAGCGCCTCTCTACAGTACAGTGCACTATTACATGTCCTATACTGCTCTTACATGTATTAGACAGGTGCATGCAGTGATTGGCGATCTAGTAGCGCCTCTCTACAGTACAGTGCGGTACTACATGTCCTGTACTGCTCTTACATGTATTAGTGAGATGCATGCAGAGATTGGTGGTCTAGTAGCGCCTCTCTACAGTACAGTGCGGTACTACATGTCCTGTACTGCTCTTACATGTATTAGTGAGGTGCATGCAGTGTTTGGGGGTCTAGTCGCGCCTCTCTATAGTACAGTGCGGAACTGCATGTCCTGTAGTGCTCTTTAAATGTGCCAGGATGAGCAGCTCCATTGGGCACCAGGTGAGGGCCCATTTTGTATTCATTGTGTACAAAGTCCATGACCCAAATAATCTCCTGTTCTCATCATAGAAAGTGATTACCATCTTCCAGCAGCTCTTTCTGATGTTATTTGTAAAGACTCTCTTTCTCTGGATAAGTATCTGATTCGTTTTCCTCAATCTTCATTTTGCATTATGCTGGGTGACATTTTGGGACTTTGGAACCAATTACCAGTTTTCCATTGAATTACAGTTTCAACATACAATGATCATCCTGAAATCAATTAATATCGTCTATGGGGGAACAAGGTACTTGCTAATGTTTGCACTTTCCACTGGCTCAGTTGAGTGCTAATTTACAATCAAGGCTTGGTTCCCATACAACATACAATGGTCATCTCAAAACTAATTAATATCCTATATTGAGGGACCACTTTATTATTACTCTTAAACAGTTGTAACAGGTCCTGAGCTTTTCTCTTTGTAAGGTCACCTAAAGAGCAATGAACATATGGACTCAACAAAATCATTATCTACAAGTCACCATGGTCAATGTACAGCTTACATCACTTCAGAACTACAGACACCTGTCACTTTGGTTGAACGTTGTGAACATGGTCAACCCTACAGTACTGTTTAGAGGACCATTTACTTTTAAAGGAAGGAAAAGAAGAAATAGCTCAGAAATCCCACATAATGGTTAAAAGTGGAAAATTGTAAATAATTACGTGTATTAAATGTACAATCCTAAACCAAAAAGAAAAAAATATAATACAACGACTACAAATACCAAAATAACAGTGACAGTAATACCAAAGTACACAAATAACCAAAACACTCACCTTCTGTACCAATGTATCTCCCAGTAAGCTCATGTTTAGGCTATGTTCACATGATGTACTGCGGCGCGTACAGTATGAGCCGCAGTACATCGTGTCCTTTGGGAGCTCGCGCTAACACGCGCGTGGGGGGGTGGAGGGGGTCGGCAGCCGGGTCAAACCCCTCTGAAATTCATTACTCGCAGCGCGTATTCTCCGCAAGTAATTGACATGTCACTTATCTCCCCGTGCGTACAATACGATCATATTGTCCGAGCGGGGGAGGAGGCATAATTTACGGTATATGGGAACTATGAGCGAAATGGATTACCAGAATTTCGGCGTGCATCTCGCTGTATTAGAGTGCAAATACGCGCGAAATTACCATGTGTGAACATACCCTTATTGTGCGAACTTGTTTTTAAATTATTAGTTTGTGTTATGTATTTAATCCCTTGTATTACCTATGTACAACATATTGAAATAATAGCACTAAAACCTACTAATAATAATCTAAAAAAGAGTATTATACAAAACATAGTGATATCTATAGTGCCCAAAAGCACAACCAAGTCCATTTCTTGACCACTTCCTACTTTAGCTGTTGGCAGTGTTTAGCTAATGAAGGAAGTCAGTTGTGGTGAGCTGATATGGTGGGTATATAAGACGTGTGATAGGCTGTCTGCACACATATCCCTTGTTCCCGTTATGGGTAAAAGGAACAATTTATCAGAGTTCCAAAAATCATTGATCACTGGCTTTCAAGCCAAGTGTGGCGATATTTCTGAAACTGTGCAGTTTGTGAGCTATACTATATACTGCTGTGGTGAAAGTGTATTGCAAGTGGAAAAATGGCGCCACTGTGAATAAGTGATGTGCTATCGATGTGAGAGGTGAACACCGGCTATGAAGGCGTGAGAAAGTGGACTGATAAGCTACAGGGGAACAGCTCACTTCCAAAATGAACTGACAACCAGGCGTACAGGCAGTCCCCGACTTACAACGTTCCAACTTATATCTGTCCCCTAGTTACAAACGGAGACTTATTGGGCGTGATGGCACTTGTAGCTCCATAGCAGATAGTAGCTGTGGAACGACAAGTCCCAGCATGCCACAACAGCACATGAGATGAAATCTTCTTAAAATGGGCACAGAGAGGAAAACAAATGTAAAAACCCTTCCCTGCAATGCCCAAAACGTAAAAAAAACAAAAACCTTTTGTGCTGGAGTTACATTTAATAAACATACCTGTTCCAACTTACACACAAATTCAACTTAAGAAGAAACCTACAGTCCCTATCCCTTTCGTAACCCGGGGACTGCCTGTATTTCTAAAGCAAAAGCATATGGGGCTCTGAGGAAGACGAATGGTCATGCTCGTCGGCTCTCCAGCTGTTGGGAAACTACAATTCCCATCATGCATTTATAGAATCTATATCAGTGGGCATGAAGGGAGATGTCGTTTCACAACAGCTGGAGAGCCAACATTGCAGACCCTTCGCTCTAGACATTAGCTGGTGGTCACAATAATGTGACTCGACTCTGTATCAGTGCCATACACTGCTGAAATGATTGCGCTCAGTCTACTGACCTGGAACCTGATATTAGCACCACCTTTGAATTATCGTGGATGAGTGGTGGTGGCCTTCAGGCATTTGCCCCCTTTGCCCTCTGTAAAGGTTAGCCATGCCATCTGCCTTATGGGGCCTCAATTACATCAACCCCTTTCTGCACTCAATTACAGCGACACATTGAGACTGCAATACCACTACAGCAAAAAAAAATAAAAAAAAATGCTGCAGTGGTTTTCATAGAAGGAACCAGGCAGGTGTCTAGAGAAGTCTATATCCCACGTCATAAACGTACTTTGGAGCTTTGGTCCAGCACGTACCCCAACACAGAAATTTAAGAGAACTAGTCAAAGTCTGGAGAGCGCTAATAAATACCAATTTAATTACAGCGTAGAAGAGCGAGATTCAACGCCGTTATCTGATATTTATACTGGCATTTTCAAACATGCCGCAATGTGTTTGATATGTACTCCCCGGTGAGGAGATGGGAGGGAGCCGGAGGAGCAGAGAATAAACACTAGAAGAAAAGAGGGGAGAGGGTTATAGGGTTACATGGAAGAGGCGAGAGAGTCTAAATGTGACACTGGAGTAAGATGTTGGAGGAAAAAGAGAACAGGTCAAAAGAGAATGGAGGAGGAGGAGAGTTGGAGGAGGAGAGGAAGAAGATAAAAGCAAAAGCTTTAAAGAGAGCAAAAAACAGTTTTAGGGGATGAGAGATGGAGGCAGGAGGAGGATATCATGGGCTTCAAAAGACAGAAATATGGAGAACATAGATTAAAAGAGGTTGATGTAAGGAATGATTGTTTCTATAGAGGAGAGATGGAGGAAGAGATAATGAAAGATAAGGGATGAAACAATAGCAAAGGAAAAGTGGTGTGACCGACCGACTGATGGAGAGAATAGGAAGAGAAGCTGCAAATGAATAGGAGGGAGACCATTTAAGAGTGTGAAAGAGATAATAAATGATGGAAAATTAACATTCAGTGTCAGTCACTTCAGCAGGTCGGCCGCAGGATATGCAGCTCAGTAGCTACATCAAAGGGTGAATGTGCTGCCTCAGCCGGGACAGGAGGGCGATGTGCAGGAATCATCGATTTTCTGAGAAAACCTTACACGGTTTATATTGATCACGACTGACTCCTTCCATGCTGTGTCAACTGCCTGGTGCCAGCCCTGCCAAGTCCTAACACTTGAGAGAGCAGCAGGGGCAGGGATGCCCCCTGACCTGTGGTGTGCCGAGCGCATCGGGCATGGAACAGGGCTGCAAGAAGGACGCCATCCAGAGCCGCTGTCGGGCAAAATCATGAAGGGCTAATTACAGATGAAACATGGCAGCGGTTTCCGCTTGTAATGGATTTGAAACATTTGGAATTAATTAAATTGAATAATTTGATTCAGATGATTAGTTTTAGATATTGACAACACTACAAACTAACAAAGAGGGAGAAATACAAGAGGTGAACATGATAACAATTGTGCATTCAGGGGTTTTCTCACTACAAGGATTGCTTCTTATGTTAAAGATCTTGCAAAAACAAGTCACTTTGCAATGTGTCCATTAACAGTGTCCTACCTATTCCTAGATATCCCCTCTTGTATGGGCTGCATCAGCTCCTCAGGTTGCTATAGCTACAGACCTGTTCAATCTCTCATGATAGGCTGCCAGCACTGGTTGCTATAGCTACAGACCTGTTCAATCTCTCATGATAGGCTTCCAGCACTGGTTGCTATAGCTACAGACCTGTTCAATCTCTCATGATAGGCTTCCAGCACTGGTTGCTATAGCTACAGACCTGTTCAATCTCTCATGATAGGCTGTCAGCATGAATATTGGGACTAGTTATTATTACTATCTTCTTTGGTGACATATTTGAATATACTTGACTGTGTGTCTTTGACACTTTATAATAGCTATATATAGAGGCTTATTTAGTAGCTATTTAGTTTTATTTCAATATGTTATATTTAGAGTGATTATCTGTGTATTTAGGTTCCGAGTGGGGTCGCCCTTGTTGGGGCGGGTGCTCCATATTTAGATAGGTAGGTTATTGACATAGTGCGTACAGGGTTGGTATTTAATATTGTGTATTTTATTGTATATCTAAATTAAAGGTTAAGCTTTAGAGTATCTTTAAGGTATATCACTCTTTTCTTGTTTGTATATTTACTAGATACACCATAAAAGTCTGATAGTTTGATTTCCAATTGCACGTGGACAGTCGAGCTTGATCCAAGGTTATGGCGGATACAGAAATAGCCATGTGCTAGCTTTTCAAAGAGCACTTCTCCCTAAAATCAAAAAAGAAACCGTACAAGAAAATTCATGCAGTTTTTATTCTGTTTAATGTTTTATTCGACATTGTTTTGCAGGACTATTTTCCCCTCTTGTTCTTTTCTCCTGCTGTTCTGACGATGTAAGCATCACGGTAGTTCTGACATTACACTTATAATATTGAAGGGGGAAGGTAACCATTTGCTAAAAATCCCATCTTGATAGAAAAGTTGTTCCTTGCAGGAAATTGGAATATAGAATGAAAATCATGAATTTATAAAACACGAATTTAAATGACAAATCGTTTTTAATTTAAAAATGTGAATGTAAAACCGGAATGTACCTGGAATGGCCTCCTGGAATAGTTTATTAAAGAAATGAGATTCAATAGCAACTTCCAGGGTCTTTCATGCATTAGTAAATGAAGCAGACAACAACTAAAGAGACCCGGGATGTTCACAAGACAGAGTAAAATTAAACCGTGAAATCCACATGGGTTCGGTCATGGAAAACTGCGTTTTTAACTAGTCTATTTTACTTAGGAAGTGGATCTTAGTTCGGCAGACGTCCTGCAGTGTCTGGAGAGCTGTGATTGCCTGTAGAGCCTGGGAGGGAGGTGGCAATCATTGGCAATCATTGAAAGTGGAACAGCTAATGTTAGTTGTAATGTGGGGGGTTAGAGGGATACTACTATTACGTTGTTTCAGAAGCCAGAAACAAAGTAGAATAAATATATCGGAAAAGGAAGTCACGGAACATGCGCCATATTGCCCAATCCCGTCATTCCAACCAGGGCAGAGACAAAGAGGACAGTGCAGCGCTAGCAACCAATGCAGTCACGGAAACAGAAACCCGACCATCTCTGTCACAATATGCACTATGAAGGTAGAAGGTAGGTAATTTCTGCTAAATCATAGCATTTGGATAATACAATCGTATTACAAATTTGGTTATATTTACAGTCCCCCTATTTTAAATGATCTTTGTAGCGAGAAAATCTCTTTAAAGGGGTTGTCTCACTACAAAAGAATAGCTTTCAAAATGTAGGGAACACTAAATGAAGACGTTTTCCAAATATATTGCTTTGTTCATCTTTGTTGTTAAGAAGCTACAAATGATTTTATCACTTTCTGAGGGCTCTCAGGTTTCCCACGTGACCGACCTGTGTACTCCTTCTCCCCTGCTGTTTGTTCTATCTGATAGCAGGGAGTGACGTCATCACACAGGTCTTGGCTGGCAGTGTGAGAGCTTGTGTGTTATCTGATCTTTCAGACAAGACAGTAATTACTCTGTTTACATTAGCTCAGAAGCTTCTCCGGACCTCAGAGAAGGTAATTTATTTAATCTAGACTAATAAACAGTCTGAATACACAGAGATCATATGCTAAATACAGACAGCTTGACCATGAAGTGACAGAGCAAAGCAGCATTATTTTATTCATGCATCCTATGAAACTTTGAGATGAGACAACCCCTTTAAAGTACATGTGGATTTAGACAAGTTTTTTTTTAGATTTGGTTTCAAAGACAATAAGATTCCAATTTATGCCTATTTTATTTGAACTTTAAAATCCACATGCAGTACATGTACAAATGTTTCGGGCGTGTATTGCATGAGGATTTTAGCCATTTTGACATCAATAGTAAATTTCCACGCAGAATATGACCAAAACATGAGTATGTTCAAAGCTGTTTGAACATGCGCCGATTATGAAAACCTCGAAAAATACACTTCATATGAAGTGCAATGTGCAATTTCTATTGAGCTCAATGGGAATTGTTTTCTCTCAGTTTTTAATGAGGATTCTGCGTAGAATCAGACTAGAAATCCTCGTCCTGTGGACAGAGCTATATACATTATATATCCATACGCAAATGCCCACTCATTCACCCCAAAAAAATATAACGCATCAAATGTCCTAATTGCTGAAAAACTTGGCATGAAGTTATGTCTCAGGCAGATATGTAAATCAGGGCTGTCAAACTGCGGCCCTCCAGCTGTTGGGAAACGACAACTCCCATCATGCCCACGGTTATAGATTATACAAATGCATGATGGGAGTTGTAGTTTCCCAACAGCTGGAGGGCCGCAGTTTGACACCTGTGATGTAACTGATTACAGGTGTGGTCGGAGTAGACAATGGGGGGAGGGGGGAATGTTTAAATGCCAAATTTCATACATGTGGCCCTGGGTCTTGCTATAAGAGAGGATAAAAAGTTATTCCCCTGATACTCCATAAAAAGGCTCTCAGAGGCAACTCTTTGTAGTGTACCTCTTGCTGAGGAATCATGGACTGTTAAGACATGCCTCTGTAAGGGCACTTAAAGACATTTCCACCAGTTGGCAAACTTTGAGATGAGTATTATTGGACTGAGAAGCAAGATGGCCAATGATCTAGGTTGTCATAACCAAGCTGTTAAGAGGTGTTGGGAACAGTGGTTATGTATAGATACACACACACACACACACACACACATTACTAACAGCACCCAACACACAGACAACCAGTAAAGAGGATTGTTTGGTGTCATAGCATCAATTACATGTACTTCCACTGACAGCCACCATTGCCTTTGGTTGCAGTGGGTTCATGAACAAAAAACCCTAACTGCTATGAACTGGAACTGCCTCGTCTTTAGCATCAAATCCATATCATCTATAGTGTGCTAGGTGGTACTTTTTCCAAACCTGTGTCATTGTTGCATGGGCAATATATGGTGGTATTATGGGGGCCCTACAGGGTGGCATTATGCTGCCACCATTCAGGCATTGTATGGCAATATTTTGGCACTAAATGCCTGTATTGTATTGCCACTGCATTTAACTATTATTTGGGATTGTAAAGCGGTATTGGAACTTATCCAAACACTGGATAAAGCCTGGCTTACATTGGTGTTTGGCTTTCCATTGTTCTATTCCATTTTAGAATCCGATAAATAGAAACCAGTGTTTGTCCATTGATTTCAATGGGGTTTTTAGGCTAATTTGCTTCAGTCTGGCTCCATTATGTCAGATTTACATTTTTTAATGGAAAAAACAACATAGCGTGCTGCACTGTTTTTGTGAAAAAAATAGAAATCTGATGGAACAAAACAAATACAAAATGACGGGTATCTGTTTTTACATCTGTTAAACAGTTCTGTTAATTTTCTGTGCAGACAAATTTCAGGCATTAAAAACAGGTCCATTTTTTTTTTAACAGGAATAAATTGATCCAAACAAACAAAAAATGTAAATTTTTTGCCATATTTGTACAACAGATCAGTTAAAAAAGAAACCAGAAGATGGCATTTCCATTTGTTTTTGGATAAAGATATGTTCTATCAAGGTTCAGACTGGCCCAAAGGGGAACAGGGGAAACCCTCGGTGGGCCCCTGAGTATTGTAGACCTTCAATAGTTTTTTTAACTGCATATACATCCTCAGAAGAGGCACAAAACCAGAGAAAGAGGGGCAAAAGGCAAGATGCAGAGTATAAGAGGCACGTACAGTCATTTACAGTAGCTGTAGGGTGGGCCTCTAACAAAAGCCACCGGTGGGCCCCTAGATTCAACTCCACCTACGGGCCCAATGCACCCCAGTCTATCACTGGTTCTATCTGTTTTTAACAGAAGGTCAAACACAGATATAAACCAGGCCTAAAAGATGTCCAGGTGCTATCTGCGTGTAGAATGTTACTATGGGTAAGATAACTTTTGTCCTGTTCACTATTCTGCATACGATGTTCCTTGTCATATGGTCCATGATGTCAATTATATGTTGATTATGATACGATAGGACCATGAGTGATGGGAACTGGGCTACTTTTTGTACATCCCATTTTACACATGATAGCACCTTTTTGCTGATATCGTCCTTTTTTGTCTGTTTTGTTGTTGATTTTTGAGGTATTTTTATCTTTAATAAAGTTTTTGATATTATTTTATAGTTCTTAGTTCTCAATTTTTTTCATTTGTTGTTTTGTGACTAAATAGTATTGAGCGACAATACGTTACCGAGTACAATGATGGGTTTTGGAGGTATTGTGTATTTACAAAGAAAACCACAAAGACTCCACAAGAGATAAAGTAGGAGGAGAAAACCTACTAAGATAAACAGACCCTGGATATACCAAAATATATAAGTAAATACTTACCCCTGATTTTTACTGATATTTAAACTCCCCTGTGTGTATTGCTCACTTGTCCACCACTATCTTGCTACCTTACTGTGGATGTGGACCTGGGAGATCCTTTTATTATCATTTTAGGACTCTGCTCTTCATCACCCAATTGACCATATAACCAGGGTCGTGAGTTGTGCCACATTGGCTATTTATCTTGCTCTTGTATACTGCTTGTTATCTGTATTCTGTACACTTCTTGTTCCCTGATGAACCTCACAAATTCTTGAGGGGAAACGTGTCGGAAATATTGGTTGTTTATGGTTGGACAGCCAACAAATATTTGTTGGATAGTATAGCCAACAAATGTTGGTGTATGGATATGATATTCAGGAATTTACTATACCTGTAGGGCCAACTTCTGCACACCTGACATATTATACTGGGTATTGATTGACTCATGGTGTGCTACTTTTCAGACAGTATATACCTCTATGGGAGTTTATTAATTATATCTTGTTAAATATTGACATTAGACTTACATAGTCATAGTCCCTAGGGTTTAGTTTAGGAGGTACGAGGTTGGGGGACGCCCTTATCAGGGCGACTACCCCACTTTTTTCTTGGTTAGGTAGCGTCTATGTGGTAGGGATAGAAATTTGGTTAGGTTAGGTATTTTGGTGAGCACTATGTATTTTGCATTTCCTATTTTTATTTTTGGTATTTAAATAAAAGCTAAGTTTTATCCTTTCCTAGGTTTTATACCACTTTTGTGGTTTGGTTATTGTGTATTTACACTTTAAAGAGAACCTGTCACATAGATGATGCCCCCTTGCTGAGGGCAGCACAAGCTAGTGTCAGGCATGCTGTTTCCAGCTATGTGCCCCTTATTCTGTAATATTCAGCAGTTTTAGAGCATTTAGTGCTCAAATCTACAGTTTTTAGCCAGAAAAGAGCCATGAGAAGAGTCATCTGAAGCTAGCCCCACCCACCTCAACTGATAAACCTATTACTTTGAATAAATCAAAGAAAATCAGCCACACTTTCCAAAATATAACTTCAGCGGGGTGCCAGCAAAAACGGATTCCCGGCAAGGGAAGCCAATTCAACTAGGTATAGGAAAAATTGCAGCACTCAGGTCAGATGAAAAAACGTGAAAAACGTGTGTTTATTGCCACATATTCCAAAATGACGTTTCGGCTCTGTCACACAGCCATTTTCGACACTTGAAAATGGCTCTATGACAGAGCCGAAACGTCGTTTTGGAATATGTGGTAATAAACACACGTTTTTCACGTTTTTTCATCTGACTACCTGAGTGCTGCAATTTTTCCTATACCTATTACTTTGAATAGATAGAAAATGAGAATAACTGCCAGGTGGGCGGGGCTAGCCTTTGGTGGGCAGGGCTAATACCTACTCATGAATAAGATTTGAGCATTAAATGCTCTAAAACTACAGCATCTTACAGAATAAGGGACACAGCGCTGGAAACAGCAGGTCTGACACTAGCTTGTGTTGTCCTCAGCAAGGGGGGCATAACTTATGTGACAGGTTCCTTTTAATACTTGGCTAATATATCCTTTCAGAGCTTGTTTTTTGCTAAAAGATGTCCATGTATCGGCCCTGAATCTAAGAGTAGAGGTGTTAAAACAACTGCATTCCCACCCATATCGATTCAATTATCAACAATCAGAACTGTTCTGATAGGGATATAATAGGACAGAACAAACATTAGCCTTTACATCGCGGGCAGAGTAAGCATTGAATCTTCAATATTTCCGACTGTGATGACAAATGCTATAGGTCAATGACAAGAGGGTCAAAGTAATTACTATTGCAAATGGATCCTTATGACTAGGGGACTACATGCCTTATAAAAAGATAGCTGCAAGTATTGGGTATGGAGGTCAAAGTATGAGAAGTGATGGTGGCATGTTATCAACATAATAGGAGCCACCATGCTCGCTCTTAACAATTGCCCCTTAAGGTCTGTATATTAAGAAGAGCAGCGTAAAAGGGAAATCCAACCCAACTATTCTAATTAGATAAAAATCAACCTTTGACATTTTTCTCTTAAGGTTATAACAGCACAAATCCTGCTTCAGCTGTGAGCTGTACTTAATCATGTATTACCCGGAGCTCGAGATCCAAGCTCTAGGTGATTGACAAGCCTGAACGCTGCTGCGTTGGGCAGGATGGGATGTTGATAGACTACACACTTCTCACTGAATAAACCAGGAGATGTCGGAGCTTCCTGGGATTTTCTGTCAACCTGACTTAATGACTTTTACCAGGAATGGGTTTAGTGAAGGCTGCAGGAGATGGGGCACGACATAAAGTAGCAGGACGGAAAGTCTTGGTAGCAGGAAAAATAAAAATAAAAGAAGTTTTATTTCTCCATTAAATCTATCACCGGCGCACGTCCTCCTGAGAATGAAAAGTAAATCAGTGCTCGTGTCTGACACAGAGGCGCAGCAATATAGCCATGGGCCGGACCATAGCGTAGCAGCTGCTCCAGGTGCCCGCTCAAGAGGAACAACAGTGTAATGTTTTATAGTGAGAACACACATGCAGCTTTCTGCTATCTAGCACTACAATGTTGGTTTTCAGATACAGGGCTCCCTCAACATGCAATAGTAATTGGTTCCAAGACCACCATTGCATGTTGAAACCATAACTCTATGGAAAACTCTTAATTGGTTCTGAAATCCAAAATGTCACCAACACAATGAAAAATAAAGATTATAGAAAATAAAACATATACTAATCTAGATAAACTGCATCCTTCCATAAAACATCAGAGAGAGCTGCTAGAGGCTAGAAATCACTTTCTATGATGAGGACAGAAGCTTCTATGGGTCATGGACTTTATACACAATGTTCCAGAAGAAAGAAAATGGGGCCATCATCTGGTGCCCAAAGGAGCCGCTCATCCTGACACATGTAAGAGCAGTACATGACATGTAGTACCACACTGTACTATAGAGAGGCGCTACTAGACCTCCAATGACTGCATGCACCTCACTAATACATGTAAGAACAGTACAGAACATGTAGTACCTCACTGTACTCTAGAGAGGCGCTACTAGACCTCCAATGACTGCATGCACCTCACTAATACATGTAAGAACAGTACAGGACATGTAGTACCGCACTGTACTGTAGAGAGGCGCTACTAGACTGCCAATCACTGCATGCACCTCACTAATACATGTAAGAGCAGTACAGGACATGTAATACCGCACTGTACTGTAGAGAGCCACTAAAGACCCCCAATCACTGCATGACCCTTACAAAAAAAAGTAAGAGCAGTATAGGACATTTAGTAACAAACTTAAATGTAGAGAGGCGCTACTAGACCGCCAATCACTGCATGCACCTCACTAATACATGTAAGAGCAGTACAGGGCATGTAGTACCGCACTGTACTGTAGAGAGGTGCTGCTAGACTGCCAATCACTGCCAATCAGAAAGAGCTGCTGGAAGCTGGAAATCACTTTCTATGATGAGGACAGGAGCTTCTCTGGGTGATGGACTTTATACACAATGTTCCAGAAAAAAGAAAATGGGGCTTTCACCTGGTGCTCGAAGGAGCCGCTCATCCTGGCACATTCTAAGAATAGTACAGGACATGTACTACAGCTCTGTACTATAGAGAGGTGCTACTAGACCACCAATCACTGCATGCACCTCACTAATACATGTAAGAGCAGTACAGGACATGTAGTACCACACTGTACTGTAGAGAGGCGCTATTAGACCTCCAATCACTGCATGCATCTCACTAATACAAATAAGAGCAGTACAGGACATGTAGTACCGCACTGTACTGTAGAGAGGCGCTATTAGACCTCCAGTCACTGCATGCACCTCACTAATACATGTAAGAGTAGTACAGGACATGTAATAGCGCACTGTACTGTAGAGAGACTACTAGACCGCCAATCACTGCATGCACCTCACTATTACATGTAAGAGAAGTACAGGACATGTAGTACCGCACTGTACTGTAGAGAGGCGCTATTAGACCTCCAATCACTGCATGCATCTCACTAATACAAGTAAGAGCAGTACAGGACATGTAATGCTATTGGAAACAAAGACAGTCCTAATTTTAGGTTGAGTTCACGTCAGACTTCTGTCAATGATTTATTACTTTACAGAGGCCATATTCACCTCTTAATTGGATGTGGCTCTATTTAAATGGGGCTCAGCCTGTCACTTCTACAGGAGTGGAAACCGTGGAGAATCTGCTCCAAAGAATTGACATATTTATTTTACTTGCGTATTTGTGGTGAGTACTTGGAGAGCATTTTACTTGAGTAAAATTAAGTGCCCTGTCATTTCTTGAGGCGTTTTACTTGAGTGAAATTCCCATAGAAAACAATGGGGAGCAAGTTTTTGCTGCAGAAAACACCTCAGAAAGTGTGGTGCGTGTTTGAGGAGTTCCCACACTGAAAATGTGCTCCAGCACAAAATTTGACAAGTAAATTTCCTCTTCAAAATCCTCATCTAAAAAATGCGAATTCTCATCAGACATCCAACAAGTATTTGAAGCAAATCTGATGAGTAAATTTACTTTTTAAAAAATGCTGTGTGAACATACTCTAAGGAGCCGTTCACACAGCACAGGACAAATACCGGTTGGTTTATCTGACCGGTGTTTGAACGGTTTTCGTGCCTGCTGGGGGACGGCTTTTTCCGCAATTAGCGGAGAAATCCCCCCCTTTCACATAGACATGTTCATATTCCGTCCGAAAACTGGTCGGAAGAATGACTATGTTCTATGTTTTTCGGGCCGCCGGCAGTCTGAAAATCCGCCGGGCGGAAAACCCGTGCAGTGGGGACTGCTGCGCGGGTTTTCCATAGAAGCCCGTGTAAAAAGTTTTCAACCGGTTTGCAGCCAGTCTTCAAAACCGAAAACCGGCTGAAAAACTGGGTGTAAACCCTTGCTGTGTGGACATGGCCTAAGGCTCATGCACATGTTAAAGCTGAATGCACCGTGCCTATATGACATTTTAGTGTGGCAATAAACCACCCAGTATGGAGTGTCATGGCCTCCACACGCTGGCGTACAGCCTCTGCTGAGTAATGTATTCCCTGGACACTGACATATAGTAGAACAAACATGTCAAAATCACTTGAATTATTCTCTCTTGGTTGCTGCTGTAACTATAAGACTTTATACTACTTCTAATCACATTTTTGTCACGTCCAGTAAAGATTCTTCAGTTTCTAATGATTATCAGACATGAGGGTCATTACGATGCCTAAGGGCTCGTTCACATGGCTTATTTGGGCGCTGATTCCAGCTGTACTGCGCTTCAATACGGCTGAAATCCGTCCCAGGCATTACGGTAATCCACAGTTCTCATAGAGGACTATGGATTCCGTCTCCTCTCCCCGCTCGGAGAATACGCCGGCCGGGGAGAAAGTGACATGCACATTATTTACAGCGTGTTCGCGCCGTGAATAATGAATGTCTATGGGGCCGGCGAGCTGCCGGACCCTCGCCCCCGCTGCACGGCAGCCGGCGTAATTGCGGGCGAAATCCGTCCCCGCAATTACGTCGGCAATAAGCCGTGTAAACATTGCCTAACACTGTAGTTTGTGACCAGTTCATAGCAATCAGTTCCCATATCACAGTAGGAAACCCGAGAACTCGCCCAATATCCTCTCTTCTTTGTTACTGACCTTTGTGGATCGAATCTGGAAAATCAAAAAGTATAACCAAAATTGCTAGGTGTACTTGGTAGCATTCTGCCAACTGAACCACAATCTAATGAGTGTTGGTGCTTAGATGTTCTGAACCCTGATGAGATCTGGTTCACATCTGCATTGAAAGTTGTGTTTGAAACCTGCATCATAGAAGTGGAACCAAATCCGTTTTGCAACAGTCACCAATTGCACCCCATGGACTAGAGTGGGTTCCATCCAGTTTCCACCGTGGTGTCCGTTGTTTTACTGGGGAAAAAAGAACGTTGTGGCGCCACGCTGTGCTATTTTTCCATTCATTCCCAATGGAAATTGTGACAGAAGTTCCAAGCGGAATCTCCAACCCAAATTTGAACCAGGCCTTATACCGACTGCAATACCACATTGGGTAGACTCACTGAAGACATTAGGGGTATGTTCCTACAGCCTTATTTGGGGGTGTATAGCGCATCCAAAACACCCTAAAGAAGTATCCAAAACACCTGTACAACACTTTTAGTACAGTCCATACTTGCAAAGAGTAGATATTTAAGTTCTTTGAGGTGTTTACGTGCTGATAAGTGATGCCTGATGAGGCTGCCAGTGTGCGGGTGAACCGCGTTGCATTTGTGTTGCTTTGATGCAAAATAAATCTGACACATAATTTGGAAAAATTAATTCCTAAGTGTCAATTTATCTTCTTTTATAATTATATTTTTTATGATCCTATTTTATTCCATTTTAATAGTACGTTATTTATATTTCGGTCTAAGCGCCACTAGTTCCCTTTTGTCCTTTTATATCTATTTTACTGAAATATATCACCATTATACTTCTGGTGGATTACACAAAGTGTGAGAAATTTTACACCATGGGATTTGGAGCTCCAGCAGCTGGACTATACATGATTATGCATTAAAGTGTGTTGTACCATTCCTGTACAACCTGCCCAGGTGAGTGGTTTTGTTACTTGTTTTACTCCAGTTATTGCTCTGATTGTACTACACGAGGTGCGCCTGTCCCCCATCTTATCTCTCCACAGCACTCATTTGTAGAATTTCATCCCTGATGCAAATATTCATAGAGCTTCTGCCATGATACTTACTGGTGCACATCACACTAGCTGTCAAGTTGCATGCGCAGCTGTGGCGCGATGCTGCTACATAGCCGGCGGGTGTTAGCTGCTAATTGCAGCTAACACTCGGTGGTTATAGTACAGGATACAGCCGGCACCATCCCGGGCTGTTTAACCCTTTACCAGGGGTGTCAAACTGCGGCCCTCTAGCTGTTGGGAAACTACAACTCCCATCATGCCCAATGTCATAGATTATACAAATGCATGATGGGAGTTGTAGTTTCCCAATAGCTGGAGGGCCGCAGTTTGACAACCGTGCTTTAGACGGTGTGACAAATATGGCCTCGGCGTGTAAATCAATGAGAAGCATTGCCGCGGACCATTCTTCACTCCAAATTGCGGGGTTCTGCTCGATTAACATGCCAGCTGAAAGCCTTGTGAAGACTTCCATTGCTGCCATGTTTTCGGTTTTGCTACTTCCTTTCCCCCCAAAAAGGGAAGTATAAAAACCACCTTATTGAACACCCTAAGTTTTGGGCTACCCCAAAGAGGCCCCCAAATTCCAGTCCTAAAGGGGCCCACCAACATTTTCATGTTTTTGGCTTTCCTTAGCATTGCACAAGTGATGTAATTATTGTCAGTGCATGTGTGGGAGATCCTAAAAAAATGCCCGGGTTGGTGGGTTTTGGGGGACGGGGTTTTGGGGGAAAACCCGGGCCCACACAATTCTTTTACTTTGTAGAAACAATCACGCCCCCCTAGGGGGGGAAAGCCCCCAAAAGAGGGACAAAATTTAAACGGGTTAAAAAAAAAAAAAAAAAAAAAGTTTTAATTTGCAAAAAAAATAAATAAAAAGTTCTAACCCCCCCTTTTGCCATTTTACAAATAAAAAAAGTGACTTTAAAAATTTGTATCGCGGTCAAAAAAGTCCAATCTTTTAAAAATTAAAAAACGAATTTACCCAGTACGCTGAACCCCTAGAAGTAATAAAATTAAAAAAAAGCCAAACTTTTTTTTTGGTCTTTTTAAAGGGTTCTCAAAAAAATTGGAATAAAATTGATCAAAAAAGGCCATGTTAAACCCAAAATGTTACCAATAAAAAAAACACTTCAGCCCGCTAAAATGCCCCCCCCCCCACTCACCCTCCAAAAGGTGTAAGTACAAAAAAAAATTTCTGGGGTTTTAGGGAAAAAGGCGCTTTTGCACAAATTTTAATTAACGAAAAGGTTTTTGGAAATTTTTTTTTTTTTTACAGTAAAAGCCTTCTTTTTTCTATGAAGGGGGAAAAAAAGAAAAATTTTTTGCTCTGGGAAAGGGAAGGAGGGAAAAATAAGGGGGTCAACCCTTAAACACGAAGGTCCTTTTTGGGGTTAAAGGAAGGTTCCTATGTTGGGGTTTTGGGGATTAAAAATTTCCCATGGGAAAACCAAGGCAATACCTTAGGAAAATTTTTTGGGCCCAAAGGGTTTTATCTTTGCCCCAGGCGCTTTTGCCAATCTTTTCTTGCCCCCCAAAGCAGGGGAAACTGAGCGCTTTTTTTTCTCACAATTTTTAAAAACCCAAAACCCCTTTTTGTACAAAGTCCAAAACTGTAGTTTTATGAGGGTTGTACTTCAAATTTAATGGTACTTCCCCGTTTTCATATGGAAATTTTAAAAAAGGGAAACCCAAGCAGAATCTGCATTGAATTCCACTGTAAAACCTGCTGTGTGAATTACCCCCAGATAACATTTCCTAGCATAGTGTTATTCTGATAAATACTTGTAATTCTACTAAATAAATGTTTTACGCCGCCGCCAGAGTTGATGACATGACAGGGTGCAGTAAAGCTGAGTGTTTTAGAGGGAACTAGACACAGTCTCTTCATCATATTTGGGTAAAGCTCCGATATTAAGGATGACTGGATCTGACAGCTGAGATCAGAATACTGATGGTGCTAAGCTTTAAATGCTTTAGGGTTCTTTCACGCAGAACGAAAATGCTGTGGATTTTCTGTAGCAGAAAATCAGCAATATTTCTGCAGGTAAACCACCAGCCAATGAATGGGCCAATATCACAAAAATACAAAACCCAAAAGCGGGACAAATCAGAATATATACAAACCAAAACACAAAAATAGATTCCCAATTGTAAAAAAACAAACAAAAAAACACATTTATTGAAAAACAAATAAAAAAAATAACCAAAATACAAACAGGACAATGTATACGGAAGCCACAAATGGAAACATATCCCACAGTAACTTGTATATCAATAAATATTCAGAATAAAGAAAATTTTTAGCAATAGTAAAATGTAGGGAACACCCCCCCTAGAGCATATAGTAAAAAATAGGGAACACCCCCCTAGAGAATATAAAATGTAGGGAACACCCCATAGGTAGCATATATAAAATAGTAGGGAAACCCCCATGGGGGGAAAAAATAAAATATAGGGAAAACCCCCCCCTAGGGCAATAGTAAAATAGTAGGGAACACCCCCATAGGTAGCATATAGTAAAATAGTAGGGAACACCCCCGTAGGTAGCATATAGTAAAATAGTAGGGAACACCCCCGTAGGTAGAATATAGTAAAATAGTAGGGAACACCCCCGTAGGTAGCATATAGTAAAATAGTAGGGAACACCCCAGAAGGTAGCATAAATTAAAATAGTAGGAACACCCTCGAAGATAGCTTTAAATAAAATAGAGGGAACACCCCGAGGTAGAAAAAGTAAAAAGTAGGAACACCCTTTGGGGTAGAATAAGAAAAATAGAGGGAACACCCCTGGGGGAGCATATATAAAAAGTAGGAACCCCTCGTAGATAGCATTATAAAATAGGGGGGAAACCCCTGGGTAGCATATAGTAAAATAGTAGGGAAAACCCTTTAGGTAGAATTAAAAAATAGTAGGGAACCCCCTTGGGGTAGTAAATATAGTAAAATAGGGGGAACACCCTTTTTTGGAGATATGTAAAATGAAAGGGAAAACCCCCCGCAGGTAGCAAAAGTAAAATTGGGGAACACCCCCCGTGGGAAAATAAAAAATGTAGGGAACACCCCCAAAGGGTGCATATGTAAAAATGTGGGAACCCCCCTGTATACAAAAATTTAAAATATGGAAAACACCCCCAAAGTAGATTAAATAAAGCAATGCGAACCAACACACACCAAAAAAAGTAAAGTGAAGCAATAATACAGAACAAAAAAGTTCCAAGGAAGACCTAACACATTTCACCACAGCTTCGTCGGCAAAGCTGTGTTGAAATTCGTGTTTGGTCTTCCTTGGGTATGTTTTTTTGTGTACAGGTAAAGCACACGAATTTGTTGATTTTTTTTTTAATTAAATATGGAAATATTAACCCCTTCCTGCCACAGTAATTTTTGTTCACATCAGTTTTAAAAAAAAAAAATTCTTAGAAAACCCCTCTCATGGTACCTCTGACTGCACCACTTAAAATACCAGAAAACCCCCCCAAAATAAAAAAAACTCATGTTAATTTTTTGGGGGTTTCATTATTATGAATTTCCATTTTAAAAATACAATCAAATTTGGGGGTTGGTAAAATTCCATTGAAACCAATTTTTTTTATAGAGCTTTCCTGATGTTTTGGGACTTTATTTTTTAAAAGTGTGCTGCAGCATCATTTTCTTCAGCTAATAACTTTTTTGTTTGTTTGTTTATTGACCTGTAGGAGGGCTTGTTGTTGCCGGCTAAAATGTAATTTTGATTGGTACCATTTTGGAATACATGCACTTTTTGATCACTTTTTATTCCAACTTTCCAACATAAATTTTTAGTTATGTTTTAGAATATTTCAGAACAATGAACAAAAAGACTCTAAGGCTATTTAATCTTAAAAATTTGGGCCTATTTTCTCCGTAAATTTCGCCCCCAAGTGCGCAAATTTTCGGGGTGAAAAGGCCCCTTCATTACTTATTCACAGTTTTTCCCTAGAGAACTATGGATACGTCTCCTCCCCCTCGGGGAATACCCCAGGGGGGGGATAATTCACAGTCACTTTTAGCGGCGTATACACGCCGCTAGCAGTGATTCTTTATGGCCCGGCGAGGTGCTGGCCCCCCGTCCCTCCCCCCCCCGGCCACAGGCGTAATGCGGGGGAATTTTTTTTCCCGCGTTAAGCCGTGTGAACAAGCCAAGGTAGCATTTAGAGGCCTTCAGTGGGTTCCTGGCTGTCAAGACAACTGGTTGGCACCCCATGATTTTGGGCAACAGAATGGTGCTTAACATTGTTCTTTAATCCCCTAGATGCCACAGATGCATTTTTTTGCAGGGGGTTTAAAAGCCCGATCCGGCTGTGCATTGGCCCCTATAAAAAACACCATTAACTGGACATGGACAGGCTGGTAGAGGTTGGGTTTTCTGCATGCATATGCACTGAAGAAAATCTGCAGCATATCTATTCTGTGTGAAAGCATTCCTAGGGTCTATCTACACGGCAAGCATTTCAGTAGGAAATTCACATGGATTTCAGATTTTAAAAACCATCAAAAACTTAGTGTAAACCACCCTCATAGACCTCAATTGAAAATCCACGTTGTAGTCCACTCTAATTTTCTGAAATTTGATTTCAAAACCGCAATTTTTTTTTTTTTTTTAAACCCACTTAGAACATGCCTCAATCTTCCATGGTATTAAACTCAGAAAACGGCACAAAATTCACTATTGAAGTGAATGGGATGACATGAATAATGACCAGAAAGCTTTGTACTCGTTATTTGGTGCCTTTTTTTGGTACAAATCAGCGTCCAAAATCTCAACCATGTTCTATGATGCAAAAAAAAAGAGAAATGGAATATGAAAATCGAGCCAAAAAACTAAAACCAAGCTAAAAATCTTTGGGTTCTTGTGTAAAATACTGTTTAGATAATCAATGGACGACAAGGTTTTAGGATTCAGAATCCGACGAGTATTTTGTCCTTTGTTGTGTGGACATTACCTTAGAATATCACACAGTGGAATTTTCCATGGGAAAATCCAGGCATACAAAACCACGGCAGATATCCAAGGCATACTGATGGACTTTATTTTCTATGGTTGTGGCTTTAGCCACGGTTTTGCACAGGGATTAGTACCATACAATGGGATTAATCTGCCTCCTGGCATTTTCCACGCAGAAAATGCATCAATAAATGACATTCATGTTCACAGGAAACTAGAAAGCTGTAATGTGGGTTGCTGTACGCAGCAACTGAATGGATTAAAGTGGTTTTTCCAAATTCCCAATAATGTAAAGGGTCACAATGTTTATCACACTACATAGAATTCAGGGCTGTGGAGTCTGAGCCGGTGCCCATTTTGGTGGAGTTGGAGTCATTATAAAAATATATAATGAGTTGGACCAGTTAGTTCGATGCAGTGCCAAGAGCAAGAGGAATTGGGTCCGGCCAGTGCTACTGCTCCCAGATCTTCAGTTTATTCAGATAAGGAATTTAGTTTTGAAAAGTATTTGGATGCAGATGATTAATAGGTTTATTTAAGGAGGTCTCCGTTTCATTTGGGATACGCTCTGATATCATGACGCATCGTATCTACTTCTAGTGGTAACTAATATCCTCACTCTCCTAATGAAGATTACCATATATAGGAAACGTGAGACTTTTAGATTTGAGGACATGCATTGTGCCTAACGGTTTGATTGGCCCAAATTAGGAAATACGCGGGGGATATTAGGGTCAGTCATCGGCTAGTGGGGCCGCCCTCACCAGGGCGATGACCCCATAAGTAATTCTCTTAGGGCCTAATATAGGGTTGGTGAAGGGATAGTCTACTTTTGGGCTTTATCGGATAACCTTTTTTTTTCTAGATTGTGTCCATTTATCTGGAATCATCAGGAGAGAATAGTATCTTAAGTATGAATATATATATACCGTATATACTCGAGTATAAGCCGACCCGAGTATGAGCCGAGGCACCTACTTTTGCCACAAAAACCGGGAAAGCTTATTGACTCGAGTATAAGTCTAGGGTGGAAAACGCAGCGGCTACTGGTGAATTTAAAAAAAAAAATGATACATTAAAATTACATATGCAGTTTAATGTCCCCCATAGGCAGGTTATAGGCAGGTATAGGCAGTTTAATGACCCATATAGGCAGATATAGGTTTGTATAGGCAGTTTAATGTCCCCCATAGGCAGGTTCTAGGCAGGTATAGGTTGTTATAGGCAGGTATAGGAAGCTATATGTCCCCATAGGCAGGGTATAGGCAGGTAATTGCCCCCATAGGCAAAGGGTATAGAAGGTATATTGCCCCAACTAGGCAAGTTATAGGCAGGAATAGGGCCCCCTAGGCAGGTTATAGGCAGGTATAGGTCGTTATAGGCAGGTTATAGGCAGGTATAGGTCGTTATAGGCAGGTATAGTCCCCTTAGGCAGGTTATAGGCAGGTATAGGTCCCCCTAGGTAGGTTATAGGCAGGTATAGGTCATTATAGGCAGGTATAGTCCCCCTAGGCAGGTATAGGTCCCCCTAGGTAGGTTATAGGCAGGTATAGGTCCCCCTAGGTAGGTTATAGGCAGGTATAGTCCCCCTAGGTAGGTTATAGGCAGGTATAGTCCCCTAGGTAGGTTATAGGCAGGTATAGTCCCCTCGGTAGTTTATAGGCAGGTATAGTCCCCCTAGGTAGGTTATAGGCAGGTATAGGTCCTTATAGCTAGGTATAGGCCCCACTAGGCTGGTTCTAGGCAGGTATAGGCAGGGTATAGGCAGGCATAGGCAGCGTTTTAAAACAAAAAAAAAAACCACTTACCTGACTCCCCGGCTTATACTCGAGTATATACGGTATATATATATATATAGACCTAACAATTTTGACTGTGGCACCTGTTCGAATAGTTTCATCTATTGTTCATATTCATATTTATCGACAAAGGGGATTTGTGTTCTTGTGTAGGAATCTTTTGATAGTGCTTAATAAAATTTGTTGTTTTATATTGTTTTTTTTTCACTACTGAGATTATTTGGATAACATAAAGCAGGCAAAGCGTTACCGCAGGGGAAAAGATTCCACTCCCACAGCAAACTAAAACTGGACCAAAACACGCATCTAATAATGTGCAGTGTGATTTACATTGATTTCAATGTAAAACCTGCATCGGCGTTCAGGCGATGCGTGTTTTACATGTGTCTTTCGGATGCATTTAACGAATCCAATCAATTCTTGCTCCGTTTTACACAGCAGACGCCCTATTTTAAACTAAAGGTTATGTTTCTGCTGCAGCAAAAACGTATTCAAACACGCACCACACTTTGATGCGTTTTATGCAGCGTTTTTCGGATTGAAAAGCGCTGTATGAAGATACCCTTAGAGATGCTGCCCTTGTGGTCACCGCTTTGCCTCTACCCAAGTTAGTGTAGAGAGGCTGTTCTCTAGCCTGGAAATAATGAGATCAGATGTGAGGTCATCTATGAAGGAGAATTTGATGGGGGCGATAATATTTCTCAGAACAGATTCATAGAATCCACAAATGTTATTCAGTACATTTTTGTTGAAAGCTGTTTTCCCCACTTTTGCAGTGTTTTGCATATTTACAATTCATTAAAATTTTTGTGTTCTAAAGTTGTATCCAATAAATATCTTTTACACAGACGAGCAAAAGGGTAACAATGTTTTGAACTTGTGACTTTCAGGCACCATCCACTACAGCTTTGAATGTGAGACTCCCATCATTTTATAGACCATCATCTTGGCTATCTCATAGCTAAACTTGACTTGCAACTATTTAGCATCTGCTTAGTTATGCAGTTTCTTGTCATGTAACTACATTATTACGGTTTTGCTCCCGGTGGTGAAAAAATCTCTCTCTTCTTGTATACCACAAATGACAACCTGTTCTCACATTCCCTAATAGCTCAGTGGGTTATTAGGTCTATTCCCAAGTGAAAGGTCACTGGTTCGAGCAGCCATGAAGAAGATTTCCCAAGAAAAAAGAAACCGCATCATCCAGCTCATTGATAGTGTCTCTGGGCCAAGAAAATTGCCAAACTGCATCATGTGAGGCCCTGACAGCGAGAAGAATATGAAATGAAGTCCGTCCATCTATTCCAAAGCCAAGTTTGCTCAAAAAAAGGTCTATCAGTTCTGGGGCTACAAAATGGCAGTGGAGGAGGCTTGTATGCTTCATAAGAGTGAGACCACAGATCTCAATGCTGAGCTATACCCGAGTGTCCTACAAGAGGAGTTACTTCATACATTCCAGTACTATGGGTATGAAAAGTACAACAAAGTGTTCCAGCAGGAGAACGACCCGAAGCTTACGAAGTTTGGCACTGATAAAGAAGTAGAGTTGCTGTATTGGCCTCCACAGTCCCCAGATCTCAAGCCAATCGAACACATGTGGGAAGAGTTGAAGAAAAAGCTGTTTTCATACCCTAGTGAGTCAACCAGCATGCACCAATATTTGAACATGTAGAAGAGACCTGGGATCAGATTTTGGTCAAGACATGCTCGAATCTGATCGAGAGCCCAGAAGGATTCAGGCAGTGTTGAAAACCAAAGGTGGACATTTTATAGGAGAAAAACCGTAACAATGCAGTTACATGAAAAGAATCTGCAGAACTAAGCAGATGCTAAAAAGTTGCAAGTCAAATTTATGTATAAGATAGGTAAGATGACTGAACGTGAGATGACCATCATTTTATAGACAAAGCTGAGATGCATGGTGAGATATGGAGCCTGAAAATCAAAAGATCAAAACATTGTTACCATTTTACTTGTCAGTGTCTGTTCTACCTAAATAGCTTGATTATGGTATCATAAGGTGATAAAAAGCCTGATGTTCCCATTTTACTACAGTAATTTACTGTACATGCCAATTACATGGGAGTCGGATCTTTGGCTTACCAACTCCATAGCCCTGATAGAATGTATAGATATAAGTCTATAAACACGATACACTATGACCCTCTCTAGTAAGATAACTCCATAAGGAGTAGAGGGCGGGCAGGCAATATTAATTCACTGTTGTACTTCATAAAACCAGACTTGAAGAGGTAGTCGTACATGTACATCTCTCTCTACATTTAAGGCTATGTTCACATGGTAATGACTGGGACGTATTTCGTCCCGTATTTTGCACTGTACTGCCCTCAAATACGGGCGAAATACGTCCCAGTCATTATGGTAATCCACAGTTCTCAGAGAACTATGGAATACGCCTCCTCTCCCCGCTCGCACAATACGCCGTGGGGGGAGAAGTGACATGTCAATTACTAGCAGCGAATACGCGCCGTGAATAATGAATGTCTATGGGGCCAGATGTGCCCTATTGATTATCATAGGTCCATCAGGTTGCCACTGTAGTGTCTGTTTAGATGGAAAAATAGCACAACTTGCTTCGTTATTTTTCCCCATCATTCCCGATGGAACCTCCGATGTAGATAGATGTGACCCAAGCCTTAGTAAAAACTTGTTTTTTTCCATTGAAATACTAATTGTGGAGCATCTTCTCATGTTACTCTGTTTCATGCCCTTCCTCTGTTATTCCTTTTAAAAATATATTAGTTACTAACTGAAGGAAGGGGGTCTCTGCACAGTCTGACATTGTCCAACACACTGCTCTGGAAACTGGAATGGTAACACCCATCTGACTGATTCAGTCATACATTTCTAGGAGGAATAACAGAGGAACAGCACAGCACAGAGTTATAAACAGTTGAGTCACATTATTATGGCCACTTATTATTTTCGAGGTTTGTAGCATGTAGCTCATGAATAAAGTCACGTGTGGGGAGATGGCTTGGTGTGCATGTAAGGTGTGCGATAGGCTGCCTGTACACATATCTATTGTTGTTATTATGGGTGTGATTCATCAGAGTTGCAAAAGGGATGAGTGTTGGCTTTCTGGCCAGGGTGGGATTTTTTCTAAAACTGGAGATTGTAAGCTGTTCTCGTGCTACTGTGGTGAAAGTATAGCGTGAGTGATCAAATGGCGCCATTGTGAATATGTGACATGGACACTGCGGAGCACTACATGTCACTGATGTGAGAAGCGAGCGTCCACTATGAAGGGTGAAAGTATAGCGTGAGTGGTCAAATGGCGCATTTAATCTGACTGGACACTGCGGAGCATACATTCACTGATGTGAGAAGCAGCGTCACTAGAAGGGTTAAGTATGCATGGTCAAATGGCGCCATGTGAGATAATGACATGACACTGCGAGCACTACATGCACTGATGGGAAGCAGGGCCACATGAAGGTGAATGGACGCTACAGTACAGCAGCTCACTGCAAAAATAAACCAGTGGGGCGACCAGACGGGTGTCTGAAACAACAACATTTCAGTGAACCCCACTGCAAACGGATGGTTACTGCTAACAAAGTTGTGTGTACAGACAGCCTATCGCACACCGTATATAGCCACTAAGCCAGCTCACCACACGTGACTTCCTTCACAGGCAACATGCTGATGACGTCAAAAGTAGAAAGTGGTCATAATAATGTGACTGAACTGTTTATAACTCTGCCCTGTGGCTCTGTTATTGCTTCTAGAAATGTAGAAATGAATCAGTCAGATGGGTGTTACCATTCCAGGTTCCATAGCACTGCATCCCTGCAATGATTGGACAATGTCAGACTGTGCAGGTACAACCGCATCGCTTCCCCCAGTTAGTAACCCCCCATTTGACAGATTCACTAACAAACTTCTGAAAGGAATAACGGAGAAACAGCACAACATAGAGTAATGAGAGTCGATGCCCTAAAAATTGTCATCATTTCGACCATGTGATAGGGTGCGAGTTATAAATCGAGACACGATGGTCTTATGATGAAACATAACACCCACATTATAGGACGATAAAAACAACCCAAACAAATGGAGGCTAGGCTGAAAAGACGGAGCACGAAGGTAAACAAAATGGCAGAACGTAGAAAAACAAAATGTCAGACAGAAAACAAATATGGCAAATAGCTCGGAGGGACGAGAGGAAAATATTAAGACAAGACGACAGGGTGTATTGTGCAGGATATGCCGGTGAACATCTGTTGACAGAACATATAAAGGATCGGGCTTATTAAAAATGCATTGAGTTGAATATGAAAGTGGCATTTATATAAAAACTGTGCCAATGTCACTGCGGAGAAGGCTGCACGATCGCCAGCAGCCGGCAGAGGGCACTCAGCAGAATGGTTAACCGGAGACTGATGACGCTTGCATGAGCTGTTAACGAGGTCCGTGCTCTGATGAACATTATTTGTAGACGGCAAGAGATCTGTGTCAAATAGGACTTGTCAACACAGGCAGAAAGCAGCGCACCGGCAACGCTCAGCTCTTAGCTGCAGAATATCTGACTCCTCTCGCTCTTCATTTCTGCTCGCTCTTGTACTCTGTTGGTTTTATAACGGTGGATTTACATCAAATTTGTGCAGAAATCACAACGCTAGAAATCTGGCAGTAAATCACTGTTGTGTAGACGTAGACTAAGCGGCTTCGGTATTTAGAATCTGCAAAAATCTGACTGTAAATCATCCCCATAGACCTCAATAGAAAATCCGAGCTGTAGTCTACCCAGCTCATATGTTCTGAGGTCAGATATCAAATCCAAAACCTGGTAAAAAAAACAAAAACAAAAAAACTCCTTAAAACATGTTCTATAATCCCTTGAAAGAAGTGGATTACAGCACTGTTCAATTTAATGGAACGGCTGAAAACTGCAGCAAAAAACGGGACGAAAACCGAAAACAGAAGGTAAAATACTGCTCGGATTCCGATTAGAATCTGTCGAGTATTTTGTCCTCTGCCATGTGGACGTAGCTTTAGGGAATATTCACACGGCTGATTTTGGACGAGGTTTTCGGCACGTTTCCTCGCCCAAAACCTTGTCCAAAATGCTCCCAAAACGCCCCCAGTTCATTTACATGATTCCTATGTACAACCTCGTTGTAGTTCACACACGAGAAGGTTTTTACATGCTTCTTTGGATGCGCTGAAAAAGAAGTGTCATGTCAATTCTTGAAGCGTGCTTTCGGCGCGTTTTTTTGTCCTGGCTATTAATTTGTATGGGTGAAAACCTCGTCGAAAACCTCATCCAAAACCTCACCGAGAAACGCCTCTAAAACCTCTTCTGAAGAAGTGTGTTTCAGGCGAGGTTATGGGAGCAGAAGCGCTCCGAAAACGTCATCCAAAACCACGTCAAAATAAGCCGTGTGAACATGGCCTTAGGGTATGTTCACACAGGTGATTTTGACGTGGTTTTCAAAGCAGTTTTCGGAGCGTTTCTGCTCCCTAAACAGCATTCAAACCTCGCCTGAAACGCACTTCTGCAGAAGAGGATTTAGAGGCGTTTCTCGGCGTGTTTTTAATGAGGTTTTGGGTGAGATTTTGGACGAGGTTTTCACCCATACAAATTAATAGCAAGGTAAAAAAAAAAATCACGCCTAAAGCGCTTAATAGACGCTTCAAGAATTGACTTGACACTTCTTTTTCAGCACTTCCAAAGAAGCACATAAAAACCTCATTGTGTGTGAACTACTACGAGGTTTTACATAGGAATCAATGAAATGCACTGGGGGCGTTTTGGAGGTGTTTTGAGTGAGGAAACACTCCGAAAACTGCCTCCAAAACAGCGTCCAAATAAGCCATGTGAACACAACCTTAGACTAGACTGAATTGATAATAAAATAGTCATATTAATTTGTAATCTAAGGATTCCTAGAATTTTTCGATTGGCCCAAATTTTTCAAACACACTGCTACTGTCTTTGTGTGCAAACGCTAACGGGATGTGATACTTTATAGCTGGAAATTATAAAGGATTTTTTACTTCTGTATCCAGATAAGCAACATATAACTGTGCATCAATAAACGGCAGAGAATTGTCCGGTGAGCTGCCCTAGCTGATGGATGCACGTGGCCTGGAAGCTGAAACCCTGCCAATGAGCTGGTGGTAGTTGCCATTCCTTGCAAATTTAGGATTACAGAGCCTCATATCAGTGGGTGCAAAAACTCTCCAGAGTGAGAGCCCTGCTTTGAAAGAACAAACCTATCTATAGCAGATAGGGGCAGACTTGAATGGGGGGACCCCTCTTTAATGTCCATATGACCCAATACAGCACATGGATAGGGGTTGAGCCTTTAAACGAGTTGTCCATTTCCTAAGGAAAAAAGTAATCACTAGCTCCTGGGCTCCTGCTTATACTTCTGAACAAGTATGTCACCGTTGCAGCTGCTGATTGGCTGCAGAGATCATGTGCCTTACTTACATCACCATTCAGTGAAGCATGTGACTGCTGCAGCCAATCAGCAGCTGCAGAGGTGATGTACCCATTTGGAAGTACAGGAAATAAAACAGAAGACCAGAGAGAATCCGCAGCGGTATCAGGGACTGGAGGAATGGGAGTATATATATTTTTTTATTTCTATTGGGGAGCCAATAGTTTTAAATAGGAAATGCACAACCCCTTTAAGGCCCTGTTCACACTGCAGAATTTCAGCACATATTGTAGCTGCCTGGAGTCCATGCTCCACTATATCTAATGGGAATTTGCTCTGTAGGTTGTACAATGCAAATTTTTTCATTGTGGATCTGGAAATCTGTGACAAAAGGGATCATCATAAGGCCATGTTCACACGGCTTAAAATTGGACATATTTCAGACCGTAATTACGTGCCGGAGTGCGCAAATTACGGCTGGAATACGTCCCAGTCATTACGGTAATCCACAGTTCTCAAAGAGAACTATGGATTACGTCTCATATCCCTGCTCGCACAATACGCCGAGGGGGGAGATAAGTGACATGTGAATTACCAGCGGCATATACGCGCCGCTGGTAATGAAAGTCTATGGCCCGGCGAGGTGCTGGCCCCCTGCTCCCGCTCCCTCCCCGCCCCCGTCCCCACGGCGTAAATGCGGGGCGTAATTACGCCCCGCAAATAAGCTGTGTGAACATAGCCTAAGTGAAAAGTCAGTAAGACTGGGTTCACACTAAGTTAATGCCTAGGTTAATGGTAGGTATTTGTCAGGGTATCCCGGCAGACACCACAACGCAGCCGCCCCATGGAGGGCTTTGTTTGCTCTATTTCCAGCAACATATGCTTAATTTATGAGACTCGATAGCGTAGAGTCTACTACGCCATTGAATCTCACAGGAAAGGAGTACGGTGGCGGAAAATAAAGCAAACATAGCCCACACTACATCTGCTATATTATCTACAATGCGGCTTCGCCGTGGTGTCCGTCAGGATACCTTTTTTCACCGTACTCCAACGCATACCTGCAACATAGGCAATAACTTAGTATGAACCACCACAATTGACATGGTTTCCAGGTAGAAACCACACTGGGTAGACAGGACACAAATTAGCCCCAACGCATAAGACCAGGGGTGCCAATAGGGCAGTACTCCTGTTGGGAGGCCTAATCAAAAAGGGGCCCACTGATATGTTAAAAAATAGAAACTAGTAATGGGTGGGGGTACCATTTGATTTGGATGTATGGGGCACTGAAATGGTTAATAGATGACTAACGGCAGCCCTGTATAAGACTAATCTGTGTTCAAGACTGTTGTGAAGTCCACCCCTACAAAGTAGAAATTTACAGCAGAGATCCAAACATAACACCTCAGATTTCCGCCATAGATCCAAGATGTGTTTTGCCTAGGAGAAATCAAATGTGTGAAGATGGCTTTCGGAGACGTCTATAGGATTACAGCCAGAATCTTTACTCATTAATATCAAGAGAATAAAAATAGAGTTACTACAACTGGGTATTTTTAGTGAACTGAAGACAAAGTTTGACAAACAAAAAACCCAAGTTTTATTCTCTAAATGATGGATTAAAAAGTGAAATCCAGAAAGATGGGAACAGCACCAATATCCACATAGACCTGATATGGTCTCTATACATGCAAAGTCTGTCCAGTATGTGAATAAGCCTTGTACTCACCACCAAATAGACCCAAACCAAGAATATTCGGACGACAGCATATGCTGTCGTCCGAATATTCTTGTTTTGGGGTTAAAAAGCGACACATTTCAGGGAACAACTTTCCTCTTTTCCAGAAAGAGGAAAATTCAATTATAATAGAGACGGTCAATTTGAGAAATCCCATTTTCATACAGTTTATAAGTGAATTCAGAGTTAATAGAGAGGGGTGGGAGGAAGGTCCTCTGCTCAGTATCCTCATCTCTTGGCCAGAGTGATGATTGGTTACAAAGTGTGTCCCAAGCTTTGGAGGACCCTGTATTATACAGATTGATTTGAATGTGCAACGCCTAAATTCTCCTGTGGTGGCGCTGCAGGAGAATTGAACGGTTAGGGTATGTTCACACGGCTTATTTGGGCGTGCATTTTGCAGCGTATTCTGTGTTATATGTGGTGAAATGCGTGCCGCAATTACGGTAATCCATAGCGTATTGCACACACGCGGGGAGAATTGACATGTCAATTATTTGCGGCTATTAAGCACCGCAAACAATGCATGTCAATGGGGCCGGCGTGTTTTGGAAATACACGCTGATCAGTAATACACCCTGTGGACATACCCTTAGGCTTGGTTAACATATGCAAAAAAAAGCAGCAAGTTGTTTAAACAACAGAAACTTCACCATTGTAATGAATACGGTCCTATGTGCCATTGGTGTCCATTGTGAAACAAATCCTTTTGTGTCCGTTTTCACCTCTACGACAGAGTTCCCAAATCGTCTTCCCATGCAGATGTGAACCAAGCCTTACCGAGAGGTTTCCCAACAGATTACAGCTGATCACTGGAGATCCCAGCAGGGGACACTGGCAAAGGATCCATCTATCTAGTACAGATTGTTCAAGTAGAGAATCCCTCTAACTAGACTTCATATCATTTACGAAACATGTAACCCACTGGGCATAATGACTGATAGAATGACTGTGAATGAACATCTAAGCATCATGGAAAAAGAAATCATTCAATATATCTGCAACATTCCTGGCAGTCTGTGCAATGCGGAGATCAATGTGCTGGAAATGCGCGTCCTTTTAAACTTTGCATGAAATTTTTATAATGATTTCCTTTTAAAAGGAGCGGATGGTATAATCCAATACATACAGTCACACCTAAATTGAACATGTAAAACATTATAAAGCTCAAATATTGGCTCAAAAAAACCCCACAAAATAAAATCACCACCCAGATCTCTGGGCCTAGAGAGAAGGGGTTATGGATGCCAATTCTGTGGTCAGGCAAGTGGTCAACACAGAGGCCGTCTTAAAAGCATTATGGGCCCCTGGGCAGAACACTGCAGTCGGCCCTCTCCAAACATATGACATTACACTAGGTCCTGTCTCGAGCCCCCCCCAAGCACACCCTTATTATCACACCACTTATATCTAGACACCGGCAGCCTACAAGACTGATTGGCAGGGCAGGGAGCCTTTGGCTCCCTTCTCCACCCTGGTTTTTATTTGTTTGCACATCGTAAAAACACACAAACAGTAAAATAAGCAAAGCCAACCAAGGGATCCAAGGTATGTTTCTTGTATTCCTGGGACAAGCATACCCCATCTGGGGCCCCTTTACTTGTGGGGCCCCCGGGCAACTGCCTAGTGTGCCCAATTGGAAAAGATGGCCCTGGGTCAACAGCAGGACAGGGACGACGGGTAGGTGACCGCCTAGGGTACCACTTCATCCCATGCAGAAAAATGGGAGCAAGGAGGTATGGAGTGGGTTGAATTTTCTATTTAGGGGGGCACTATATGCCTTATTTGCCTAGGGCACCAGAATACCTTGTCCCAGTCCTGGTCAACAGCCTTTAATAGAGTTGTAATGGCATGTTCAAGTGATACAAAGGGGAATATATATCAAGTGATGTACACCAGTTGTCTGACACACCAAGGTTGCAATTATTTGCACAATATGTGTTTGCTAAAAATGTGCTAGTTTTGCACACTTTTATGCTGCAGTCACCACTTGGTTGGGACCTAGCAGAACAGCAACACATGGCCTATCGCAGACCAACATGTATTATAATTTACACCAGAAAGTGGCATCAATTCTAGCTGAAACCTACATCACCTGGTATAGTCTTTTCTGTGAGGCAATGGGCAGCTAAAAGATGCACCTAATTTATTAATAGGCCTCTGAGTACATTTAGGGACCACATGTACGAAAACTGTCTAGGTCTTAAACTCACTTTGTTGCCCATAGAAACCAGAGCGCCCCTTTCATCTTTCCAGGTCACTATATGAAATGAGAGGGGCGCTCTGATTGGTTGCTATGGGCAACAAAATGAGTTTTAGACCCTGACAGTTTTCATACATGTGGCCCGTGGTGCATGATACTCTGGCACAGTTTTCTTTACGAGTGAAGTATGAAACATCAATCTTGGTGAATTCTTTGAAAATCTTTCTTATCTGCAGTGTAGTTCGGTAAACTCCACTATTCCCTGTAGGCAGCCATATCGGGATGGGGGAAGCAGGCTGTAGTCAGGGCTGACCTCGGTAATTTCAGGGACCCGTACAGCTTAAGCATCTGGGCCCGCCACCCATTACCAGTTCCAATCTTGTTCCAAATAGGAGTACTACCAGCACTGCCCTGTTGGCACACCTTACATAGTTCCATAGTTACATAGTTGATGTGGTTGAAAGAAGACACGTGTCCATCAAGTTCAACCAAGGGTGGGTAAAATGTGGGTGAAGGGAGGCAGACAAGGATTTTAAGCCCAGCCTCTCCACTGGTTAATGCCCTGAAACCCACAAGGCAAGAACCAATCTGCTCCAGTGGAGACCCCATCTCTGACCCCAGAGCCGCTACCAGCCAGGATCCATAATTTTACATGGCTACATACGCATTAATATTCTTTAGTTCCAGGTAGTATCTAAGCCTTTCTTGAAACTCTCTACAGTTCCTGCTGTGACCAGCTCCTCAGTCAGCTATTCCACAGATTCACATTTCTTACAGTGAAGAACGCTTTTCTCTTCTGGAGATTGAATTCTTTTTTCTCTAGTTGAAGGGAATGTCCCTTTGTATTTTGAGGGAGCTTCACTTGAAAAAAATTTTCCCCATACTTTTTGCAGGGACCATTTTCTCAAGGCTAAATAAGTTCAATTCTACTAATCTCTCCTCATAACGAAGATGCGCCATTCCCCTTATAAGTTTGGTTGCTCACCTTTGTACTCTCTCTGGGCCGCCTTTGTACCTTGAGGGCCGCCATCAGTAATTTCAGGGCCCTATAGGCAAAGCTCCTGCACCTTGCGCTCATTTCCAGTTCTCATCTCACATCATACCAGTATTCAGCTTTTTTATTAAATTTGATCAGGACCCCTGATGGGAGTATTCTCAATACTGTCCTGATGGCGCCCCTGGTTGTAGCGTCACCAACAAAGTTTTAAAAAGTTCTTCCCCCTATGATCGCTACTTTTTTCACATTTCCCCAGTTCCGAGTTACTGAAAAACAAACCTATATTTATAAACTATATTAATAGCTGTTTTCTGGGTTTCAAGTACTAAGTCATCGTAGATATTCGATAACAATAGGTGTTCTCACTTTACTTTTTTAGGTTATATATGGTCTTTTGTTACATTTCAGTCTTAAGGAAGCAGATAAGAAACACCATGTCCCTTAAAGGGGTTGTCTCACTACATTGATTCATGTTACCTCAGTCCTGTTTTCTTGGTTTCACTTTGAATTCAGGGGCGTGTTTACTGGCTTCTACTAGGCTGCAGTAGAAGCCAGGTCTGTAGCTATAGCAACCAGTGCTGGCAGCCTATCAGGAGAGATCAAACAGGTCTGTAGCTATAGTGACCTGAGGAGATGATGCAGCCCATACAAGAGGAGATATCTATAGGACACTGTTAATGGACACATATTGCAAAGTGACTTGATTTTGCACGATCTTCAACTTAAAAAGCAATCCTTGTAGTGAGACAATCCCTTTAATGATGCCACCTATTCCTACATCATGTTCTCAGCTGTGATGCCACCATGTCAATACATGCCCAATGACCCAGCTGGTGGTTTGCTGGCCATGAAACTTCCCAGTTATGAAACACTGCCCCCAGCAAAATGTTCACATCCAAAACCACCGAGCTCTAAAGCAGCAATTCAGTGAGAAATCGCATCTGCATTCAGTCCACAGAGTGCAAGCACAGAATGCAGAGAGGCTCTATATAATGCATAAAGTCCGGCTTCAGGGTAGATGCTGAGAAATGACTTGCTGCAAACCAGTGCATCTCCAGCCAGGAAGACCACACGCACCGGGCGACTCTTACCTGTGACCAAAGGTTGGTGACACCGGATGGAAAGGTCGGTTATCTGAATAGATCATCCTTTTCTGATCTCTGCCAGCTCCTTTTCCTCCTCTAGCACATCTTCCCCACAGCCAAAGTGCTCCTGGGCAGAGACTGACGAGGTCTAGTTTAATTCAAATGATCAACCCCCCCAAATGTCCCGTCCTCTGCTAGGAATGAAATTCAATCTGTAGCCTGAAAGGACCTTCCCAGCGTCTGATCACCTGGCGTAAACCAGGAACAGCAGCAAGACTGTGTAGACGGTCGTCCATGGATCTTCGAAACACCATCCAAAAACTGATGGAATAATCATGTAGCAGACCTTCGACACGGTTTATTGCTGCAGTTCTGTAAATCTTCAGGAGTCGGCCAGACCCCTGACGGACCCCGAACGAGGCGACGGTAAGCAGAGCGTGAAAAATAGATGAAAGCCAAGGAAAAATAATAATGTAATAATAAATTCTCTGCAAAAACCAAGCCAAGGAATGAATGGGAAAGAAGAGCTCCCAGCTAGAGTGCGTAAAATAATAGAGCGGCAGCGGTAGAGCCGGGATTCACTCTGCTGCTATTCATCAGGAGCTGAGCCGAGTCCAGGCGCGCACACACATTGCCTCAGGAGAATGGAGGAATCACAGATGCAGCGAGTACCTCTTCTACACTGCACTGTACCATCCCTGCCTCCCCCATCTCTATGGGGGCTGCATGCTAGTGTGTGCAATTTAACACAGTTCAAGGCATCCTGAGAATACTGACTGTAATCCAGCAAGTGCATCTAGCTGGTACTGAGAGCTGGAGCATAGAATATAACCATGCACCATTATGTGGCAAAGAGGGGACTTGATATGATCACTACTGGATATGGGAACAGCAGAAAGCTGTCAGCCAGAAGAACAGTTAGATGGGTGCTATAATGTGTTAGGTCATTATGCTCATTACTGCAAGGCACAGTCTACAGCTAGTCATGCACATTCACTTTTGTCTGCATTTTCCATGGGTTTTGATGCCGACACTTATATCCAAGATTGCTGGTATTGCATCTCAAGAGTATAAGTGGCTAATGTGGCATTGTGGGTGAGAAATGGGGGGTGATCACTGTTCAGTTGACTGGATTCAGGTTACATAGATATGCATTATTGACCAGCATATAGATCATAGACTCTGGTGGTGGTAGAGGATCTGTGCCTCTGCGCAATCAAATATGGGTCACTCAACTTCTTTTGATATTGCAAGTGAACAAAAGAGCTGCATGAACTAATAGGAGAGAGACAAGACCGCAAAAAGCAAAAGCAACTACTGTGTGGGGACAGGAGAAGGGCTAGACAGGGCCAACATGAGGCAGGATGGGCCCTACTTCCGATGGGTTTTGAAATAAATTGGAAGCGAAAGGGCCCTTTGATATGGTGCAAGATAGAACCCGGTAATGAGTGGGTTGCCCAAATGATTCAGCTCTATGGGGTCCTTATATTACCAATGGCAGCCCTGGGGGACACAGAGATACCATATTCCCCACATGTGTTACTTATTTAGTCCGTCATTGTCATCAGGTAAATCTTAGTGTGTATAAATTAAAGGGGTTGTATCATTACATTAAATGGTCTTCAGAATAAGGGGATAGTGAAAACAAGCAACTTTGCAATTTGATGCCATTTGCAAAGCTGTCTTGTTTTCACTGTCTCCCTTATCTTCCTTTTGTGTAAACACAGTTCCCCAGTGTCGGTCGGATTCCACCTTCTTTCATTTCATTGGCTGACGGCTCTACTAATTTACATTCTGTTCTGCCCCCGGTCGTATTCATGGGAGCCTGCATTCCTGCCTCTCTCACTCAGAATAAGGGGCCAGCAACATTTCACTCTGCACAGCCAGCAGAAGCACAGTAACACTGCAGCTGCTTCTACAATCAGAAAAACAGCAGAATTGTGCTCGGTGCCTAATGCTGCTGCGTCTAAACATAGAAGGGAGACAGATCTCTGCTGCTCTGGGTGAGTTCATAGAAGACTGGATTCAACTGTAACAAACCTCCAGCTGTGAGAAGAGATCAGTGCTCTGAGTTCATAGAAGACTGTCTAGACTGAATGCAGGGCTGCGGTATGTAAACATACAGCTCTTACAAAATAAGACTGCATAGGGAGAGGAACGACACAGTGACATGTGGACTCAGATGGGGGGAGGGTGTGCGTGCTATCCCCTCCCACTGATCACAAACAAACACACTGACTTGGGAGAGAGCACGAACAATGAAGGGCTGGGGGGTGATGTCATCCCCCTTCAGTTAAGAAACACCCAGCTGGGAGGGGAAGAAGCGCCCCTGGATTTGAAGAGCTGAGAACCTGAAAGTACAAGGAAACACACGAACTGATGAAGTGATAAGTTCTCACCATGCTGTTTCACAGAGGTGGCTTTTCACAGTATCTTCAGGCTCCTACATGCTGTTCAGGCTGTGGGTGGTTCTACAGCAGTGACTGACATACTAGCTTTGCCATTCCTAGCTGACCCTGTTAGAGGGACATTGGTGATGGATGGGTTTAAACAGTAGGACACACGGCTACAAAGCTCTAAAGAGTTCAGGTTTGTTGGTAAGAATGATGAATGAGCTCCTGTGCTGATGATAAGACACAGCAGGCAGTAATGTCACTATTCCAACTTAGGGTCGCTAGAGTAGAGAGGTTAGTAACCTAGGAAAACTTCTGTAATCAAGCAGGAGATAAGAACTGTACTAACTCTCAAAGGATGCAAAATCAGAGCAGCAATGTATTTAGTAATAATCTTTATTGAACTTTGCCTACATATTTAAAGCTAATCAATGTGGTGAGAATACCCCTGAAATGTAATGTTAATTTTGACCAAGCTTTCAATAACAGAAAATTATAGCTCATATAAAACCATCCAAAAGAGATGGAAATGAAACGTCATCAAATCAAAAGGTCACATATCCAGTGAAAATATTTCAGAAGAACCAATGACAGAGGGTGAAAAAGGTAGTAGTTGTCTCTGGACCCCGTGTGGACCAAAAAAAAGTTCCTCTGTCTCCTAGGAAATGATCAATACTCCAAATTACACAAAATGGTTGGGGATTTTCATTTAGCCCAAGCTTAAAGAGGTTGTCTCACCTGCCCACCACAGTGGTTTACCGTTATGTGGATTTTTTAAAGGGGCCCTCCAGCTCTATAATATTGACAGCAGATCATTAGGATTGACCATGAGTCCCACTTTAAAGGTCTGACTTATGCCACCCAGGCCGATGAGCTCTAGTGAGTGCCATGTCCCTTTTGTTGTTCAGCAGTCAGAGGACCCCCATCAGTCCAATACTGATGGTCAATCCCCAGGTTATACGACATTTCCTTGCCACCCAGGGAGTAGTCAGAGTAGCAAGGCTCTATTATTCCTGAATTTTGGGGGACAGTTGTGATCTAGTCTACAGGAAGCTGACCATGACTATTTGATGGGGTTGCTCTAGAATGCAATCCCTGCCTATGTGCCCCTTTAATACATAAAGGATTCCTTGATGAACACTTAAAGGGGTATTCACACCACATTGATTAACTTTAAAAATGTAGGCAAAAGTAGATAAAGACTATTACTGAATATACTGCTATGCTAATGTTGATTCCTTTCAGAGTTAGAGCAGTTCTTATCTCCTACTTGCTTACACAAGCTTCTGTAGGTTACCAACCACCTCTCTCTGCTGTTACAGTTACCGGAATGGTAATGTTATTCCCTGCTGTGTCTTAGCAGCACAGGAACTTCTTTATATTTCTTACAGACAAATTTTAAACCTCTAGAGCTCTGTAGCCTTGTTTCCTGCTGTTAAAGGGGTGTCCTGGGCCCTAACCATGCTCGTTTGTCCATCGGGGTATGAGTAAAAAAACAGAAGATAAAGCTCCTACTTGCCTCCTGCACATTCCCGGCTGCCGATGCGTTCATTCAGGAAGTAAGCAGTGAGCGTTCATCATTCACATGACAGGTGCAGCCAATTACAGACCAGAACGTCACGTGCATGTGATCTCTGTGGCCTGTAATTGGCTGTAGCTGCCACATGAATGAATGACTGAATGAATGAATGAATGAATGAATGACGACCATTCACTGCTTCAGCCGGGAGGACCGGACCGGCAGCCGGGAGTGAACAGGAGCCTCCAGGAGGTAAACAGGAGTCATAGCTTCTATTTTTATTCAAACCCCGTTGGACGAACGAGTATTGTTAGGGCCTGGAACACCCCTTTAAAACCTTTCCATTACGCATGTCCCTCTAACAGACACAGCTAGGAACAGCAGAGCCGATATGCCAGTCACTGCTGTAGAACCACCCAGGAAATGAGAACCTGAACCTGGCTGTGAAGAGCAGGCCCTGTGAAACAACTTGATGAGAACACCCCTAAACGATGAGAACACCCCTAAGCAAAGAGACCCCAAGAAAACATATTAGCTCTTTTTCAATCATTCATGCAATTTATTTAGTAAACAAAGTTAGTTCATGTGTCACCCAGAGATGAGCCCTTTAAAGGGGTTGTCTCACTACATTGATTCATCTTACCTCATTCCTGTTTTCTTGGTTTCATTTTGAAATCAGGGGCGTGTTTACTGGCTTCCACTAGGCTGCAGTAGAAGCCAGGTCTGTAGCTATAGCAACCAGTGCTGGCAGCTTATCAGGAGAGATCAAACAGGTCTGTAGCTATAGCGACCTGAGGAGCTGATGCAGCCCATACAAGAGGGGATATCTAGGAATAGGTAGGACGCTGTTAATAGACATATATTGCAAAGTGACTTGTTTTTGCAAGATCTTGAACATAAAAAGCAATCCTTGTATTGAGACAACCCCTTTAAATGTAGCAACAGAGAGTGCCAAAAAAAAAAGAATTGCAGTGAAATATTCTCCAATTAATATACATTTAGGGACTGAACACATTTTCACAGCTCGGTGTAGAAAACTATAGATTGTTGCTTTCCAACAACATGCTGGATCCACGTTCTGCCATTGCTGGAAGGCTCATCAGCTTTTCTGGAAGAGTTATTTCTGCAATGCTGCCTGAGCCTGCCATTTGTGAGACTCAGGGATGTGTCATTCAGCACAATATGTTCTCTATGCTCCGGACTATAGGAAATGTTTCATGTGGGTGGTATCAGTTGAGCTGCTGCACAGGGCTTCTGATATCTCACGTTAAAAAAAAATAGTGAAGTGAGGGCTGCTGAAAAATTCACATTGCTCTACTCTGCTGGGGATGTAACAAATCTAACCATCAAATGCATAGTACAGAAATTCTCTGACATGCAATACATCCCATTTAACTAAACCTTATCTACCAGAATGTATGGCTGTGAGGATAATAAACATTTTGTTACTGGTCCCTAAACAGAGTTTTTACAAATATAGGTTTCTTTTTTTTGTTTTTTAAAATAGGCAGCACAAATCCTACAACGAAAAATAGCGGCACTTGTCAATATACAAAACACATACCCATGTCCCTACCCATGGGTACAGATTGTCTTTTTGATATGATGTCCATGTGAAATATGCATTGAAGAGCATCATCCAACATAATGCAGCCCTATGTGGGAAGCTTGCAAATATATGAATATAAACATTTTCTCCATTCATCATTATTAAAAATTCTGTAGCATTTTTGTTTTAGCTGCTCCCTAAGTGATCCATAGTGTACGGCTCGTCTCTATGGGATCTGACCAGTGACGAGGGCGCCTCAGTCATGGCCAAATATGCTCAGACATCACCCCTCCTCTCTGGCAGCTACTGTCAGTCTATTCCCTGTTTAACAATCATTCTCACTTCTGAGAGAGTGTTGGGGAGCTTTCACATGGTGCGTTTTTGATGCGTTTTATGTGCAGGCAGGCACAGCAATTAATGCCATATATTGCTGCACAAAAAAACGTCAAAAATTGCAATTTTACCGCGATTTTTGTGCAGCAATGTACAGCATTAATTGTTGTGCCTGCCTACACAAAAAACGCAACAATAAAAAGCATCAAAAACACACTGTGTGAAAGCACCCTTAGGGTATGTTCACACGGCATCTTGCATCCATGTGAACATCCCCTTTTCAGATGCGTCTCTGGGACCGACAGAACGGACCCAGAGACGCATGTAACAATAAGCAGTGACTTTATTACTGCCGGCAATGAGTTCACATGAGAGATCGCCACTGCATGTTTGCCCTGTGCCTGTCAGGTCCGTCTTTCTAAGAATTGCATGTCATGTCTTTGAAAGATGGCCCCGAGAGGCTCGATGCAAACACGCAGCAGCGATCTTTCATGTGAACGCTGCTGCGTGTTCCTCATTGCCGGCAGTAATAAAGTCACTGCTAATTGTTACATGCGTCTCTGGGTCCGTTCTGTCGGTCCCAGAGACGCATCTGAAAAGGGGATGTTCACACGGATGCAAGACGCTGTGTGAACATGCCCTTAAAGAAACCTCAGTCAGGTATGTGCATTGGGAAAAAAAAAAAACCTTTGGTTCCTGCAGGGATTTGAACCTAGGACCTCTATGCTGAAAGGCAGAAGTGCTTACCACCCAGCTACATTATAGCTACTCATAGCTCTTGTATTTTATATTACGTGACTTTACATAAAAATACATTTGCTTGACTAGAAACTCTGGAGTGAGCGCACTGTGGGGAAAGAGATGATGATGTCAAGCCTACTGGGTTACATGATATGCAGTTGAAACAAATTATACACACCCCCTTTTGAAGACCCGAAAAGCTGGAGAGAGGACTAGCAGGACATGAAATGCTTTCTTGGTAAAACCCCTTTAAGATAAGACCTATTCAATGAGAGCTCATGTCTTTTCAGTGACATTCAATCCTCCGTTAAAGGGGTTTTCCCCATCCCCATGTTTCGCAGAGCCTTCTCTTAACAGCAGCTTCAGGCTCTCACTTCCTACTCAGGCTGTGGGCGGTTCTACAGCAGTGACTGACATTTCAGCTCTGCTGTTCCTAGCTGAGCCTATTAGACCAACATTGGCAATACCGTGTTTCCCCGATAGTAAGACACCCCCGATAGTAAGACGTAGCGGGGAGTTTAGGGAGGTCGACTAATGTAAGACGTACCCCGTACTTTGTCTGCGCTCGGGCTCTACGATGGCCCGGGCGCCGACAGGGACGCTTCAGCTATATGCGGCTCCTCAGGGAGCGCATATAACTGAATGCCGAGTTGATGCGCACAGTGTCTGGGCGCTGCGCTGGCCCGGGCACTGTCCGCGATTCCTTCACCTACATGTGACTCCTCCAGAGCGCATATAGGTGAAGGGATACCACTGCGGGGCACAAAGCGAACGCTCCGTGCTCCGCAGTGGCCTCCGGGCGACCGCAGACTCGCGGCTGTCCGGAGCTCCCATCATCACGCTGCGTGCGCGGCCTGATGATGTCACCCGCCTGTGTCGGCAAGAAGATAGAGCAGAGCCGAGAGCGCGGGAGACGGAGCAGCGGGGATCCAAGTAAGTGATTGTTTGTTTTTTTATTTTGATATTATTGCCTACAGCCTGCCTATACACTGCCTACAGCTGCCTATACCTTGCTTAAATACCTGCCTTTATACCTGACCTATACCTGCCTATACTCCTGTACCTGCCCTATCTGCCTATACATCCACTTATACCTGCCCTATACCTGCCTACAGCTGCCTACAGCCGGCCCTATACCTGCCTACAGCTGCCTATACCTGCCCTATACCTGCCTACAGCCGGCCCTATACCCTGCCTACAGCCTGCCCTATACCTGCCTATGGGGCCATATACCTGCCAATATAAGACATACCCCCGAAAGTAAGACATAGTGGGACTTTTGGGGGTAAAAAGAATGTAAGACGCTGTCTTACTTTCGGGGAAACACGGTAGAAGGGTTTTAACAGCAGGACATAAGACTACAGATCTCAAAAGTTTGTCATTAAGAAACAAACAAGCTCCTCTGTTGGCAATAAGTTACACCAGGGCCACTGCTAGAGCAGAGAAAGGTGGTTGGTAACCTAAGGAAGCTTGTGTAAACAAGCAGGAGATATGAGCTGCTCTAGCTCTAAAATAAAGCAAAATAAAAACAGCAATGTATTTGGTAATATACTTTATTTACCTTTGCCTACATGTTTAAAGCTAATTAAATGTAGTGAGAATATTTCTTTAACTAACCCAGATGCAAGGCTGTAGAATCCGTACAGAGCCTAAACCCACATATGGCTTTTTATGGATTGGACTTTCTTGCAGCAATATCAACGGCCATTTTTAGTCTCTTTTGGACCCAAAGCTGCCTGTTAAGTGAAAATCCCTAAAGAGTATGTAATCAGTATTTTCTCTAACTTCAAAGAGGAACTTGCTTTCATGTACATTAAGGCCACTATTGACCACATTGCTTCTCCTTTGTAAACCTGAGATTGGAGTTTGATCTGATCCACACCTTTAGCCCAGATGTCTGGCCGACACAGTCAAGAGCGATACCATGAATGACAGGTCTGTAGTACTACTGCAAACTAGACAGGCGGGATTACACCTCTGACTACCAGTGGTAAGAGGGAATAAGCCATGGCCACCATCTGTAATCTCTTTGGAGATTTATGAGACTGCTCTGCTCCCATAAAGCCTCCAGGTCTTGTTCAAAAAAACATGAACATGTGAAAAAGTAACAAATGCATGAGTCGTGTTTAGTATACTGGACTAGGAATTCCTTTGAATCCATTCATATACAGGGAGAGCTCATTCTAAAGCAAATTTCTACAATTTTAATATAAACAGAGCCTGATCCTACATTTTGCTTCCTGCATTAATATAATCACAGTTGTCAAATGTAAATTCAGCATCTTGCCCCAATGTCCATTGCACGACATAAGCGGGCCCCTTTTTAAAAAAGGGGTTGTCTCACTACAAAGAATAGCTTTCAAAATGTAGGGAACACTAAATGAAAACGTTTTCCAAATATATTGCTTTGTTCATTTTTTTTTGTTAAGGAGCTACAAGTGATTTTATCACCTTCTGAGCTCTGTCAGGTTTCCCAAGTGACTGACCTGTCTACTTCTTCTACCCTGCTGTTTGTTCTATCTGATAGCAGGGAGTGATGTCATCACACAGGTCAGCAGTGTGAGAGCTTGTGTGTTATCTGATCTTTCAGACAAAAGACCGTAATTACTCTACTGCTTACTCAGAAGCTTCTCCGGACCTCAGAGAAGGTAATTTATGTAACCTAGACTAATAAACAGAAGTCTGAATACACGGAGCTCATATGCTAATTACAGACAGCTTGACCAGGAAGTGACAGAGCAAAGCAGTATTATCTCATTCATGCATCCTATGAAACTTTGAGATGAGATAAACCCCTTTAAAATCAGGGATCCTGATTTGAATACTGCAAATATCTCTTGCCTGATCCAATCCGTGTTTACAGCAAATAAACACATAAGTGTTGCAAAAAAAAATCCCAAGCCCAACGTCTTGAGTTGGAGTTGAGACAAGGTTTAATGGAAGCTAGAGGACATACCACAAGCCACTGAAATAAATTAGCATCAATTCTCTGAGGCCAGATATTCATTTAGATTTTGCGGGCCAGGAATTGCTGGAGAGAGATCTTGATCTCCCCTTAGAGGTTGCTGCGCTCCTGGATGTGGGAGATCTTATGTGACCAGGATGAGGGAATCATAAAATGTGCAGTATCCATAACAGACCAAAGGAGAAAGAGAAACTTAGAATACATAGAAGATCAGAGAGACATTGAGCTGGTGCTCATCATGTGCCACGGAGACTACATCAAAGGTGCACATAGTGTTAATTAATGAGCTGGGCCTGCACCTTCTTTACTAGCTTCCAGCTGTGACAGATGATGCAACATGAAATACACAGGGTCCATGGAGACAAATCTGTAACCATGTGCCAGCTTCAAAACACATACAGGTGAATAGAGCGGCAGGATTGTAGTGAAAAAAATATTGTTTCTACATGCGAATACATCAAGACTCACAGTATGGGCGTAACTAGAATTTATGGGACTTCATAGCAATTTGAGATGGCACCCCTATCATGTCGTGATGGGAAACGGAAACAGAGAGAGCCCTGGTGAAGGTCCCCAACAAGATTGGTCAGCCAGAAAGATTGAACAGGTTGATCCGAGTGCAAGAGAATGCGTGCCCGCTGAGGCAAGATGGCGGAACGGTGTGGCGGTGGAGTTGAAGGGTGAAGATGCGCCAAAAGTTTCCCACAGGGGAGGTGCTGGAGTTTGACTGGCGCTTGGGAGTGGGGTCTGTTCTGGAGGACGGTACCAGAGAGGTTGTGTTTGTCAATCGCCAGGCTGGGAAACTAGTGAGCGAGCCAGAGAATCTACATAATCTGTATCAAGGGGGGCAGATCAGATTTGAGAGAATACCTGAGTTTAGGTGACTAAAACTGAAATCTGTAATCAAGGTTTCGCATCGGCCCCAAAGGATTTTGTTCCAGGTCCTATTCTCCTCTGGATGCTGCTTAGGGAGGATCGGCAGCGACTGGAAAAAAATTTGGGACAAAGATGGTTGCCTGAGCTCAGGGCAGAGCATTTATCCGGGAAGCCTACGCTGCTATGAGGGAAGATGTGGAGAAAGAAGAGGAGCAGCAGCAAGAGACCCATGCAGAAGCCACCCAGCAGTTGTTGGCTCAGATGGTCCTGAAGAAGGGCCAACGATTTTCTTTTAAGGTGCCAGGTGGTTGTTTCATGTAAAGGGAATGTTATGTTTTACATTCAGGGAGTCGAGGATTTAGCCACAGTTTGGCAAGAGACGCTAAAACCTTACCCCTTATTTTGCCGCGTTAAAAAGGTGTGCACCACTTATTGCCTTATAAAAATGACATTGTGTATTGCAAAGGTTGTGTCCTTCATAGCGTGAACGTCGATAGCAAATTGACCAAACTGTCTTTAAAATATTTTCTCCTTTTAATCATGAACGATACAAAAAACAGACAACAGTCTTTGAAGTCATAGGTAAGAGGGCAATTACTTACGCATTAAAGCGTAGTTCATATACAAGGGTATTAGATATGAGGATAGTGCGAGGGCAGGAGCCGTCCGCACACCCGTGCGACGTTTCGAAGAATGAACTTCTTTATCAAGCATTGCTTATAAATAATAGGTTACTTGTGTGTTTGAGCCTTCTTAGCGTGAAGCCAGGGACAGCTTCAGTTAAAAAAGGGGAAGTGTAAAGGAGTGCAAACATATATTTATGTTTAGAGGTGTTAATACATGTATAGGTAAAATGGAATGGATATTTAGAAGTACTTTTGAATTTGCTGGGTCACTGCAGAGACAGAAAAGGGTCACTAGCCTTGCAGCTTAGGAGGAAGGAGAGGAGGTGGGGCTGCTGAGTTGAGATAGCAGCCTATCAGTAAGCTGACAAGGGGGGAGCTAGGATTCACACAGTTTAATAGAGAAGCCTGCAAGCTCTGCATGAGTTTCAGTTATAGTTCTAGTGTTCATCAAGTTACACATTGGTTATAAGCTGCAAAAACGGGAACCCTACCTATAAGCCGGCGATAAGTAGGGCAGGTCAGGGTAAATACCTCACTCACAGAAAGAATAAGAGAAAGAACAGTAAACAAAAGGCACAAAGAAGGAGTGAGTGATCTGTGACACAGAGAGACGAGTGAGAGTGTGACAAGAGTGATAAAGTTGGGCACTTTGGGGGACTGCTGAACAGTGCAAAGGACCCTTAGAGAGGACGTAGAGTCCTGAGTCACCAAGTGTCAGCACTCTTTCATGGCTTAACTGGGATGTGGGTCAGTGCCATTTGCCAGTATTCTGCATTGCTGGACTGGGTCCAGATCAAGAGAGGGTGTCAAGAGAGAGTCACTTATGAAGGTGTTGTGTCTGCAATGTATAGCAGTGTGATGTGCCTTGCCATAGAAGATTTGTAACCTCCGACAAGCTTGTGTGTCCTAAGTGAAAGCCTGAAGTTTACCCGGAGCTGCCGCTGTTGCTTGTTTTGTTGTATCGCCACCACTTCCACTCCCATAATTAGCAATACACCATGCAGCCTGCCCCTCTTTTACACCAGGGCCACTCTTGTACACCATCAATCATCTATTTACTTATGGCCAAACAGAACATCACTGCTTCAGCGGGAACATGCCATTTATTGAGGTCATCGACCAAAATGTTGATGGTGACGTTCCATTTGGTCAGTGCTGGAGGTAACGCGTTGTTTCCTAATTGAAAATTCTGTTCTGGCAAGTGCGGAATTTCAATGAGAAAACGACCCAGACTCCCCAAGGAAGATTTCTGCCTCCTATACTTTAGTACTTGTCGGCACGTAAATGCCTCAAACAATTGACATATTCATTCTTTGCAGGCACGGACAGTAGGAACCAAAAATACTTGAGTAAAAGCAAATTAAATTTTACATGGCAGTCAATGAGCGGTGTACTGGAAAAATTTTTGACCCTTATTTTGGGTGATATTTCGGTGCAAACATACCCTAAGCTTTTTATTTGATCAGGGCAGAAGTATGCTAAAACTTTTCAGCTAATTATCTATTAATTTCTCAAAGCTGGAGTAGAAAACATGTTGGAACCTGTTGAATATTGGTGCAACACATTCAGTGCATTTAATAACTCCTGACAGAAGAAAATCAAAAAGGATGGAGTACCAGATGCATCACACAATGGAGGCCACAGATTTATAATGGGGTGATCGGGTTGTTTTATGGAGTCAATTTAATTTGACAAGGTAGAGCATTGCTGCTGATTACACTATTCTTTCCATCAAATACAATGGAATCAGCGATAGAGGAGCCTCCAACACAGATGTGAGCACAACCTAATTTAAAATACGATAAGGTATAAAAGTCTATAAACTTTGCTGTAGAGGTTAGCAACATGTACTGATAAAAAGGCTTATCCAAGTATTTTACAAAGTAAAATTCCTGCAATTGATGTTAACAAATAACCCGGGATCCCTGCTGGTCTTGCTTTACTCTTCCAGCAGTGATGACGTAAGCTACATTCATGTAACCACTGCAGCCAATTACTGTCCTGAGCAGTTTCATGCCGCACGTGGAAGGCTGCAGCAATCACATGTCTGTACAGCCTTTTTTTTTAAGGCTATATGTGGTGTTTGAGGCATTTTACCTAAATAGTGTGCATGGGAGAACATGCATGCTATTCGGAATTGTACCTTGAAAAAATGCAATATATGTGCACACAAGTCTTTTTATGGTGCAGGAAAAAAAAAGTCCATAAGAAGAAAAACATCACAGACTTCACGAAAAACTGTATCATTCTACTTTTAGAAAATGACAACACAACCAAAGTACAAGAAAACACCACAAAATTCGCCGAGCGGGGAGGAGAGACGGAATCCATAATTCTCTATGAGAACTGGGGATTACCATAATGGCTGGGGCGGGTTTCAGCCGAACTGCAGCGTAAATACGGCGCGCAGTACGGCTGGAATCCGTGCCCAAATCAGCCGTGTGAACGAGGCCTAACACTTCTCAGGCTTACAGAAGGGAAGTCAGAGAGAAAAACCTTGAAGTAATGTACAAAGAAGAACTTTAGAATAAAAATATACAAAATATTGCTTGTCAATGTGGAAAATGATAGCGTCCTTTTAACCCAGTATTTGTCATCAGAAAGAAAGATTAGATATAGCTGACAGTGATTGAACAATCAAAAGCAACCTTGCTCTGAGGAGTTGTATTCATTTAAAGAAACAACTGAAGCAACAGTAACACATTGGGGCAGATTTATCAATAATGTCAACTCTTAGGGTATGTTCACATGGGGTAATTTTTGGTGCGCATTTGCGCTCTAATACACCCAAACCTCCTCCTTTCACCTGGGAGCTGGAGAGGCGAAGCCGAAAATTACCGGTAATCACATAGATCTCATAGGAAGACTATGGAATACGCCTCGCCCTGTCTCCACCGCTCGTGTATCGATTGTATTGTTACAAGGGGGTGATAAGCAGACGATGTCATGAACTATGCGGCGTAATACGCGCCGATAGTAATCGTATAGTCAATTGTGGAGATATCGACGGAGCTGCAGCCCCCCTGCCTGTCGCAGTGATGAGTAAATGTAGATATCAGCGCAGAACCCGAGAGCAACCACTCCCCCACCCCACCTGAGAGATCTCGACGTATGTACAGGTACGCGCCGCGTAATTAGTATCAGCAGGATCTGTTAGGTCGATCCGCTTAGGCCGCGTTCACACGGCTTATTGGGCGCTGATTGGAGGCCGTATTGCGCAAGACCAGGATTTGACGCTGCAGTCACGCAGCGCTACAATCCGTTCCCAGTATATTCTTCGGTATCCAACGTTCTCATAGAGAACGGGTCGGATTTAGCAAGTCTCCTCAAATCGTAATTCAAAACACGCTATCGGCGATTTCCGAGTCAGGCCGGGGAGAAAGTGAAATGCACATTATATATCCCGGCCGGGATAACGTGGACAATAGGCGTGTGATAATGACTGTCTATGGGTCCGGACGAGCTAGCCGCGACCCTCGCACCCCCGCCCGCTGCACGGCTGTATCCTCGCGGCGTGATTGCGGGCAGTGAAATCAGTCCCCGCATTCTATGCGGGTCAATAAAGCCGTGAGAGCGGGAGTTGAAACAACGGGCCTCCTTAGAGTGTGTACAAGGGGTCTACACTAGACAGTCTTACACTGCACCATAGTTATCGCGCGTGTATGTATTAATTCTGGTTTTGCAGGTTAAAAGTGCCTGAGTTTATCATAGCCGTATAAGATTTGTATGAACAGGAAGCCCGCCACGCTCCATTAGAAAGATATGCCCTGCTGCCCTGTCTCAGTTTTTGATCTGAGGATATAAAGCAAGTGCAGCACTCCTTGGCCACCCAGCTGCGCAGGAAACTGCCACCCACCCCTATTCACTAGAATGGAGTTGTGCTTTAGTCCTCCTGCACAGTGAGTGGCTGGGTGCTGCTGATAAAAGATTGTAAAGGGTCTGCAGCACTAAATTCGCATGGTAGCCTTTTTTTTTTTTAGTATCCATGAAAGTCCAAGAGGGAAGACCCCCAACATTTATAAACTGTTGGCATATCCAGTCTCGCTGCTCTGACAGTAAAGAATCCCTGTCTATGATTATGGTCAAACCTTTTCTTTAGACATAGAGGATACCCACTTGTCTTTGTTACAGGCCTACCTGTAAAAGATCAAAAGTTCTGTGTACTGTAATTTTACATATTTGTACATGGTAATTAAATGTCCGAGAAACGATAAGTTTCCAAGCTGAATAACCCCAAAGGCTACATTGTTCTGTCTTCGTACTCTCCTCACCCACCACATTTTCCTAATAAGGCCATGGCTCGGGACTGGGGACGTAACGAGGGGGACGGGGTAATCCTCGAGTGGGCACCGACCAGTGGTCGCAGGGGGATCCGGAGGCAGTTGCCGCTTGTCCACGGGGCCCGGAACCCCGCTCCGGTCGCTGGACGCCACCGAGGACCCGCGTCCCGAGTGCTCAGAGTACCGGGCATGATGGATGTTGGGACTAATGTCCCCGGCTCCCGGGGATACTGCGCGTATGTGTCAGCGGAGCACCGTGCACTAGCGCTGCGCTACCCGCTGTCTCCCCAAGGGGGGAAGGCTGAACGACTTAGGCATCTTAGCATGCACAGGCGCCGGACCCTACTGCTGACGTAGAGGGCGACGGGTGACGTCACTTTTCACACCGAGCCGCCTATTGCAGGCGGCGTACGGAGCCGGAGGGAAGCTACTGGAAGTCGGTGGAGCAGGGAGCACCGAGCGCAGGTAGTGGCTGGCTGCGGTTTTTTTTTTTTTTATTTTAATTCTACGCTACAAGGGGGGGCCCGGTACATGGGGGTGGCCTGGTACAAGGCGGGGGGGTGGCCTACAAAGGGGGGGAGGGCCTGGGCTACAGGGTCCCTCGGCTACAAGCGGGTCCCCATGAGTAAAGGTTGGCCTTGGCTAACAAGGGGGCCTGGCTACAAGGGGGGCACGATGACCTAAAGGGTGTCCCTGGCTACAAGGGGGCCAGGGGCTATAATGGGGGGGACCCTGACTATAGGGGGTCCATGGCTACCAAGGGGGGCTGAACTTACAACGGGGGGCCACCCCCTGGCCTACAAGGGGGGCCTGACTATTGGGGGCCCTGGCTACAATGGCGGGGGGTTCCTGAGGCTACAAGGGGGGCGCCTGGTACAAAGGGGTACCTGGACCATACAAGGGGGACACATGGATTAACAGGGATGGTCTCCCTGGCTACTATGGGGGACCCTGACTAAAGGGGGTACCTGGCTACGCAAGGCGAGGGTCGCCTTGGCTGCAAGGTAGAGCCCTTGGCTACTAGGGGGGTCCAATGGCTGCAAGGGTGAGAGCCCTGGCTACAAGGGGGGTCCATGGCTGCAAGGGGGGCACGGTCCACCTCCGGAGGCTAGGCTGATCAAAGGGGCGAGCCTGGATTACAAGTAGGTGGCCCTGATCTAAAGCTGGATCCCTGGCTACAAGGAGGGGGCTCCTGGCTACAATATGGGATTAGGGGACTCCCTGGCTACAAGGGGGAGGCCCTGGCTACAAGGGGGTCCCGAGAGATTAAGGAGGGGCCCCTGACTTAAAGGGGGGCCCTGGCTTAAAGCGGGGGCCTGACTATAGAAGGTGGTCCATGGCACTTCAAGGGGTCCCCTGGGCTTCACGAAGAGGTGGGGACCTGACTAAAAGGGAGGTCCCTCGACTACATAGGGGGGCCATGACTAAAGGAGGGGTCTGCTACAAGGGGGAGTCACCTGGCATACAGGGGGGCCCATGAATATAGGGGGTCCCTGGCTATACAAGGGGGGCCTGACTAATGTAGGTTGGTCCATGGCTACTAAGTTGGGCCCTGAACTATAATGGGGGTCCCTGGCTCTACAAGGGGGTCCTGACTATAAGAGGGGGTCCCTGGCTACTAGGGGGCCCCTGACTAAAGGGGGGCTGGCTACAAGGGGGGGTGGCCTCTGACTACACAAGGGGTCCTCTGGCAGACTAAAGCGTTCCCTGGATACCAAAGGTAAAAAACTCCCCCCCGTCCCCACAACTTAACTATCACCTATCCACCCCCCCCCCCCCCCTATCCCCTAATCCCTACCTACTCGCAAAATCCAAAAAAAAAAAAAAAATAAAACAAAAAGATAATCATCCTCCCCCCCCCAAGAAAAAAAAAAAAAGAAATAAAAAACAACAAAACGGTCCCACTGGTACAATAGGCGTCCACATGCTACAAGGGGGGCCTGGTTAACAAAGGGGTCCCCTGCTACTCAGGGGGGACGTCCTGACTTAAAGGGGAGGTACTGACTTACAAAGGGGGGCCCTGGCTACAAGGGGGCCCTGTGTGTGTTAAAGGGGGGTGGGGTCTGGCTATAAAGGGGGGGGCCCTGGCTAACATGGGGGGGCTATCTGCGCTATAAAGGGGGGCCCTGGCTATAAGGGGGGCCTGACTATAAGGGGGGCCCTGACATACAAGGGGAGCCACTGACTACAAGGGGACTCCCTTGGCTTCAAGGGCGGGATCCGGGGCTACAAGGGGGGTCCCTGGGCTTACAGAGGGGGGTCCAGTTGACTACAGAAAGGGTCCCTGGCTAGCAACAGGGGGTCACCTGGTACAAAGGGGGTCCCTGGCTACAAAGGGGGGCACTGGATCAAGGGGTCCCCGGCTACAAAGGGGGTCCCTGGCTACAGGGGGGCCCTGACTACAAAGGGGGGCCCTGGCTACCTACAAGGGGGCCCTGACTACAAGGGGGGCCCTGACTACCCACAGGGGGCCCCATGAATGCACAATGGGGCCTGGAGCTACCATCTAAAGGTACTCGCTTTGCACGCCTTACCAGGAGGGGCACCTGAGACTATACAATGGGGCCCTTGCCTACCTTAATAATAGAAGGGGCTCCGGACTACCTACACAGTTGCTAATAGGGGGGGCTGATTCTGACATCACTAGCTACAAAGGAGGCATCCTACACTGCTCCATACCGGGCGAATAACTAAGAGGCCTTAACTGACCTGATATACTACGCTTCATGGCGAAATGATCCCTAACTGCCTGAGTAATACTACCTATAAGGGGTCCTCTAACTGGCTTGCACAGCCTATGCATAAAGGGGACATAACTCTATCCACAGATGTACTAATGGGAGTGAAACCACCAACTACAGGACGTGGGCCTTGTCTATTTGCCTACCTACTAGAGGTTTGTATACTACCTGGTAATAGATAATTGAGAGGCAGCAGCCCATAGTTGTAAGCCTTATCTCCAGAGGTTAGTCCTCTCCCACCCTCCGACCCCTTATGCGATACTAGGGCTCTAAGTTAAAGGCTTGTACAGCTCTCCCACCACGCGAAGTTTGCTACAGGGGGGGAAGTGGTAAGAGATGCTGTGAAAAATTGAGGATTCTAAGATATTTTGTGTGTAATTTCTGACAGGGATGAAGCTGTGGCCGGGCCTATGTCATCATGGCGGTGTGGAACGGATGCAGAAGAAAAGGGAATAAGAACGACCACGAGAAGAGAACGACTCATCAGATATGATATCTACGGTGAGTCCCTGATTTTACTTCTATATTGATTAGTGCTGTATTCACTGTTATGTGATGTGACCCTGAGCTGGTGTCTGACCCCTATGTAGGTCTCTATATGTCGGTGTTGTAGGTATATACCTGAGATGGTGTCTGACCTCTATGTGTCTCTATATGGTGGTGTTGTAGGGTATACCTGAGCTAGTGTCTGTCCACCTCTATGTCTGGTCTCTTATAATGGTGGTGTTGTAGGTTGATACCTGAGCTGGTGTCTGAACTCTCTGTGGTATCTATATGGTGCTGTTGTAGGTTTATTACCTGAGCTGGTGTCTGACCTCTATGTGGTCTCTATACTGGCGGTGTTGTAAGGTTATACCTGAGCTTGGTGCTCTGACCCTTCTATGTGGTCTTATTATGGTGGTGTTGTAGGTTATCCGAGCTAGTGTCTGACCTCGATGTAGTCTCTATATGGCGGTGTTGTTGGTTATACTGAGCTGGTTGTCTGACCGCTATGTCGGTCTCATGTGGCCGGTGTTGTGGTTTATACCCTGAGCTGTATGTCTGAACTCTCCTCTATGTGAGGTTCTATATCGGCGGTGTTGTAGCGTGTATACCTGAGCTGGTGATCTGACCTCTATGTGGTCTCAATATGGCGGTGTTGTAGGTTTTACGGAAGCACTGGTGTCTGACTCTATGTGGGTCTTTATATGGAGGTGTCTGTAGGTTATACCTGAGCTGGTGGTCTGACCTCTATGTTGGTCTCTATATGGCAGGTGTTGCTGGTTATACCTGAGCTGGTGTTTGGACCCTCTATGTGGTCTCTATATGGCGATGTTGTAGGTTATAACCTGAGTGGCTGTCTGAACATCTATGTGGTCTCTATTGCGGTGATTGTAGGTTATACCCTGAGCTGGTGAAGACCTCTATGTGGTCTCTATTTGGAGTGTTGTTTAGGTCTATACTTGACTGGTGTGTGACCTCTATGTGGTCTCTACTATGGACGGTGTTGTAGGTTATACCTCAGCTGGGGTACAGACCTCTATGTGGTCTCCGCTATATGGCTCGGTGTTGTAGGATAATACCTGAGTGAGTGTCTGCAACCTCTATGTGGTGCTCTATATGGCAGGAGATGTAGGTTATTCCTGAGCTGGTGAGTCTGACCTCTATGGTAGGTACTCTATATGGCACGGTGTTTGTAGGTTATATCTCGGCACCGGTATTAATCGCCAGCGTACTTGTGTCCCTGATTGACCTATGTGATAGGAGCCTAGACTTTTTTTTTTTCATTTCTTCGCAGTGGGTGTTGTATTTTAGATAAGGTGGTGAGGGTGTAGTGACCAAGGCAAAACATGGTGGGGGGTTATTGTATGGTGGGCTGGGGGGGGAGTAGCTGTATGTGGGGGGCGGGGGATATTGTATGCGGGTGGAGGGGGATATATTGTATGCGGGTGGAGGGGGATATTTGTATGAGGGATATGTATGCGGGATGGAGGGGGATATTGTGTATGCAGGTGATTCTTTTATGAGGTGGAGGGAGGATATTAGTATGCGGTTGGAGGGGATATTTAGTCATGGGGTAGGTGAGGGGATATTGTCGGCGGAGGGAGGGGGATATTGTATGCGGGGTGGCGGGGGGATATTGTATGCGGGTGGAGGAGGGATATTGTATGCGGGTGGAGGGGGATATTGTATGCGGTGGAGGGGGATATTGTATGCGGGTGGAGGGGATATTTGTATGCGGGTGGAGGGGGATATTGATGCGGGTGGAGGGGGATATTGTATGTGCGGCATATGTATGTGGGTGGAGGGGGATATTGTATGTGGGTGCGAGGGGGATATTGCTATCGTGGGTGGAGGGGCGATATTGTATGTGGGTGGAGGGGTTATTTTATGTGGGTGAGGAGGATATTGTATGTGGGTGTAGGGGATATGTATGTGGGTGGCGGAGGATAATGAGCGGGTGGAGGGGGAAATTGTAGCCGCGGTGGAGGCGGGATATTGTATTGTGGGTGGAGGGGCCATATTGATATGTGGGTGGGGGGCGGGATATTGCTTTGTGGGTGGAGGGGATTATTGTATGTAGGGTGGAGGGGGATACTTGTATGTGGGTGGAGGGGGATATTGTATTGGGGTGGGAGGGGGATCTTTTATGTGGGTGGAGGAGAGGATATTGTATGTGGGTGGAGGGGATATTGTATGTGGGTGAGAGGGGATAGTGTATGTGGGTGGAGGGGGATATTGTATGTGGGTGGAGGGGGATAGTGTATGTGGGTGGAGGGGGTCTATTGTGTGATGTGGGTGGAAGGGGGATATTGTATGTGGGTGGAGGTGGATATTGTATGTGGGTGGAGGGGGGATATTGTATGTGGGTGGAGGGGGACATTGTATGAGGGTGGAGGGGACTTTGTATGTGGGTGGAGGGGGATCATGTATGTGGGTGGAGGGGATAGTGTATGGGTGGTGGAGGGGATAGTGTTTGTGGGTGGAGGGGATAGTGTATGTGGGTGGAGGGGGTATGGATGGAGCTATTAGCCCTGAGTCTATGATATGTTAGACTGACAAATGTGTGAGATACAGATATGTGACTCTCTTGATACTTGTACTTCACAATACACTTCTGTTTTGCACACTGTATTATGTGGTAAAATGGGCGCGTTTTTGTCGAGAAGGCCGGTAATATTTTACATGTACAGCTGAGGATGGGCCTCGCAAGCATGTAGACTCCCCTGTGGGCCCGAACCCCCCCAGTCCGACATGCTTAAAAGGGTTTTGCCACGATGTAATGTTGACGTGGTATCCTCAAAATGGGTATTTAATCACTTTTCTTAAATATATGTGATTTACAAAAAGTGATAGCCTGTGTAGAAGCTGCAGCATTGCTCAGTCCCCCTAGTTTCCTGAAATTTACATTAGAACCTACCGGTCCAGGACACTGACAGGAGCTGATCTGGCCCGCGCTGCAATGTTTGCACTTCTTATGTCTTGATGACAGGGAACATGAAGGAGGTTGCAAGGGACTGGGGAGAAACGTGCAGTGTATGAGCTGTTGCTGTATAGAGAATCACTGTTGTAGTATTATTATTTGCGTAAACTTTAGAGACGCTCCTGCTTCCTCGCTCTCTGCTCATCCCCCTATCCTCTCTCTCCCCTGCGAGACCGCATTCATCTCTCCAACTGAGCCAGATTAAGAGCGTAAGGAAAATCACTTTGTGGCAAAACCCCTTTAACCAATTTGGTCGCCCTCCTCTGCAACCTTTCTAGACCAGCGATGTTCTTATACACTGGCATCCAAAATTGGAGCTTGGTATACAACAACAACAACAAACAAAATGCTATAACGATATTTGCACAGTATTTTGGATTTAAAAAAAGGGGTAGACTTGATAAAAATTTCGTTTCTAATGAGAATAGTTATAATTGACAAAATGGCTTATAACCACACCAAGCTTTATAGAGGTTTTCTCACTATAATGTTACTTCAGGGAAAATTTTAATTTTAAAGTTTTTTTAATTTGCTTTTTTGGATTTTTCTTTTGGTCAGGAGATCAGGAAAGTTTTGACCTACATCACCGGCTTTTTAAATCCCGTCCGATTCCGTTTGAATCTCCATTATTTTAAAAAAGAATTTTTACCGCAATTTTTGGTCAGATTTTGCAGTCCGATTTCAGCTGGGCTCAGTAACACTAAACTGTACTATAATCCACCGTATTCAAGTGAAATATGATGGATTCTAAGTTTTTGTGAATGGATTTTAGCCCCTCAAAAAACCAAACTGGTGTAGACTACATTTTCAAATTTTCTATTGCCCTCTGGGGGGAAATTTTTACAGTCAGGTTTTTTTAACATACCCCTTTTACCCTCCTCTGAGGGGGACCACAATTTTTCGGGTTTTACGCCCCAACCTCTGTCCTCCACCTCTCCCCTCTCTGTTACTTCTCATTACTCAAATTTTCTTTTTTTGGAAGGGTCAGATTTTCCTTAAACCTTCCCCGGTCCCACCCCGGGGTAAAAAGGGGGCACCCTTCCTGCAGATTTTCCTTAGGCTTTTTTTATAAAAAAATTTTGGGAAAAAAAGGCCTTTTTTAAATTATACCCTTCCCCTTTTTAAACCCCATTTCCCTTTTTTTAGACCTCGGGGCATTAAATCCCCTTACCCCCTTTTTGGGGGGGGACAAAAAAGGTATGAACCCCCGGGCCCCCCCCGGTTGGCGGGATAAAAGGCCCCATTTCCCAAAAAAAGGTTTTTTTGAGGTAAAAAAATTAGAAATCCCCCAATTGGGTAGGAATTTTTGGTTCTTTTTTGCAGGTCATACATACAGGGCAGTGTGGAAAAAAAGAGGCCAAAATTTCCCCCCCACAAATCCTGGGCCCCCCCCGGCCACCCCCCTTTTTCCCCCGGGGTCTGTTTTTCTGCAGGCCCCATACATACGGGGCCAGTGTAAGCCAATCCCAAAACCCAAAAGGTCTGGTTTTCCCAGGAAACCACTTTAACCCTTGTTGGCGGGGTTTTCTAAATGTTCGCACCTAAAAATTTGGTTCAAAAATTATAAATGGGGGTCTACTTTCTAAGAATTTGGTGAAACCCCCCAAAAAACCCCCAAATCTGGGCCCCTTTAAAAAAATTTTTTTTTGGGTGGGCGTTTTATCACAATGAATTTTGGGGGAAAAAACTGTTCAAAACATCTATAAACAGGTCAACTAAAGCTTTTTGATACCAGAAAACCCGGGTACGGGGTCCCTTTCTTTCCATATCGCCCTTTAAAATTTTTTTGGCCTCATAGTCACTGAAAACAGGAATAGCAAAGGAACCCAACGGGGCTGATTTTGTCAATCATTTGGAATAGACCTGCCCCATCTGAGTGATTCTAAAGCGGGCTTTAAAACCCTTAGGGAAAACCCCTTTAATAAATTCTACACATAGTTACATAGTTTAGTAGGGTTTGGGAAAAAAAAGACACTTTCCCCATAAAAGTTAAACCAAAATGGGGGGGAAAATGTGGGTGAGGGGAGAGAGGGAAAAGGACTTTAACCCCAACCCCCCCCACGGGTTAATGCCCTAAAACACAAAAGGGAAAAAGAACCAATCTGCCCCAAAGGGAGACCCCCATCTCTGAACCCCAGAGCCCACCACCAGGACCCAAAAATTTTTAAACATCGCAACGTACCCTTAATATTTTTTTAAGTTCCAGGTGGTTTCTAACCCTTTTTCTTGAAACTCTCTAAAATTTCCTCCCCCCCCCCCCCCCCCCCCGGGGGGCCCCACTCCTCGGGCCCGGCCCCTTCCACAGTTTTAAACAGTTCTTACAGTGAAAAACCCCTTTTCTCCTTTTAAAATTTGAATCTTTTTTTTCTTTTGGGTCAAAGGGAAATTTTTCCCCTTTTTTTTGGGGGGGTTTCACTGAAAAAAAATTTTCCCCCCTACTTTTTTAGGCCCAAATTTTTTTAAAATTTTAAAAAAATTTAAAATCATGTCCCCCCGAAGCCATTTTTTTCTCAAGACAAAAAATTTTAAAATTTCCTTTCCCCAACCCTCCCTTTAACAAAGTTTCCCCATTCCCCTTATAATTTTTGTTGCTCGTCTTTAAACTCCCCTCTAGCTCCATTACATCCCCTTCTATAAACGGGGGCCCAAACTAAAACACAAAATTCAAAAGTGAGGACGCACCAATTTTTTGAAAAGCGGTAGAATTACATCCTTGTCCCCCGATCCATGGGGTCTTTTTTAAAACACGCCAATATCTTTCTTGCCCTAGAGGCAGCTGGGTTTTACATTGCCCTGCTGTTCTGGGAGTCCCATGATCTACAAGAAAAGCCCAGAACTTCCTCAACCAAGCGTTCTCCAAGTTTTTTTTTCCCCAAAAGGGCATTGATGCCTGTAGATTAAAATTTTTTTTCCCAGATGCAGAACCTTACATTTATCCCCATTGAACCCCATTTGCCAAGTGGAAGCCCAAGCACTCAAAAAGTCCCCCCGGGCTTCTTACAATTTTAAAAGCATCCCTTCCATAGATTTTCACTAAACCCCCCATAAATTGGTTCATTTGCAAAAATCTAAACCGGCTATTGATTTCCCCTTTCCCCTATATCGTTTAAAAAATACATTAAATAAAAAGAGGAAACCCAATCTGAAACCCCGGGGGGGGCCCCCAAACCAAAACCTCAAAAAAAAAACCCAGGAAAACCACTTTAAGAAAAATTTAAAGGAAACCCCTTTTTAACCAAAAACCAAAAATCCTTCTGAGGTTTTTCGATTTTTCCAAAAAAAAGGGCCAAAATTTTTAAAAAAACCGAATTTACAACCACTTGGGTTTAAATTTTCCCCCCACCCCAGGGGTTTTTGGTTCCCCTTAATTTTACCCAAAAAATTTTAACTTCTTTTTTTCGGTTTAAACCCAGTGTCCAAAAAATGTCCCCCCCTTTTCCCAAATTCGGAAGGTTTTTTGAAACAAAAAAACAATATCCCCAGCTTTCCCCGCTATCCAGACCTTTTTACTCACCTCCCCATAAAAACGATCAGATTTGGGCTTACAGTTCTGTCCCCTTTGTAAATCCATCGGCAAACACTAATAAAAATTGTTTTGCAACAAACTCCTGTATATAGTCCTTTTAAACCCTCAAACATTTTTTTCCCCCAACAATGTTAAAACTTACTTTGGGCAATAATTACCTGGGGAAAACTTGGAACCTTTTTTGAAGATGGGAAATACATTTGCCTTGCGCCAGTCCCTGGTATTATACCATTTACCAGGGAACTCTAAATGTCCCGTTACAGGGGGGACAGGGGATAACCGAGCTGAGCTTTTTTAAAAACTCCCTTTGGGGGAATCCACCCGGGCCTGGGGCCTTGTTTTACATTCCCCTTTTTTAACCCTTTGGGGTTTTTACTTTTTTTTACCTGAGCCAATTAAAATTTTTAGCAGTGATTAATTTAACCCGTACTGCCAAACCCCCTACCCTTTTGCACTTGGCCCACCCCCCATCAACTACTATTTTATTGATAAAAATACTTTACTGAAGAAACCCATTTTGGTTTCCTCGCCTTTTCTTTTGGCACCATGACCCCCTCCCCCCATCATTTTTTTAAGGGGCCTACTTGCTCTTTAAATTTGGTTTTTTTTGGGATTTTTATGCTTTTAAAAAATTTCTTGGGGGTTTGTCCCTTTCGTCCTTTGGGCCCCCCTGCCTTTCATTTTGAATTTTTGCTGCTTTTCTCAGTTTTTTTTACAAAATTTTATTAAGCTCTCTATAATTTTCAAAGGCTGATGCCAACCCCTCTGACTTACATTTTTTAAATGCCCTTTTTTTATTGTTTATTGCCCTCTTAACAGAAGGTAGAAGCCATGTTGGTTTTAGTTTTAGTCACCTATACTTGTTACCCATAGGAATATATTTTGCAATACATTTCCCCAAAGTATATTTAAAGCTCCCCCATTTGGCTTCTATATCATTATTTGCTAATAGCTGCTCCCAGTCTAGGTCCTGTATTGCATCCCTCAATAAGGAGAATTTCATATGGCATTGTATAACCAGTCCCCGAACGAGATAGGGACTGTAGGTTTGTTCTTAAGTTGAATTTGCATGTAAGTTGGAACAGGTAGATTTATTAAGTGTAACCGGAGCACAAAATACTTTTTTTTTTAATTTTGGGTAGTGCAGGGAAGGGTTTTTACATATGTTTTGCTGTCTGCTAAGGTGATTTTCACCTTATTTTCACCTGGAACTTGTCATTCCACAGCTAATATCTGCTGTGGAACATGGAACTACAAGGGCCAGCATGCCCCCTAAGTCTCCATTTGTTACTAGGGAACAGATGTAAGTCAGAACAGTGTAAGTTAGGGACTGCCTGTATTTTTAGTTTCAGTATTTTGTGCTGGACACTTGAAATGTGCTGGGCAGCCCGTCCAATGGAATAGTAGAGGTGTCATCAGTTGGTTGCAAGCTAGCATGGTGCACCATACGTAACTGTACAATTGGCACGCTTTAAAAGCCTTATCTATATGGAATTATAATACTAGCAATCACCCCCTCATGTATAGTAGGCATGTGTTTTTTTTTTTTGTTTTTTTTTAATCAGTTTATTTGTGTTTGTGCATTCTCACCTTGTAGGATATTGTAGTTTTTCTGCAAACAGGTGTGAACTGGCACTTATCCAATATGTAGTAGACATTTTACCCTTCAAATAGATGAGTGTGTGAGAAACTGCTCATTAGTTATCTGCACCTCTTATACAGTGAAGGAAATAATTATTTGATCCCTTGCTGATTGTGTAGACATGAACAGTCTATAATTTTAAGGGAAGGTTAATTTTAACATTGAGAGAGAGAAAATATCCAAAATAAAATCCAGAAAATCACATTGTATAAATTATATAAGTTTATTAGCATTTTGCAGTGAGAAATAAGTATTTGATCCCTCTGGCAAACAAGACTTAATACTTGGTAGCAAAACCCCTCTTGGCAAGCACAGCAGTCAGACATTTTGGTAGTTGATGATGAGGTTTGCGCACATGTCAGGAGGAATTTTGGTCCACTCCTCTTTGCAGATTGTCTCTAAATCATTAAGATTTTGAGGCTGTCACTTGGTAACTCGGAACTTCAACTCCCTCCATAAGTTTTCTATGGGATTAAGGTCTGGAGACTGGCTAGGCAACTCCTTGACCTTAACATGCTTCTTTTTGAGCCAATCCTTTGTTGCCTTGACTGTATGTTTTGGGTCATTGTCTTGCTGGAAGATCCAGCCACGACCCATTTTAATGTCCTGGCGGAGGGAAGGAGGTTGTCACTCAGGATTTTACAGTACATGGCTCCATCCGTTCCCCCATTGATGCGGTGAAGTAGTCTTGTGCCCTTAGCACAGAAACACCCCCAAAACAATGTTCCCACCTCCATGCTTGACAGTGGGAACGGTGTTCTTTGAGCCATAGGCAGCATTTACCTTCCTCCAAACACAGCGAATTGAGTTAATGCCAAGGAGCTCAATTTTTGTCTCATCCTCCCAATCACTCACAGAATCATCCAGGTGTTCATTGGCAAACTTCAGACCCAGATCGATGTCTACTGACAGTCATTTTGTAGTTCTTCCATTTTCTTACTATTGCACCAACAGTAGTCTCCTTCTCACCCAGCATGCTAGTTATGGTTTGGTAGCCAAGTCCAGCTTTGTGCAGGTCTAGGATCTTGTCCCTGACGTCCTAAGACAGTGCTTTGGTCTTGCCCAGATTGTAGAGTTTAGAGTCTGACTGATTAATTGAGTCTGTGGACAGGAGTCTTTTATAAAGGAGACTATTTAAGACAGCTGTCTTTAATGCAGGTAATGAGTTGATTAGGAGCATCTAACTGGTCTATAGGAAACAGAACTCTTAATGGTTGATAAAGGATCAAATACTTATTTCTCTCAGCAAAATGCAAATATATTTATAAAATTTATACAATGTGATTTTCTGGATGTTATTTTGGATATTCTGTCTCTCAATGTTAAAATTAACCTACCCTTAAAATTATAGACTGTTCATTTGTCAGTGGAAAAACTTACAAAATCAGCAAAGGATCAAATAATGATTTCCTTCACTGTATTTCTCCTAGGTAGTATTGATGCTTATGTTGCCTTCTACAGGGTTAAACTTATTGTCCAGCCATTGAGCTGTAAGTATGGCCTTGTGTTTGTGCATTTGTGGTTCTTGTACAAAATAAGTCTTGTGCAGTTAACTGTCAAGAATTGAAATCTACTTGGTAACAAGCAAGACTATAAAAGAAACCGATTATTTAAGACAGCCTCCCCCTGTGTGGGATTTGCTTTTTGACTTTTTAAAGCCATTAATTATTATTATTTGCTATTTAATACTTGAAAATATTCTTAAAATATAGGTTTCAGTGTAGGATCTCGGGGTAATTTGTGTAAATCGGCTAACATGGTTTACGTTTCAGAAAAGAAATAACATTTCCAAGTTTAATTCCAGGGGAAAGCAGAATATTCAAAAAATGCCATTTGTGTCTTAAATCATAACAATTGAAAGAGCGAAACAGCCTGTCGAAAAGTAATGTAATTGTAACAAAATTATAGTCATAAATGCGCACATAGGAATAGTTTCCAAAAATAAACTTTTTCCATTTGCATCAAAGTGTAGATGAATATTTCAAGTGTTAGGTATCAGTAGTGCAAGTACTGAAAATATAAACTATAGTGAGCCTTTGTAGTCCTTCCTGAATCCGTATTAGTGGAGCCCCATGTATATCCAGGGCCCCGCTATGTGTGGCATTTACACAGTTGGCAGCTACAGAAACAGAGCATTACTGACACTGGTGAGATCTTAAAGGGGTTGTCTCACTACAAAGAATAGCTTTCAAAATGTAGGGAACACTAAATGAAGACGTTTTCCAAATATATCGCTCTGTTCATCTTTTTTTGTTAAGGAGCTACAACTGATTTTATCACCTTCTGTGCTCTCTCTGGTTTCCCAAGTGACTGACCTGTGTACTTCTTCTCCCCTGCTGTTTGTTCTATATGATAGCAGGGAGTGACGTCATCACACAAGTCGCTGATCTTTCAGACAAAAGACAGTAATTACTCCACTGTTTACATTAGCTCAGAAGCTTCTCCTATCCTGGTAGAAGGTAATTTAGCTAATCTAGACTAATAATCATAATAAACAGAGAAGTCTGAATACAGACAGCTTGACCAGGAAGTGACAGAGCAAAGCATCATTATTTCATTCATGCCTCCTATGAAACTTTGAGATGAGACAACCCCTTTAAAACACATTGACAAAACATGAAGAGTTTCTATAGAAAGTCGCCGCTATGACTACAGGAAACATTTTTGGGGTTCAGTGTTAATACTTGTTTATTTAATTGAGGAAATGTAAGTAAATGCCCCAATCTCCTTCATTTTACCTATTATAATATCCATAGTGAGTCTGTAAATCCATTTTTCTTACTGTAAAGGGTGCCCATATTCTGTCCGAAAATTGCTCTGGCATTCACCAATAAGAGAGTTTCCGCCCGGTTTCTTTAGACTCTGACAATGCTAATTTTACACTACAAATGTCAACTTTGCAAAGTGACACTCTGGACGTTTTCTGAAGCAGTGAAATTTACAATCTGTCACACTGTATTCAAATCGTATTCAAGTGTAAAAGAACTGAAGACTTCACTACACTTCAGGTCCCAGAATGTCATCCTGTGTTTGATTCTGTGTTCATCAAGAAATCACTCATGGAAAAATACAACTTTTCAGACTGTATATTGGGTCAAATAAAATGGACATAGATGAAGCGTGATTGTCCTTTGTATATGGCTTGCCTATCTTAAAGAGAACCTGTCACATAGTTTTTGCCCCCTTGGCTGAAGACAGAACAAGCTAGTGACAGACCTGCTGTTCCCAGCGCTGTGTCCCTTATTCTGTAAGATGCTGTAGTTTTTGTGTATTTAATGCTCAAATCTGCAGTTTTCAGCCAGAAGAGTCATTCGAAGAGTCATTCAGAGTTTTTTTTCAAAACCCGCCCACCTGAGGCTAGCCCCGCCCACCTCAACTGATAAACCTATTACTTTGAATAGGTAGAAACATGTGAATAACTCAGTGGGCGGGGCTAGCCTTTGGTGGGTGGGGCTAACACCTGCTCATGAATAATATTTAAGGGGTAAATGCTCTAAAACTCCAGCATCTTACAGAATAAGGGGCACAGTGCTGGGAACAGCAGGTCTGTCACTAGCTTGTGCTGTCCTCAGCAAGGGGGGCATAACCTATGTGACAGGTTCCCTTTAAACGTATGTTCTCAAACCTGTGTGCGCCGCTACACGCCAGCTGTTTGCACGTAAGCGCCGGCCAATGCGGACTTTAAACAACGCTCCAACTGACGTCAACTCTTTCTCCTGGCGCTCAGTACGCGCCGGGGAATAAGTCTAGAAATCATTGCACTCAATGAATGCTTTGATTTACCGTACTTGCAGCGCGTACTTTGGGCGTATTGCAGTGCAATTATGCGACACAAACATACTCTAATAACAGCGTCAGACTGGGGTGTTTCGGGCCCACAGGTGGAGTTGATTCTAGGGGCCCTACCAGCTGAGCTGTTTCTGGGCCCATTGGTGGAGTTTATTTTAGAGGCCCACCCTACAGCTACTGTAAGTGACTTTACATGCCTCCTATACTCTGCCTTTTGCTGCACTTTTTCTGCTTTTCTGCCTCTGCCAAGGTTTCTTAGTTAAAAAACATCTCCAAGTCTATCATGATCAAGTGCCTCCCAGGAGTTTCCCCCATTTCCTTTGGGAACAGTCCAATTCCGTTATTTTCCTGGGGGCCAGTCCGAGCCTGCCTAGAAGTGACTTTTAGGTACATGTATTGAATATTATAGCATTACATGGGATGATAGGAAGTTTTGAGGTTATGCTTTTAATAAGTCACCAACATATCAACTTCCCACACTGCTGGGACCCTTGCTGACTGCTAAAACAGGGGCACGGACTCTCCCATTCAAATGACAGTCAAACATGCAGGTCTATGGGACTGATGGAGATGGCTCAACTGACAGATATTTTTCAGGACTTAAACTTAAAGGGGTGTTCCCATCTTAGACATTTATGGCATAGCAATAGGATACACTCAATAGCTGCAGGTCCCATTTCTGGGAATCTTACCTTTCTTGATAATGGGCCCCTAAAAGTCTCAGAGGAGAACAGAGTGTAGGCCGTATGTGCACATTCCTCTCAATGTTTTATAGGAGTTCTGAGTAAAGCCAAGAACACTTCTGAAATGAATGGAAAGTAGCACGTAAGCATGACCTGGTCTCTACTCTGTTCAGAGAGCTTAAGGGGCCCATTATCAAGATAGGTACAGGTCTCGCCTCCTTTCCATAGGCCATAAATGTCCAAGACGGGAGCACCCCTTTACACATTCTGGGAGGACAACTGGGGAGTACTTGTCCATAGCAGATCATCAACGGATGCTGTAAAATCTGCATTTTTGGGCGACTTTAGACTTGATAATAAGGGTATCCAACGTGTAGATAAAAGTGAAAAGCAAAAGTTTTCAAGTTTCAAATTTAGCATATTGGAGAAATTATTGTATAATTAATATAATATTTATCAGAATGCAGCAAACATCACTGAATTTACATTTTATTACACCATTCCCAAACCCCAAAATGGCTTATATGCTCTTTAAAAGTTCTGTAAACATACATAGTTTACAAGGTCAAATGGTGATATGTGAGATTATCTAATCACATACGGGTTATTATAAGTGACCTAATCTTGAAAAGTATCATATACTGTGTAATAATATATACTAGCTATTTAGCAGTATGTGAGGTTATATGGAAGCTCATTAGCTAGGGTAACATTATCGGGGCTACAATTAGAAATTCAAGGGCCCCACAAAGCCAAAGCTTCTGGGTCCCCACTCATTATCTTTTCCTATGTTGCCCCCTTTTTTAACATTTAATCAGGGCCATTGACAGCAGTACTGCGCCGATGCTGCCCCTGACCATTATATATCCTATGCGGTGGTATGTGAAGTTATTACTATGTAACTAGGATAAGTCATATGGAGGTTGTATTGCAGCAGATCATGTTATATGGTGGTATACAGTATGCTATGGACTCTTCATCTAGACAGAATCCCCTTCGAATCATCAAAAGATGATTTCCTAGTTCACTTTGAAGCAAGCAAGAAAAATCAGACATGTCTGGACCATTGTTTAATTCCTATTAAGCCTGCAAAATATGATTTTGCTAATGAACGTCTAAAGTATAATGCTCTTATATGAGTAATTGGCTTAAAGTAACTTAATGTCAATCAGATCCCTGCAACCATTTAACAGCTTTGTGAGGAAAGTGGGAATTATACAAGGACATTCACATTCCCTGGGCTTAAACGTTTGTACTCACTGGCCTGAATCACTGGGGCATCAATTACACAAAAGGTAACTTACTAAGTGCAAAACATGCAGATTTGCCTGCCATAGCTTCCATTAGGAATAAAACATGTAAAGCGAGTTATTAGCATGTTTTGTGCATTGCATGAGAATACAGAACTGCTAAGGGCTTAAGATGTACAACTTGTTTCTTGTGGTAACATCTAGAGATTGTGAGATAGAATATATAGGAGGCTACTAGTCCCAGCCAATGACATTGTTACACATAAACACTGCTGTAACAGAAGAATTTATAGAAGTAAAAATTTTGCAAATGAAAAAAAAAAAAAGTCTTTACGTCTCTGAAATTGCTTTTACCCAATGTTAAATAGCACGAATGAATCCACAGACTCGGCCATCCCCACAATGTCAACTAATACACGATTCATTACACCAGGCCATCTTCATTCATCGCTACATGCCTGTTGTGAGCACGGTTAGTGGTGGACAAGGCAAAGGCATTGTGAGCGGCTTCGCGGCAAGCTGTGGTGCCATATGTGTCCGGACATGTTTTTATCATAGCCTTTATTTGTGCTACAGTAGTTCTTTTATGGGACAGATGTTCATTGGGTCTTGGTTCAGTGACTGTGCTACCTCTAACTGCTTTTTGGTAGGTACTAAGGATTGTAGATTGGGAACACCTCCTGATATCTGCTGTTTGGAGATGCTCTCATCCGGTCATCTAACCTTTACAATTTGGCCTTTGTCAGAGTCACTCTGGTCCTTACCCTTGCCCATTGTCATGGTCCATGCCACGGCTTCCGAGCTGAGCTGCGGGCATGGCCGGGTTCCTGCCGCTGCTGTGGCGTTTTTGGATGCCCCTGTGCTTAACTCACTGGTCCTGCTCCTGGTCAGTTTGTTGTTGTCCACTAGATAGAGCTTGACCCCTGACTGCTGCATTGCTGCCGATTACCAGTGCGTTACTTGTGCTTCACCAGTCTGTTACTACTGCTGTATACCTGTCACTGTTCCAAGACCGTTACTGTCCTTGGACTGTGCTACCTGCCTACGGCTACACCTCCTGTGTCTTGTCATCTGTACCAGTACCTGTTATCCTGTCCCGTACTCTGCTACCTCTGCAAGATACAGAGGCCCTGAGGATCCGCCATATACCAACAATAAACTGGTCAGTGTATACTGACACTGTCAGAACGTGACATCCATATTTTATGTCATATTACTACCAACACATTACTTTTAAGAACCAACGGTTCAATTGCAGCCTAACATATCTTAACCATTATGAAATGCAAACAATGGACGTATCCAGCGTAACAAATTTGCTTGAATTAAAAGTACCAAAGCTTTATTGTGGCAACACGTTTTAAAATTTTTCCAAGGAACACATGTGGGGCCGTAACGGGTCGACACGTTTCGGAGCCGGTAGCTCCCTATTCATGACATATCAACACTTACGAACTAAAACATTTAAATAGTCTCATTTCCGAACCCGTGACAAAGTCACATGATCATGTCACATGATAAATATATTGAAAATACTGAAAAAATAAGACAAAGATAAAATACATATGAAATGCCAACATAACAAATAACTAATAACATTAGATAATTAATGTTATTGAATTTGTCAGTGGCTTTAATATACTGGTTGATTGGCGTCGATGTACATACAGTATGTAAGATCAAACTACAAGACTGTGCAAAAGTTTTAGTTAGGTGTGAAAACAGATCTGGCAACTAGACTCCATCAGGGAGGCATCTGATTAGATCCAAATGTATTCCGCAGCAAGACAATAACCCCAAACATACATCCAATGTCATTAAGAAATATCTTCGACTTGTCTTATATTTTGCAAAATATTAATAAAAAATTACAATTTAAAAAAAGAAATATCTTCAGGGCAAATAAGAAGTCCTGGAAGTGATGTGGCCTCTGCAGAGTCCTGATCTCATCATCATTGAGTCTGTCTGGAATTACATAAAAAGACAGAAGGATTCGAGCAAGCTATATCCACAGAAGATCTGCGGTTACTTCTCCAATCTCCCTGCTGAATTTCTTCAAAAACCATACGCAAGTGTACCTAGAAGAATAGGCAAAGGCTGGTCACACCAAATACGGATTGGATTGCGATTTCTCTTTTGTTCATGCATTTTGTTAAAGGGGTTTTGCCACGAAGTAAAATTGACGTGGGGAAGCTTGAAATGAAATAAAAAAACATTTTCACCTTTTCCTCTTTTTTAAAGGGTTTTATCTTTTGAGCTGTTCGGGCTGTTCAGAAAATTTTCCTGAGATTGAGTTTAAAAATCCGGGGGGCGTGTCTTCCTGCCCAGCAGGGGGGTCTCTCCTGCCCGGGCGGGTTTGTGTCCTTCCTTCCCGGGAGGCGTTTTTCCTCCCTCACTGAAGAAACTGTGACATAAATCTTTATTTTTAATGAAGCGGGGGAAATGCAGAAGTTTTTTGGGGATAAAAACAGCTCTGTAGCCCCTGCTTTTGCTTATATCGGCGGGCCTTCGGGCCCTCCAACAAGCACTGTTTTTCTCTTTTTTTTACACAAAAAATTACATGAAACCCAGCGTTTTAAATTCTGTTTGTGGTGTTCCCCCAAATTGTACTAAACAAACAGGCGAGATCTTTACTAAACTAAAAGGGGAACAAATGTCAGCTTAAGTAAAGTTTCTGCTTGCTGTCGTGACTTTGCGAATTTAAAAACAAGGGGGGATAGAAGCAATCGGCTTTGAGACAAGACCCTCCCTAAACCTGAAACTAATTTTGGGGATAGTTTTAGCGGTAGAGGTTTGGTTTAAAAGGGAAAAGGGGGTTTGGAGTTCAAATTTCCCTCACAGAGCTTTCCCCCCCCCCTCCAAAATTTTTGCAAATATGTAGAGAGACCAAAAGTATATTTGTCAATCTCTATAAGGGTTTATATAAAAATTTAACATAGCCCCTTTTTAATTCTTTCTAACCCCCCCGAGTTTATCCCTTGTATCACTTTATTTTGGGAAAGTCCCTTGGGGTGGGGAATACTGCGAGGAGGGGGAAATATATAGGGGAGTTTGTGTATATATATAAATATATATATAAAAAAAATTTTAGTGTCTACAAAATATATTTTCTTTATCTTTAAATTTGTGTCCCAATTTTAAAAGAAAATAAAAAAAAAATACTGATGGGGTTGAACCCCAAAACCCCTTTCTTGCCCAAGGTGGCGCTAAGCATTTCACTTTCACATTCACCTTTTACAAATGGTGTGTTGAATTCTTAGTTATACATTACCCAAAAGATGAATTTATAAGGAAAACGGGGCTTGCTTTTGATCTGAGGGAAAAGAAAGCCCTCTTTTTAAAAATTTGAAACTTAAAGGGCGGGCCTTTTGAGGAGGGGAATCAACCTTTGGCAAACGCCTTTTTTAAAAAGGCAGTTAAATTTCCCCGATCATTTACCCCCAGACTTTGGGGGATGAGTTTTAAAGCCCAGGGCCCTTTGGGTTTTACCCATCGATTTTTTTTCAAACTCAGAGGGGAGGGAAACACAGAGTGTGCAGGCAAACCAAACCCCCCAGCGGGGAAGGGGGGGTTGGCATTTGGGGTTTCCTGTCTAGGGGCGGTTTTTCCAAAAGGTGAAGGGAAAAAGGTTTTTCCCGCCCCAAACCCAAGGGTGGGGGCCCTGTCTAGGGGGGGCGGGGGGAAAGTTTCCCGGGGGCGTGTTTTGACCCGCAAAAGCAGGGAAAAGAACACAGATTTTTCGAAAAGCTCATATCTGCTAAAAAACCCAAATGACGAGGTAATGCAACCCATTAAAAAAAGTGCCCTTTTTTTTTACTGTCCCCCTAATCTGAGGGAAACCCTTTTTGAAAAAAAAAAAATCCTTTAACATTCTGGCCCTTTTTGTTTTTGCTTTAATTCCCCTTTTTTATCCTTTTTTTACAAATCGTCTCCCCAAGGGGGTAAGACAGGGCCCAAGGGGCTCCCCCAGTCCCGGTGCAAAATGCTTAGAATCACCCTCTTTTTAGGCCCCGTTTTTGAAAGTTATAAAAACCCGGGGGCTGTAAATCTACTCCCGTCCTCTGTACTCCTTAGTAATTAGTCAAAAAGTGCAAATAAATAAAAAAGAAAACTCAATCAGGTTTGTGCATTGATAAAGGGAAAACTTTACCTCTCAGCTACTCACAATGCTTTACATAAATGGACCTTTCTTTGAATACAGAGGAAAGGCCTGGTGATGTCATCCTGCTGGGTCACATGATATGCAATTCAAACAAATAAAACACGCCCACTTCTGAGCACACAGAGCTGAAGAGCAGGATACAGGAGGTATGAAATGAGATCGTGGCAAAACCCCTTTAATTGATAAAAATAAAGCTCTTAACACGCCTGCCTAAAACTTTTGTACAGTAATGTACATAATATAGTAATCTTTATATAGTGCCAATATATACCCTGAAGAAGTACAGACAAAACCAAACATAACATAGTACAAAGCTGCTGCGATTCCAAAACGATGGAGAGCCAGCACCAATTGAAATAAGAAGATTGGAAACTTTATTAATTCTTTACATTAGGTGAGTAAATAAAAGGCTGACGCATTTCAGGTTAGTAGCACCCTTAAAGGGGTTGTCCCACTACAAGGATTGCTTTTTATGTTAAAGATCTTGCAAAAACAAGTCACTTTGCAATATGTGTCCATTAACAGTGTCCTGCATACTCAAAGATATCCCCTCTTGTATGGGCTGCATCAGCTCCTCAGGCTGCTATAGCTACAGACCTGTTCTCTCTCATGATAGGCTACCAGCACTGGTTGCTATAGCTACAGACCTGGCTTCTACTGCAGACTAGTAAAAGCCAGTAAACACGCCCCTGAATTCAAAATGAAACCAAAAAAACAGGATTTAGGCGAGATGAATCAATGTAGTGAGACAACCCCTTTAATCATGGAGCTACGATTAAGGGTGCTGCTAACCCGAAACACGTCAGCCTTTTATTACTCACCTAATGTAAAGAATTAATAAAGTTTCCATCTTCTTATATCAATTGGTGTTGGCTCTCCATCATTTTGGAATCGTAACAGTCTGTTTAACCAGTAGCTTCCTGGGATTAAGCCGCGCACCTCCTCAGTCATTTGTTCATGCAAAGGTGAGCTGGCTTTATTACAACACTACTTTCTATGAATAGTAAAAAGCTACTTACAGATCAGACACAAGGTGTGAGGACCCTGCTCGCAGGAGCTTACAATCTATAAGGGTGTATGGGCACGACGAAAGGCGAGAGGTACTTGTTTTATGGAATGGCCCAGCCTTGTTTCATAAATATTGGATGGTTTACATGAAAAGAGATAAACCTGCCACCCAGACAGTACATCTATATACAGGTAAGTGCCTGTGAGTGCCCAAGTGTAGGGAGTGTCAGAAGTGTGCGTGACAAAAGGGTTAGCAATTATGGGTCTTTGTAGGCCTGCCTAAGATGATGTATGCTCAGGGCACGCTTAAAACTGTGAGGGTTAGGAGTGTGTCTGATCATATGGGGTATCATGTTCCTGAGAACTGGTACAGCACATGTGAAATCTCAGAGACGGGCATGGGAGATTCAGATGATTGAGACATGTACGCTAAGACCAGCAGAGCGCAGAGAGCGGGTAAGGTGGTAGACTGAGATGAGGGAGGAGATGTAGGGGGTGCAGCACTGTGGAGAGCTTTATCGGTGAGAGTGATTAGCTTATGTTGTATTCTGTACGGATAGGCAACCATTGCAGTGATGGACACAGGGTAGAGGCATCAGTATAGCGACTATATGTAAACCCTACTTTGTTCCATATGCTTCGCAAATTAAGTTCCTGTTTAAATGAGTAACTTTGGAGATTTATATTAAGTCACAGTACTCTAAAGTTTCCTCTGGCATGTGGCTATAATTCAGCACTGAATGGACACGGCGCACAGCCGCAGGGTATAAAGTTTAACTGTGTAGTCGGTTTGACAGATGTGTAATTTGCTGCTTGTGTTCCTCACAGTGACCTTGTGCTTGTAAACAAAATTCTGTGAATTTTCAGTGGTTTCTGGACTGTTTTATGTACCAGTTGTCAAACTTTAACAATTTTGATAGGTTATAAAATATTTACATACTTCCTCAAACTGAAGGAAAATGGATGACAAAACCTTTACTATTAAGAATTCACAAAAAAAGGTTCACGTAACTGGCAGCTGCAAACTAAGGTGAGAATATATGTCAAAGTTTATGAAGTTGACAACATAATGCAGTGTATTGTTCTCCTTTGTCAGCCATCAAAGTCTCCAGAGGGGGATGAATATACAGATCTTCAGGAAGATTACAGAGATCCCTCAAGTACAAAGGTCTCAGGATACAATATTTTTAACATACAATGGTATTTTCTGGAACATTGTAGTTAAGCATGGTTTCAAGATACAATGTCCCAAACACTGATACGGGCAATTATCATGAATTATTGTTTACTTGTGAGACCTCTGTATTAGTGCAGCACATGCAGTGAGTGAAGGTCTAGTAGTGCTTATCTACAGTACAGTGCAGTGCTACATATGATGTACTACTCTTACATGTATTAGTGAGGTGCATGCAGTTATTGGCGGTCTAGTAGCGCCTCTCTACAGTACGGTACTACATGTCCTGTACTACTCTTACACTTATTAGTGAGGTGCATGCAGTGATTGGTGGTCTAGCAGCCTCTCTACAGTATAATGTAGTACTACCTGTCCTGTTACTTGCTGTTACATGTATAGTGAGATGCATGCAGTGATTGGAGGTCCCCAGTTAGGCTCCTTCTCTACAAGTAACGTGGGGGAGTCACTACCTGTCCTTTACTGCTCTTACATTTATTAGTGTGGTGCTTGCTGTTTTTGGCGGTATTTTAGCGCTTCTCTACATTACAGTGCAATACTACATATCTTGTACTGCTCTTACATATGCCAGGATGAGCTGTTCATTGGGCACCAGGTGAGGGCCCCATTTTCTTTTTTTTTTTGAGTACACTGTGCATAAAGTACACAACCCAAAGTTTTCCATAGATTTATGATTTCAAAATGCAATGGTCGACCCAGAACCAATTAGTATTGCATGTTGAAAGACCACTGTATAAACCTAAGTCCAGTAGTATGTCCCTTCCTCCCCATGGTCTCTACTTTACATCAAATCTCTAGCTCAAAAATCCACATGAGTTGTTTGCTTATCAGTAAATTATATTACTAGCTATTTTATACAACTTACTTTCTGTTTTAGGTTTAGTGCTCCTTTACGGTGGGTTCTCATTGGCTTCAGCGCTTTCATTCACAGCCTCCGTCGCAGAGGTGAAACTGGATCCGTTTCATGTTGGACACGAACTGAGCCATATAGACCCCATTGACTACCATCAGATTTTCATGGAGGAGTCCGTCATTTTAACAGAAAAAACGTCATTTTTGATGGAATGTGCGATGAAGGTGCTTAACTGAACCTCAAACACAGGTGTGAACCGAGTGCAAGAAAGATTTCATACATGATATTTCGGTGGTATTTGTCTTTCTGTACCAGAAAGATGTTAATTGTAAAAGAAGATTTATAAAATCCCTTAATTAGGCCATGGTCTCGTGTTGCTACAGCCGCCTTTGAATGACACCACAGCCACCAATGGCCATATGGATTTGCCAACTGTGATGTCACCGGCAAAACTCAAGCGGGTCTTGACAGCTGCAGCTTTGTCCTCTCGCAGCTGCCGCACTGCGAGACGCCGGACTTATGATCCTCACAATGTGGATGCTTCTGTGCTTTATACTTTTTTACAAATAGTAACTTTTGTTCTACTTCTTTTGGATCCGAGATTTCAATGACGGGTTATCACATGGTCATATAGCCATAGTTACACCACCATAGTACATTAATGTTTATTTTATAGTTTTCACATGCAAACATATATGTATTCTTTATGTAATCCTGCCATTGAAAGGTTTGTCCCATAAAGACTTGTTTATATGTCCATTTACAATACATCGATATCAGAAAAGAGCATCCCCTGCTCTGGAGGACTCAGCGAGACCATGTATTACATCATCCTCATGTATTATCATATCAATGGGTGCCATGTAGTGCCCCACTTACCCTGCAGAGTAACAAATGATATGCACATTCACGACGACCATAAGCAATTTCTCACTGAATGGCCTGAATCTAAGGCTATGTTCACACTTGCATTGTGCCTTCCGTTCATAACAGAAAACATGATACAGTGCTACATCTGTCATATTCCGGATACCAATCGTCAAGATTCTTGTTGGACCTCAATAACTTATAGTGGGATCAATGCAACACTGGAAGAGCTCCTGTCAGGGGCTCTGAAAACATTAACATTTTGTCCCCACTGATATAGTGCAAAAAATTAACTGGTAATGAACAGAGGAGCCCAGATGCTTTAACTGTATGGGGCCCTAAAATTACTTCTAGCAGCCCCGGTGGTGGTAATAATCATCACAAGAAAAGAGCTGCATGAATTCTGATGTAAATTAACAACGATGCCCCCAAACAGTCTCCAATACAAATGAGGATAGAGCCTGAAAATAAAATAATATTATATTAAATTGCCATATTTTTTTCTTTATTATATAGCTAGTTTGTATTATTGACTTATTATAGTACAGTGAAAAGGTGGGTTCCCTGCGCAAATTTCCAATGTACATCCCACCTTCCTCCTATAATTGCCTTCGGTCCGTAGATCAGGAATGAGTTGCAGATCTGTCCACCCTTTTACCTTTTTTTTTACAACTACTCCAAGACGTAATCTCTCCTCAAAACCTGGCCCAGTGCCTCCAATTTTTGCCAACCCAGCTTTCCCTAAATGCTTGTCCAGAACTATTTTGTGATCTCCGACTACAGTAGATCTCCCGAGGTGACCATCTGTAGCTTTTTGTCTTCTGATCATATCCACCTGTTGTCAGATTTGCCTTCTAATGTCTCTTATAGTGGTGACTGGTTGTTATGTAGACAGCTAATGAGTTTCTATCAATCTATCATTAGGTTCTCGACTCCAGCTCCATGGAAAGCTTCTCCCTTTATCTATGTAAACCATCTCTCTATCCTGCCAATGTGGTTTCCTGGACTCGTGAGCTCCTAAGCTATACACAGACCAGTAATGTAAATCCCCCTTCCAGGAGAAGTGGGAATGAGCCCTTGGCCATTCATTATCTTCTTCCTACTGGTCTGAAATGTATGCCCTTAGCCACACATCTTCCATCTCGTGGTACGCCCAGGACAAAAATATGAACTGTTGTTGAAGGGGTATCTGACAGCAGATCTTCACAAAATCTATCCTGCTAACTTAGGTACCAGCTAGAGACCAGCATCTCCAGAAAATACCTATTTCCACATATGGTGAGACTGCTCAAATATTAAACCCTTTTTACAGGCAATTTTTGATCAATAAAGAATTTTGATGACTAAGGAAGCTTGAAGCCTTTAAATAGGTCTCTTCTCTGATTCCAGGTCCTGTCCGCCTAGTCTCAAAGGATCTTTTTGGTCACTTTCCTGATGCTGGCTGGCAAACGATAGCTGCCAATTGGAAACAAGAGAGCCCACTGCCATTGGGTGCATTTTTGAGAGGCACCAAAACATACAACATATGGAAGAACTTATGGCCAAATCAGATGACACAAGTCTTGTGTTCTATAATACTTGGCAAGTTACTAACCCTGTCCTACAAGGTTCTCCATAACCTCTCCCCTCCATACATCTCTGCCCTAATCTCCAGATACCTTCACTCACGCAATCTCTGTTCTTCACAGGACCTTCTTCTCTGCTCTCATTTCATCAGTTCCTCACACAACCGTCTCCAAGACTTCTCCCGTGCTTTCCCCATTCTCTGGAACTCGCTAACACAACACATCAGACTCTCCTCCACATTTGCTAACTTCAAAAGCAACCTGAAAGCCCATGTCTTCAGGAGTCTATAATCTACAATAACCCCGCTACTCTACACCACCACTCCCACATGTTTGCCCCTCATCTGCTGTCTCTTTCCTCCTTCCTTATAGATTGTAAGCCTTCATGGGCAGAGTCCTCTCTCTCTGAACCAGTTGTTAGCCATTTATTGTAGTTACTTTACTTTGATACATGTTATGCATGTAACCCTCTCAAATGTACAGCGCCCTGGGATTAATAGTGCCTTAAAATAAATAATGTTAATTTTTCCTTCAATAAAAACTGATTGAACCAAGGCTAGATTACATTTTTAAAAGACTTTAGATCATATGACAAATATAACCTTCCGTCACTGCGTTTAACACTGTACGTTTACCTTATGTGCTGGGAAATCTCACAGCATATACAGGCAGTCCCCGACTAACATCATTGCAACTTACATCTGTCCCCTTGTTACAAATGGAGATTTATGGGGCATGCTGGCGCTTGTAGTTCCATGTTCCACAGCAGATAGTAGCTGTAGAATGATAAGTTCCAGCATGCCAACAGCAGCACATGAGGTGAAAATTAGGTGAAATCTTCTTAACAGGGGCACAGACAACAAAACAAATGTAAAAACCCTTCCCTTGCACAATCCAAAAAAAAAAAAAAAAACCTTTTGTGCTGGAGTTAAATTTAATAAATCTACCTGTTCAGACTTGCATACAAATTGAACTTAAGAACAAACCTACAGTTGCTATCCTGTTTGTAACCCGGGGACTGCCTGTACATTAAACCTATCACCTGAAGGAGGCCAAAAGGGTGTCATTTTGGCCTGTGTTTGGGCAGTATATGACAGGATTTCTATAATAAAAAAAAAAATATGTTATATATATTATAATAAAATTATATAATTATATATATATAATATTATATGTATATATATATATTTTTTTTTTTTTTTTTCACTGTATGAATTACAATAGTGCATCCAGTAAAAAAAAAAAAAAGAACACACACTGGCCACTGTATGAAACTGTTTAGGTCAAAAAATTCCCCTCTTTTTCCATAGTAACCTATGGGAAAAAAAAGTGAGTTTTAGACCTAAACAGGTTTAAATGTGCCCGTGTGTTGTAGATTTGGTAAACGGGTGACGGTGCCAATGCATGGCATGTATGAGGCATCTATTAAGCATATATATTTATTTTGTTCATTTATATAGCACTGTATTCCTATGCGCTGTACAGAGATGGTTATTACTCACATTGGTCTCTTGTACATATTAGGGCTCACAATCTAAATTCCAGGATTAACCTACCTGTATGTTTCCAGAGTGTTGGGAAAACTGAAGTACTTTGAGGAAACCCACAAAAAATGGGGTGAACAAAACCATGCAGGTGTAGTCCCTGGTGGGATTTGAAGCCAGGACCCCAGCGCTGCAGGGCAACAGTGCGAACCATTGAGCCACTGTGCTGCACGGGAACATTTTCCAGGCAGATATGTTGGATGAAAGTTATTTAACGGAGTGTGAAAAGAGCCTTCCTGGCAATATCACTAGAAAGGGAGAGGGACTCGCAGCCAAATTTGTCCTCCTATTTCATTTGGAAAAGTAACATTGTGTTTCAGAGGGACCTGTTTTTCTAAATGAGGAATTATTAATAAAATTTTCCCATAAAGCTCATAGAGCAGAACAGGTCTATTTGTCTCTCGTGAATCACCAGTATGCGCTTTGGTAGAATCAGTCTTTTCCACAAGAAACAGTAATTAAATCTAGGATAGCTGCGAAGTCAAAAGTGCTCAGAAAATTGGAAATTAAATGGATGCTATCAGTGCTGAAAAACACTCATTACAGACGCTAAGACCATATTTAACTGCAGAGTAATATTATTGATCGTCACGTCTCTAAAGAGCTGATAAACCACATCACTTGCCCTCAGAAAAGTCATGCTTGCTTCCTTTATCTCTAAGGCTATGAAGGAAAATAGGTTATGATTTGTATCCGCTCTCGCTTATAAAGGGATTTTTTACGCACATAGATGATGAAATCGAGGCCTGCATGAGAGATATTGCAACTCTACTAAATGCTGAAAGGGACTGGCATGGCAGGAACTATTAGCACAAGAAGATGGTCCTAAAATATTTAAAAGCAATGTCAATTAAAAATAGCCCAATCACAATCTCTGGAAATAATCACCCTTCAGAGTCAATAGTAGAACTAGGGGTTTTGCCACAATCTAATTTCATGCCTCCTGCATCCAGCTCTTCAGCTCTGTGTGCTCAGAAGGGGGCAAGTGTGATCTGTTTGAATTGTATATCATGTGCCCCAGCAGGAAGACATCACCAGCTCTCTCCTCTCTGTAGTCAAAGAAAGTTCTTTTTATGTAAAGAGCTGTAAGTAGCTACAATGTAGCTCAGAGGTAAAACTTTTGCCTCCAGGCATAAGGGTCCTCAGTTCAAATCCCTGCAGGAATCAAACCTGTGGATTTTATTTCTATTTATCAATGTACATATCTGATTGACGTTTCTTTTTTTAATTTATTTGCACTGTTTGACAAATTACTAAGGAGGACAGGGAGGGTAGAATGACAGCACCTGGGGTTTGAACACTCAGTAGCTGCGAGAGGAGAAAGGATGTCTGGCATGTGGACCAGGGCTGAGGAGCTCTCAGCCCTGGTCGTATCCCCTGGAGATGGCGTAAACAATGGATCACTAAAGGAGCAGCTAAGACAAAAACTGTCCAGAATTTTTAATAATGATGAATGGTGAAAATGCTTATTATTTAATTTACAAACTTCCCACGTCAATTTTACTTCGTAGTATAACCCATTTAAAACTATTAAAAGGGCTGTACTACAATTGAAATTATATTATATTGAACACATATTGCCAAGATAGCAAACCTTTCAAATATATATGTACTTCTCAAAAATGTACAGTGTTTATACAACTCTCTTACCTAGCCTGGTTGATACAACTTATATCCCTTGTTGATTGTAGTTTCGACCACCTGATGCTTTTTCTCTTACTGGTTGAGCATGCCCAGTTCGTACTACTGAGAGTCTCCATAGAGCTACTAACTACCACAGGCTTTTTAATCAGATCAGGTTTATAGCTGGAATCTTCTAACCCTGAAATTTGGAGGTCTGAACAGACACCAAGGGCGACATGTATGAACGGGATTTACGCCTGTTTTCTGGCGTATCCTGCGCCTCACCAGCTCGAATCCGCTGTCGGACGCAGGGATGCGATGTTAGGCGCAGCGTTCGCCACTTTCGGCTGCGCCTCACATGAAGGGGTGTGTAATGGGCGTGGTGTGGGCGTTCCGGGGCGGGACGCGGCGCGCTCGAAAATTCCGAGGCATGTACGATTGCGGGTCGGCAAAGTGCGGCGCATTGAAGCACTCACCAGCTCCGACAGGCAGACCTGGTTGATTCTGGTCTAAATGATCCAGCGGAGGCGAAGTGAAGCGAGAACGTAACATGAGAGGAAACATATGGAAGATCGCAAGAGAAATTTCGGCTCTCAGCTCCGTGCGGCATGGAGTACGAATGCAAAAAAAAAAATCGCCTTTATAAAGGCGTAAAACATTATCTGAAAAAGAGCTCAAACCTTATTTAATAAAAAAAAAAAAAATCACTTTCCAAAAATCTAGAACGGCGCAACATCAGGAATTAGGATATTGGAAATTGCCGGGAAATACAGTAATTAAAATTCTGTAAACTCTTCACATTGGTCGGCAGAAACCAGCCAATCAGAATAGGAGCGACAGTGACCCATTATAAGCTATGGAGAAATATTGATCAATCAAAATCAAAGGCGGGACAGTTCAAAATACAGTAAAAAGGCAGAAAAGAGCTGATTGGTTGAGCTAGCAGGGGCTTGGCTATCCCAGCCAATCAGAGCGCGAGCTACTTGTCCCATTATAGTCTATGGAGAGATAGAGGCAATGAAATCTCGGCTCTCAGCGGCGTGCGGCATGGAGTGTGATTAAAAAAATCATTTTTATTAGGTGTAAAATATTATCTGAAAAAGAGCTGAAACCTTCTATAAACATAAATGAATCAAATCCCGAACAACACGTTTGTCGCCGAGACCGGCGCTACATCAGGAATTGGAATATAAAGAATTGCCGGGAAATACAGTAATTCAAATTGTTCAAGCTCTTCTCAGTGGTCGGCAGAAACCAACCAATCAGAATAGGAGCGACAGGGACCCATTATAAGCTATGGAGAAGTTTGGACCAATCAAATGAAAAGGCGGACAGTTCAAAATACAGTAAAAAAGGCAGAAAAGAGCTGATTGGTTGAGCCCAGGCGGCAGATGTGAATCCACCAATCAGATGTAGTGCGTCTATTTTGAATGGAGAAATGGGAAATATTCTAATACTGTGATTGGTTGGTTGGTGGGAAGAGGGGCTCATCCTGCTTAGCCAATCAGCGGCTGAGCTATCTTCTCATAGAGTTCTATGGGGAAAAGAAATGCAGAGCGAGCTCTGTTTGTGATTGGCTAAGTTAAAAGAGGCGCGGTTATTTGGACCAATGGGAGAGCGAGCGACGCTCTTATGGGTTTTCTAATGCAATCTGTAATAAAACTGTACGTGACCGAAATAAAATAAGACACCCGAAGTTGTAGCGATGTGTATATAAAATGATCAATAATATGGGGGTAACGAAAAAAAAAAAATTCTATAAAAATTCATTTTTATTTCTTTATTTTCGTTACACCCATACTATTGATCATTGGCTAACGAAAATAAAGAAATAAAAATGAATTTTTTAGTTACCCCCATATTATTGTTCATTTTATATACACATCGGTACAACTTAATGAGTGTTATCATTTGATTTCGGCCATGTACAGTTTTATTATAGATTGCATTAGAAAACCCATAGGAGCATCGCTCGCTCTTCCATTGGTCCAAATAACCGCGCCTCTTAACTCAGCCAATCACAAACAGAGCGCGCTCTGCATTTCTTTTCCCCATAGAACTCTATGATTGGCTAAGCAGGACGAGCCCCTCTTCCCACCAACCAATCACAGTACTAGAATATTTCCCATAGACAGTAATAACTTTTAGGGCGCCTTCTATCGCACCCTTCTTTCTCCATTAAAAATAGACGCAATACATCTGATTGGTGGATTCATATCTGCCACCTGGGCTCAACCAATCAGCTCTTTTCTGCCTTTTTTACTGTATTTTGAACTGTCTGCCTTTTCATTTGATTGGTCCATACTTCTCCATAGCTTATAATGGTTCCCTGCCGCTCCTATTCTGATTGGCTGGTTTCTGCCGACCAATGAGAAGAGCTTAAACAATTTGAATTACTGTATTTCCCGGCAATTTTCAATATCCCAATTCCTTATGTAGCGCCGGTGACGGCGACAAACGCATTGTTAGTGATTTGATTGATTTATGTTTATAAAAGGGTTTTCAGCTCTTTTTCAGAAAATTTTTTTTACACTTAATAAAAATTTTTTTTGTTAATCATACTCCATGCCGCACGGCGCTAGAGCCGAGATTTCATTGCCCCGACTTGTCCCATTGACTACAATGGGAAAAAGTAGTTTGCGTTCGTTTGGGCCCGGGAACCCAAAAGCCCCACTAGCTAAAACCAATCAGCTCTTTTCTGCATTTTTACTGTATTTTGAACTGTCCGCCTTTGATTTTGATTGGTCCATATTCTCCAAAAGGTTTTAATGGGTCCTGTCGCCCTATTCTGATTGGCTGGTTTCTGCCAACCAATGAGAAAGTTTTCAGAATTTGAATTAAATTTATTTCCCGGCAATTCACAAATCCAAATTCCCGATGTAGCGCCGTTCTAGATTTTTGGAAAGTGATTTTATTTATGTATTTTTTTTTTAGTAGGTTTGAGCTCTTTTTCAGAGAATGTTTTACGCCTTTATAAAGGCGAATTTTTTAATCATACTCCGCACGGACATCTTTAATGATTTCTCGCTGTTTTCCAGCCTGTCTCGAATCGGAATACATGTGAGGCGCAGTCCCGCACTGCGCCTGAATCCCGCACTGTGCCCCACACACTTGCGAGGCGCGGCGGACTTTTCACCACATGTATGAGCGCACTACATCGGGCGGTGAATTTTAGGCGCAGTCCCGCACTGCGCCTAAGTCCCGCACTGCGCCCCACACACTGACGAGGCGCGGGGATTTAATGGTAGTATAGCGCACCCCCGGCACAAATTTCGCCGGAAAAACTGGTGGAAAATGGCCCGACGTGGCGATATTTAACTTCCCCCCAAGAGGGGTTTGCATGTAGCGTGGTTCCGCCCTAAATTGGGGGTCACCCTTTGCCGGGGTAGGTAGGATTTACAGTTCTGATAAAAAAATGTACACCAAGAACCTCAAATTTTTTCTATTTTCCACGTAGAAAAAAATGGGGCTAGAAAAAAATACCCCCCTTTCCGCACATAGATAGATAGTTTCTTTGTCCACGCTTCCTACCAAAACAAGATGCAGCTGTTTCTAGGCTCTTTCAGCATAAAAATACGCAGCCCTGTTCTCTCATCTCAAAAGACAGCAATTAAGACGAGTTCTCTTTCCTGTTGGGTTTCCGGCTCTGAGCGACGTGCTGAAACAGGGGGAACATAAATGTCACCAATTCATAATGCCAACCCACCCGGGGCCCGCGGCTGAAAATTTTGTCATTTTGTCTATTTGTGTTCTGCAATTACACAGATTGATAGATTGACTGATTGATTAATTGTGATTCTCATCCGTTGTCATATCCAGCCGCACATGACATGTCATCATTCTCAGGTTGTAAAAATAACCTATAAAAGAGTTCTTTTCAATTTTCCTCTGTAATTTTCCTGCTGATGTTAATTAACATGTTTATCAGAGCTGTGCGTACCTGGCGACATGCTGACAGCACTAGACTTTATGAAAACTTATGTGCGGTCCCCCTATACCCTCTTGTGCAACCCCCGTGCATGGAGTCACTTGGCAGACCTGGGTTTTCCCAAGCTATAGGATAAAGACCTTGTAGTTATTTTGGAAGCTGAAAAAAAGCAGCTGCAAATATTCTTTTCTGATGGCTTCTGTATGGATCAGAAATATTAACTTATTGGATCCTGTGTCTTGTGAAAAGTTTTAAAAATTTGCTGTTTTCAAAGTCCAAATATTTCTGCATGTAGGACAGATATTTTTCCCCATGTGTTTTTTTGGCATTCCACGTCCCTGTGGTTTGCATCATTTTTTTTTTGTGTTTTTCTTTTTTAAAATTTGGGGCCTTTGAAATTAAGCAGTAATTGTTTTAATTTTCAGGGGGAAATTTTCAACATAGAATTATTTTTTGGACCAGTCCATTCTGACTGGCTTTGAGGGGCCCCGTTGTTATGTTTTTTTTCGGAATGGGGAATTTTTTAATTGGTATCATTTTTGGGGGGACAAGGTTTTTTATACTTTTTAAAACCATTTTATTGGAAGCCCCGGGGAAGTGAATCCTAGTAGTGTTTTTGTTATTATTTTTTTTCGCGTCATATGCAGTATAAAGTGGCCAATATTTTACTTGTGGGTCGATATGATTATGGGGGTACCCAATTTTTTTTTATATATTTATATTATATAATATATATATAATATATATATATATATATATATATATACATTATATATATAACACACACACACTCACCGGCCACTTTATTAGGTACACCTGTCCAACTGCTCGTTAACACTTAATTTCTAATCAGCCAATGGCGGCAACTCAGTGCACTTAGGCATGTAGACATGGTCAAGACAATCTCCTGCAGTTCAAACCGAGCATCAGTATGGGGAAGAAAGGTGATTTGAGTGCCTTTGAACGTGGCATGGTTGTTGGTGCCAGAAGGGCTGGTCTGAGTATTTCAGAAACTGCTGATCTCCTGGGATTTTCACGCACAAACCATCTCTAGGGTTTACAGAGAATGGTCCGAAAAGAAAAAACATCCAGTGAGTGGCAGTCCTGTGGGCGGAAATGCCTTGTTGATGCCAGAGGTCAAAGGAGAATGGGCAGACTGGTTCGAGCTGATAGAAAGGCAACAGTGACTCAAATAGCCACCACGTTACAACCAAGGTGGGCAGAAGAGCATCTCTGAACGCACAGTACGGCCAACTTTGAGGCAGATGGGCTACAGCAGCAGAAGACCACACCGGGTGCCACTCCTTTCAGCTAAGAACAGGAAACTGAGGCTCCAATTTGCCCAAGCTCATCGAAATTGGACAGTAGAAGATTGGAAAAACGTTGCCTGGTCTGATGAGTCTCGATTTCTGCTGCGACATTCGGATGGTAGGGTCAGAATTTGGCGTCAACAACATGAAAGCCGGGATCCATCCTGCCTTGTATCAACGGTTCAGGCTGGGTGGTGGTGTCATGGTGTGGGGAATACTATATTGGCACTCTTTGGGCCCATTGGTACCAAATGAGCATCGTTGCAACACCTTGTGGAATCTATGCCACGAAGATTTGAGGCAGTTCTGAAGGCAAAAGGGGGTCCAACCCGTTACTAGCATGGTGTACCTAATAAAGTGGCCGGTGAGTGTATATATATATTTTTATTACTAAGAGCTCTAAAAAAATGTGTTTATATTGTGTAAAACAATATTTATGTATCGCTATCTTTTGATAGCCAGACCTTTTTTATTTTTCCCGTATACAGAGCTGTGTAAGGGCATGGCCGGGCATAGTGACTTTACAGACAGCCCACAAGCCTTTGTTAGGGTATGTTCACATGGCCGAAATTACGGTAATCCATAGTTCTCATAGAGAACTATGGGTTACGCCTCCTCTACCTGCGTGTACAATACTGTATACGCAGGGAGATAAGTGACATGCCAATTATTTGCGGCAAATACGCGCCGTGAGTAATGAATGTCAATGATCAGCGCGAGCTCCAGAAACACACGATGTACTGCGGCGTGTACTGTACGTGCCGCAGTACATTGTGTGAACATCCCTTTAGGCATCCGGGCTGTCAGGGAAGCCTTCGGAGCAAGCGATCGCGCCACAGCTGCTCCCTCCCTCTGTCTTTCTCTTAGCTGCCATGATAGCGATTGATCGCGGCAGCCAAGGGTTTAAAAGCCCGCGGCCGGAGTGCGCTCCAGCCATCGGCGATGCGGCCAGCTGTAATATACAGCTGGTCCCATTTGGCGATAGTGCGGACGTCGCGTGAGAGCCTGCACGATGTCCAGGACATACATGTACGTTCAATGACTGGAAGAGGCTTAAGTGGCTGTCCACTTCTTCAGAAAAACTAACAGCTAACGCCAGGGGCTCCATACCTATACTCACCTTTCTCAGCTTTCCGGTTTCAGTGATGAATCCCTCCAGTCTTCTGTTTTCATTCCCATACTTTTGGACGAGGACATAACGACTGTAGTGGCTAATTGGCTGCAGTGCACACATGCCTCTACTTACATCACTGTTCAGAAGTACAATAATGAAAACAAAATCCCACGGGGTGAGTCACTGAAACCAGGAACCAGAAGAAGGGGAATAGTTTTTTGTTTTTTTTATTATAATGCGGTTCCAGGAGCTAGCTATTAGTATCCTGCAGATGTGGGCAACCACTTTGAATTTCAGTGGGGTAATAATGGTGTGTAAGTCACCATACACCTATATGGTGCCTCTCCCTTATGAGGAAAATCGAGCTACCTTTAGGCTGCTTTCACGCAGCACAGTTTTGGTGCAGTTTTAACTGTGCTCCAATTACACTGCCTTTATTACCAGCAGCTTCTTTCAGTTGTCTAAATTGTTCGGAATGGTGTTTCAAGTAAGTAATCAATGACTGTGTGTGAAGTCTTGTGGATACAAACACACTGATTGATCACTCTATTTCCAAACAGTTTAGGTAAGTGAAAAATGCTTGCTAGTAATAATGCTGTTTAATTGGAGCACAGTTAAAACTGCACCAAACCTACGCTGTGTAAAAGCACCCTTAGGGCTTGTCCCCACGGCACAGTTTTGCAGCCGATTTTTCAGACGGTTTTCGGTTGACAAACTTTTACATGGACCTCTACGGAAAACCCGCACAGCAGACCCCACTGCACGGGTTTTCCTCCCGGCGGTTCATTCTTCTGACTGGTTTTCGGACGGAATATTAACAGGTCATTGGGAGGGGGAAGGGCTTGTCTCCGCTAATCGTGGAGAAAAGCCACCCCCCTGCGGCTGTGTGCACGTCCCGAAAACAGTACAAATACCAGTTGGATAAACCGACCAGTATTTGTCCTGTGCTGTGGGGACGCGGCCTTAGAGCCTCTCACCTAGCCAGTCTTCTTTTCTGCACTGATGACAGGCAACACTCTGAAACTGCTGTCAGTAGATAAATGTGTTGTTTGGCTATAATCTTATTTACAATTCAAGGCTCATGCATTTTTTGTCCACAAAGGCAAGCTTATTAATTATGTACATTTCTGCACAAAAATGCATTCCAAAAACGCATAAAAAAACGCACCAAAAAACGCTCCATGTGAAAGCACTGCAAGTGAAATGTGATTTGAGACATGCCACATTCAGAAGACGGTGCTGTCAGAGTCCTAGCTCATTTCATAGAGGAGTCTCAAACAGGGAGTCAGAAACAAGGCTGCCATTAGGGCAGTGCTGCTGTAAAATACCCAGATTCAATTTGCACAACAGGGGCCCAATGATACGATACAAGGAACGGATAATAAGTGCAGGGATGCTTCAGCTGTATGGGGCCCTGAAATTACTGATGGCAGCTCCAGACAGAACGGAAACAAACCCATACCGTTCCTTATTATTAGAATATCTGTGTTGCACAAAGACCATTTACCTGGGTGAGCCACTCATTGCCTCCCCCCCAGCCCGCCAGTACACTCTGCTCTGCACTGATGAGGGGCAAGACCCCGAAACAGCTGACTGCAGATGGGTGCTACTGGCTTGGCTAATATCCCTTTTGCGATCTGAAGACTCAGTGGGTCAAAAGCAAAATGAGGATTTGTTACATTCAATAGAGGGCGCTTGAGCTTCTCAGCTCCTTTCCCATAATGCCTTGTGATTTACCTGGGTGAATAATTCAGACCCAAGTATGTACTCTGACTTGCACTTTCTTTATGTAGAATTAAGATAGAGCCAAGATTTTGCCAAATTTTTGCCTGCTAATAAATTGTAATCCACTATAAAGCAAAAGAAAGGGCTTTTGGGATCTGAAGAAATGACTTATGGTTTGCAAATTGCAGTACAGTCTGCAGTCAACAAGGAATTCCTTATGATCTCACTATTTCACTTAAAAATTCAGTATGAAGTCCCTTAGCTATAGAAAAGCGACCATATACATAACAAGGTTAAGAGGAGACTGCAGATATAGCACATACATAGCAGACGGGTGTAGGAAAGGGTTTGTGTTGGTCTTCTGACCATCACGGTTAGGACGAGACCGTTCTATCTATCCAAGCAAAAATGAGAAATCATTGCTTTTGATAACCTCTGCGTGTAATTTCCTCCAGATCCCGGTGAAATGCCCTTCTCACAATTTGCAACTGGGGAGCTGGCGAGGTTGTGCAGATGAGTGCTGGGAGGCTATTTTCTACATAAATGAAGCCACATATTGTGTGAGAGGATAGAAAAGTGAATCTCCAGCGGTTTAGATATATCAGAATCAATAAGCAAGGAAATGAATGTCATTTAGATAGAAATAAAAAGCCAAGGCTTGGGAGGAAAGGTAAGTGAGAAGAGCGAGCGCTGTCAGGACAGGGTATGATAAATGGAGAGCAAGTAAAGTAAATAAGACAGAGGTGGCCAATCCAATATATTTATCTACATAGATCCATATCTAAGGATGCTGGCTTGGTGGGTGTTTAGTGGGGGGAGGGGGGGCACTTAGTGTTCAGGAAGAATTGAATCAAATGATAAAAAAAAAAGAACCTGAAACGCTGCTGTAATAAATCTGTTACTACTAATAAAGTGGACATCCAGGGAGATGATCGCAACATTTCTCAGGGGAAATAGGGACCAGACTCCACTGCAAAACACAAATCAATCAAAATTCAGTGTCATGCGTTTGGTAAATGTAACTTGTACAATGAGACTACATGCAGCAGGCAAGGGTAGGCACACAGGGAGCGGTTTTGGTGTGGCCCAGAACCACCGCGGCGCACACAATGATTTGTATTTAGCTTAATGAGCAGCTGCACAGATTTGCAGATCAGCTCTGGCGAAACCGCGCAGCCACTAACAATCAGTGAACGTTGATGAACACTGACTGTCCAAGTCTGTGTGGTTCTGCCTTCGTTGACCTGCAAATCTGTGCGGCCACGTATTAGGAGAATTAAAACTGGTCCAGAGTGCCAATTGTCATTCATCACTTATCATTGTACTCGTTTGACTTATGTTATGTATGTAACCCCCTCGAATGTACAGCGCCCTGGAATCAATGGCGCTTTAAAATAAATAATAATAATAATGCGGCAGCAGATCTCGTTTAGGTATTAGCGACGCTGTGTATTCCTAACCTAAGTATATTGACCATTAACTACTGGAACATTGGGCTCTTCAAATATAGTGTAAATGATAGAACCAATTTATTGGTGGCTCTCCCATGGGCGATCTTTTTCCCCCTTTTAAACCACTCTCGCCTCTCACCCAACCAACCGGTAAGTTCTACTCTGCACTGACCAAGGGGAAATACCCCGAAATAGCTGTCTGTAGATGAACTTAAAGGGGATGTATTGCTTCATCAGTTCGGCTATTTTCTTGTAGCTTCATTTTCTCAGTTTCTCAAATCCAGGGGAGTTTGTTCCCCTCCCAGCTGGGTGTTTCTTAACTGAAGGGGACTGATATCATTCCCCCCCCCCCTTCACTCTTCATGCTCGCTCCCGAGTCAGTGTGTTTGTTTGAGATCAGTGGGAGGGGATAGCAAATCCCTGCTCTTCCCCCTCCTCATGTCACTGTTTCGTTCCTCTCCCTATGCAGTCTTATTTTGTAAGAGCTGTTTGTTTACATACCAAAGCCCTGCATTCAGTCTAGACAGTCTTCTATGAACTCAGAGCACTGATCTCTTTACCGCTCACAGCTGGAGGTTTGTTACAGTTGTATGCAGTCTTCTATGAACTCATCCAGAGCAGCACAGATATGTCTCCTTTCTATGTTTACACACAGCAGCATTAGACACCGGGCACAATTCTGCTGTTTTCTGATTGTAGAAGCAGCTGCAGTGTTACTGTGGAGCTGCTGGCTGTGCAGAGTGAAATGTTGCCGGCCCCTTATTCTGAGTGAGAGAGGCAGGAATGCCAGACAGAATGTAAATTACTGGAGCCGGCAGCCAATGAAATGAATGGAGGTGGAATCCGATCGGCACTGGAGAACAGTGTTTACAGAAAACGAAGATAAGGGAGACAGTGAAAACAAGACAGCTTTGCAAAGTTGCTTGTTTTCACTGTCCCCTAATTCTGAAGACCATTTAATGTAATGATACAACCCCTTTAACTGGTTTGGCTCAAATACCTTTCACACTGCAAGGCTCCTGCGAGCTACATGTGAATTGAGGATAACTACATCCAACTATATCCAGTCAGTGAGGTCTGAAAGGCAAGTAAATCCTCACACCGACCAATTTATTGGTGGCTCTCCCCAAGGAGAGATTTTCTCCCCTTCTACAGTGTAATGGTCACATGGTGTATATCCTTTATAATAATTTAGAAGCACCAAGCTAGAACCAGTTAGGTGGATCATGCTGCCCTATTTGATAGCAGGAGGTGATAGAGTGAGATGCTGAGCTCTGTGATATATAGGTTTATACGATAGAGAAGCTGAGCTCTGTGATATATATGGTTATATGATAGAGGAACTGAGCACTGTGATATATAGGATTTTAGGATAGAGAAGAGGAGCTGAGCTCTGTGATATATAGGGTTATATGATAGAGGAGAGAAGCTGAGCTCTGTGATCTATAGGGTTATATGATAGAGAAGAGGAGCTGAGCTCTGTGATATATAGGGTTATATGATAGAGGAAGATGAGCTGAGTTCTGTGATATATAGGGTTATATGATAGAGGAAGAGGAGCTGAGCTCTGTGATATATAAAGCGCTGGAAAAAATTAAGAGACCACTGCACAGTTTTCTAAAAATCGTTCTACTTTTTTTGACACCCTTTCCACCCCTTTCGGCTAAATTTCCAAACCAAAGCCCCACCTAATTCTACTTAATGTGCTTCTATTAGTTATCACCTGAACCAAATCTTATTTAATGAAGGAAGAAAAAAAAAAATGCTTGGTCTTCACAATCCTCTTGCAATAGGAAAGCTGGATGGCAAAAAAAGTGCTAAAAATAGGAAAAAGGAATTTAATGAAAAATCAGGGTTATTCCACCAAATTTGATTTTAAAATCTTCCTGATGAAAACTTTGTCTTATTATTTTAAATAAATATAACTTGTTTTTTTTAAAATTATTTGAGTCGACAAACGCTGCTTCTTTTTTTTTTATTATTTTGAAGTTTTTTCCATTTACTGAAAGAAAAAAAAAAAATTTTTTTGCTTTAAATTTTAGAGATTTTTGTCAGTAGTTTATATCATAAAATAATGTATATTTTTCTCAAAAAATTACCATTGAAGAGAAAAATCATAGAAACTGAAAATTTTGTAGTGGTCTCTTACTTTTTTTCCGCAGCTGTAGATTTGTATGATAGAGGAAGAGAAGCTGAGCTCTGTGTTTTAATAGGGTTATAGTAGGGAGAGGAGGGGCCTTGTGTATAGGGTTATTGATAGAGGGAGGAGCGAGTCTGTGATTTTTGGGTTTATATGATAGAGGAGGGGAGCTAGCCGTGATTTTGGGTTATATGATAGAGGAGAGGAGCTGGGCTCTGTGATATATGGGTTTTATTGATAGGGGAGGAGATGAGTCTGTGATATATGGGTTTTATATGATAGGGAGAGAGCTGAGCCTGTGATATATAGGGTTATACAAAGGGGGAGAGGACGGAGCTTGTATATTTAGGGTTATATGATAGAGAAGAAAAAACTGGCCTTGTTTAAAAAGGGTTATATGATAGGGGAGAGGAGCTGAGCTCGTGATATATGGGTTATAGATAGGGAGAGGACTGAGCTCTTGTTTTAATAGGGTTTTGTAGGGGAGAGAAGCTGAGCTTGTAAATTATGGGGTTTTTTGATGAGGAGAGAAGCTGAGCTCTGTGAATATAGGGTTTTATAAAATAAGGAAGGGCGGAGTCGTGTATTATGGGGTTTTAATTAGGGAGAGAACTAGCTCTTTGATATTAGGGTTAATGAAAAAGAAGAGGAGCAAGTTTGGGTGAATATAGGGTTTATATAATTAGAGCAGGATTTTCTAAGTAAAAGCAGAGAAATTGTAAAGCTAAATACAAATTTGTACCTGGTGCTGCCTTGTCCATTTCAGTTATCCACCATTTAAAAGGGGAAATTGTCATCAAAAAATGTCTTTTTGTTAACTCACATTTTTATGTTCAAAAAGCATTTTTTAAGAAAAATTTTGGTTAATAATTTTTTTTTTTTTGTACACTTTCAAATTTTTTAATTTTCTTAAATCCTGAGTTTACTTTTTTTGGCCACTAAGCAAAAAAGTCTAAAAAATTCCTTTTTGTAGAGTGATTTTTCAGCAGTCGTATTATCAGCACAAAGAGGGGCCCAAAAGAAGGGGACATCAGTGTGAATAGATAACCGGATCACTTGTCACAAGAGGAGATGTCACTTCACCCTTTCACCTCCCCGCCACCTGATTTTTTTCCAGGTCACAGAGTGCTAAAAAACCTCCCCATGAAGTGAATGGGACCCGAGTCAGTCTTTAAATTCTCCCAGTGCATGAAGCTACTGTAAAGCATCTCTTGACTGCTGTTTTTAAAACAATGCAAACAAGGCCCCGTGGCCAAAGTGAAAAATCAAGACAAAAATTTTTAAAAAATTGAAAATATGAAAAAAATAAAAAAAAAAACACAAAAAAAATTCCTAAAATTTGTGTTTTTAAAATAAAAAAAGGGACTTAAAAAAAATGCTCATGTTTGATGACCATTCCCCTTTTAAAGGGCCTTGTCCTGGACTGTGCAAATCAGTGTAATGTGTCACTCCATTGTATGTGTGTTGTGTATAATACCATATTATATACACATTCTTTCACCAGTGTAATCAGTTGGCACGGAGCAATAAGATGGATTATTACAGAAAAAGACTTGAAAATATTCATTTTTTCTTCCTTTATGTATACAATGCACCTGGTTATTAATGTGATATCAAAGGGTAGAAGATGTTCCCCTTTCCTGATTCATATTCTGTTACCACGCTCATCAATTAGCATACATTTCATTTTATTTGCTGTTGTTTTGCTGACTTTCAAAGACTACAAATCCCTACCCGATTTTGATGATGTGGATAGCGCAGAGCGATGCTGCTGACACAAGAGCTGGAGCGCTGCCCTTTCCGTGGAAAAAAAGTACATCCATTCCTACTACAAAGAATAATCTGAAGCTTGATGCTGGGCCTGTTTATTGAATATGAATTTAAAAAAATTTTAAAAAATTATGCTGATTTTTTTTGTTTTTAATTTAGTACCCAGCTGTCATGAAATGTGCATTGCTAAGCAATGAAATGCTGACACCGGAGCAGGCGTGCATGAATGACTCTGATTGCGTGCCTAGAGCAGACGTAAAGTCTGTAGTCTGCAGGCGGAGGTAAGTACGGGAAGGTGGTAGCAAGTAATGGATGCCATGTGACCCATTCTGCAGAGTCGCGATTCTTCCCTCTGCAGAGTAAATGCTTCCGTTTCTGAACACATTTCCCTCATTATAGTTAAATGCTTCATTCCTTTTAGCAGAAGTTGACCCGGGGCAATCGCTCAACAGTTACAGACACATTAACTCTTCTCTTCAGACTCTGTACTCAGAGTCCTGACTGACTTATTGCAGCTACTGGAAGTAAAAAAGATGGATTGCTCAAGTCTGCTTCCTAGACATTGAAATGTAAGAATCCAACATAATTGGCATTTGTGCTGCCAGGGATAAATTAGGTCCGTTCAGATCACTTTTTCACCTTCCATTCGTGGTATCCGTAAAATTTATCCCAAAGGATACCGCGTTGGGTCAGTGAGTGAATCATTGACTCAAATGGGGTAAATCTAGTCCGAATTGGACTTGGTTAGAGAAAAGTCAATTTTTGTGTGTTTCTGTGGAGGTGATAGGTACTCTTTAAAGGGGTTGTCTCACTACATCGATTCATCTTACCTCAGTTCTGTTTTCTTGGTTTCATTTTGAATTCAGGGGCGTGTTTACTGGCTTCTACTAGGCTGCAGTAGAAGCCAGGTCTGTGGCTATAGCAACCAGTGCTGGCAGCCTATCAGGAGAGATCACACAGGTCTGTAGCTACCCTGTTTCCCCGAAAATCTGACAGTGTCTTATATTAATTTTTGCTCCTTAAGACGAGCCAACACTTATTTTTAGGGGATGTTTTTTTCTATGAACAATAATTAACATTTATTGTTGAACAAAAAAAAATCAACATGTATTAATAAACTGTCGTGATTTCATCACAAACATCAGCATAAGCAGCCAAACTCTGAATTTCATAACTAAAAATGCACTATGTCTTATTTTTGTGGAAACAGGGTATAGCGACCACAGGAGCGGATGCAGCCCATACAAGAGGTGAAATCTCAGAATAAGTAGGACACTGTTAATGGACACATATTGCAAAGTGACTTGTTTTCGCAAGATCTTTAACCTTTAACATAAAAAGCAATCCTTGTAGTGAGACAACCCCTTTAAGGATGCATTCACGCACTGCGTTTTTGTCGCGTTTTTCAACTGAATCAAAAACGTATGCTTCTCCTAATGCAGGTGGTTTTGTAACCAACTCTAATTTGGAACACAGGTGACATTGGTGTTAATTGAAAAAGACAACAAAAAGCAACATGTGAATACAGCCTTAAAGGGGTTTTGCCACCATGTAATGTTGACGTGGGAACCTCCAAAATGGGTAATTAATCACTTTTCTAAATATATGTGATTAAAAAAAGTGAAAACTCTGAGAGCTACAGCATTTCTCAATCCCCCTTGGTTACCACAAAGCTTCCCCTAGTCACGAATCAGGAGCTGACAGGCCGCGCTTGCGTGAATCACTTCTTATCTGATGACAGGCAGAATGAATGGTCTTTTAAGGCACCGGGTAGCAATATGTTTTCTTTTGTATACAGAATAACTAGCTGTAGTGTTATTAGATCCCTGCTTTATCTGATGAAGAAGCTTTCAAGCTCTGTGTAGAATAGGTGTTCTCTTTTGTATACAGAATTCACAAGTTATAGTTTGATTATTTGAGTGAACATGTCACAGGATCCCCTTATGCAGGGCTCTGTGCTCTGGCTATGTGTGTCTGTGTGTGTCTCTGTCAGCTCCATGATTTGTTTACATTACATAAGCTGCTTAGCAGATAAGGCTCCTCCTGACAGTGCCGTCTGAGGCTCTGTGTCTTGCTGTATTGAATCCACTGTTGTACTGTTTATTAGTTCACTTAAGTTTTGAGACGCTCCCTTGGATTCCTCACTCCCCCCTCCCCTCTCCCTCTCTCCACTGCAGCTTCATGACTCACGTGATTTGTTTACATCTTGCTCTCATGCTGAACGGAGGTCAGTACTTGGTCTGTTGGCAAATCCCCTTTAAACTGACGTGTTTCAGCATCATTCTTCACGCGACCCTGTAGTTATTCATAGGTCGCAGCGGTCTCTTGTTGGATAGACTGCATGTGACTGCTGTGACCTCTGACTGGCTGAAGAGTTACGTGAAAAATGACCAGTAACTTTATCAGCCGGATTCACCAGGAGCGGCAGTGGCGCTAGAACGAGCAGGTTGAAAAGGCAAGGTTTTGGGGTTTTTTTTCCGAACCACCACCAACTACTGAGCATTTTAAACTTTTAACACAACTTTTTAATACTGGAGAATATTTTCCGCTCTCAAGTGCAGGATTCTGGTAGAATGTGTGATGGTGGATTATGTTCAAATGTATTCTTCTTGGTATTAGAATGTATCCATGTTCCCCTACAGCACTGGATGTTCATCGGATTTTTAGCGGATTCAGTATTTTGAATCCGCCGAAAATCCGACTGTAGCCAGCTGATCCGTGCTGTAGTCTACACAGCATGGTTTTTTACTGAGGGTTTCCTAAACTACCGTCCTCTGGAGGAATATAGAAGATGTTGTAAATTCCGCCAGATTTCCGTCAGATTCCCGCAGCTCATGTACTGGGCAGCCAGGAATCTGAAATCCGACCACGGTTTTTGTACAAAATCCCAGCGGTGCGGCGAAGTTAATATACTGTCTGATTTCTGAAGGTATTTTAATTTTCTTGTGTAGACATAGCCTTAGCAGCTCAGCTGTGTGCCTAACAGTTCTCTTAGGGTATGTTCACACGGCATGTTGGATCCGTTTTTGGAACACATTCAAAAGCGCTGTGTAAATTGCATCCGACACGCAGGTGCGTGTTTGGAAGTGTTTTTGCTGCAGCAGGATCGCACCTTATAGTTTTAAATAGGGCGTCTGCTGCATCTTTCGGATTTAGAATTGACATGACAATTCTTTGAACAGATCTGAAAGACGCATCAGAAAGAAGCAAGTAAACGCTCATCAGCGATCACTCATCTGGACACCAATGCGTGTTTTACATTGAAAGCAATGGAAATCTTAGTGCTATTTGTTAGATGTGTGTTTGGGTCCATTTAGAGTCCAAAACACGTATCCTAACACTTGTCTAAAAACGGATCCAACACGTGGTGTGAACATACCCTTAGTCTGGATCACCACACAGGGAAGAGGGAGACTGTTTTTTTTCTGACACTGGTAGCTGCCGTCTATAACATACCTGATTAACTCATGGAGAGGTCGACCTGGTGACCAGGCTTTGATCATTCAGCTTTATTTGCTGTGGGGTGGTGTCATTGGAGGCTGCTTATAGGTTAATCAAGTAAAGAGAATTTAAATAGATAAAACATGTGAGGGTTGTAGTAGTAGAGTGAGTAGTAGTTGTATATAATGTGCTTTAAAGGGACACCTCCATCAGAAAGGAGTATTTTTGTTAAAAACCAATACTCCCGGAAAACTTTTTTTTAGAATTATTGGCAATATTTTTTTATTTCAGCATTCCTTAAAAATTACAAATAAAGTAATCACCTGTGAGATAAAACTGAATTGCATGACAGACAAATCTCCCCTTACTTTGCTGCTTATCTCTATGTGGTCCTATTACAAATAGTAGGTAATAACAATGATGATTACTATCGTTCTCTCGACAGGGATAGAGAAGATTAGACTAGATCATTAGGCAATACATAAAAAGTAAAAGAGGGTAATATTTTTCTGTGCTAGAAAGGGGGTTTCTTCACACTTCAGGTTATTGCGGATAATATATATACTTCTTAGGTCATAGCCAACCTGAAAGAAGGATCATCAAGCCATCTTCTCACTGCTGTGCTATCAGAGGGGAAGTCAGAGAGAGTACTCTACAAATAATAGTCACATATTGCTTGTCAATATGTAAAAATAAAAAATTGACAGTAGGTTCCATTTAAAGTTGGAAAAGGCCAGGGTCTGTGTTGTGACCAGAACATAAGACCAGGGGACTAAGTAGCTGAGTTGTAGGCCAGCACCTCTGAAAACTACTAGAAGATGATTTGAGTTAGAGACTAATGTATGGACTTTATTGGAGTGAGGAGTCGAGTTGTGGCCAACTCCTCTGAGGACCATTAGCAGAATGTCAGTGCTGGCACTATTCTGTAGATATACAGCGTGTTCCTCCTTTAACTCCAATAAATTTTGTTAGTGTTGTTCCCCTATCTCTAAGCTTGCACTGTTAATTGTGTGTCAGTCGAATGAACCCCATGACACCCAGGAACTCTGTGGAGAAAAGAATAAAAAATCAGCACTTTGGTAGGATAATATGCTACATAGTTTGTAAGGCCAAAAAAGAAATAGACGTCCATCCAGTTCAGCCTTTTGTGTTAAAGTGTTGATACAGAGGAAGGAAAAAAAAACCCATGAGGTAGAAGTCCATTGTCTTCATTTTAGGGAAAAATATTCCTTCCTGACTCCAATCTGGCAATCGGAATAATCCCTGGATCAACGACCCTTCTGCAGAATCCTAATCACTATAACTTGTTATATTATTACGCTCCAGAAAGGCATCCAGACCCTTCTTAAACTCAGTTAGTGAATTTACCATGACAAGTTCCTCTGGCAGAGAGTTCCACAGTCTCACTGCTCTTACAGTAAAGAATTCCTTTCTATGTTTATGTAGAAACCTTCTTTCCTCAAGACGTAAAGGAGCCCCCTTGTTCTAGAAACAGTCCTGGGTATAAATAGATCTTGGGAGAGATTTCTATATTGATCTTTAATATATTTAAACATATTTATTATGTTCCCCCGAAGCCGTCTTTTCTCTAAACTAAATAACCCTAATCTTGCTAATCTTTCTGGGTATTACAGTCCATCAGTCCTTTTATTATTTTTGTTGCCGCCTTTGTACCTGTTCAAGCTCTACAATGTCTTTCCTGTGCATTGGTGCCCAAAACTGTACACAATATTCCATGTGTGGTCTAACCAGTGACTTGTATAATGGGAGAATAATGTTCTCATCATGTGCATCTATGTCCTTTTAAATGCACCCCATAATCCTGTTTGCCTTGGCAGCTGCTGCCTGACACTGGCTCCTACAATTAAGTTTACTGTCCACCAGGATTCCCAAGTCCTTCTCCATGTCACTTTTTCCCAGCGTTTTTCCATTTAACAAGTAATCATGAAATAAAATTTTTCCCCCTGATGTTCTGACGTGGACATTTTTTTTTATCCTATTCCCTTACAAAAGAGGTTCACGTTTCGGTGTTGTGCTGCAATAGGCACAACGCTATTATAGACTTTTATAATACATCCTTGGAGTGGATTCCAACCCCGCTTGGTATGCAGAAGTCGATATAGATGAACTAAGAAAAGCTGGATGATTCACAGGTGCCTCATATAATAGGAGTGATGCTGGATGCCAATGCTTTTTATACACACTTAAGTGTTATGTTTACTTTACACAGATTACATGCTTTAAGAGTATATCCCTGTCTTCATCACATCCACATAACCATTGAAACACCAGTCTGTACAAAACAGACATTAACACCAAGGGCGACATGTCCCATTAGGGCTGTGCCATTTTTTTGGTTTAATTAGCGGCAAAAAAAACCCCCCAAAAACTATTGATGCCCTATTCTCTATATAAACTGTAATACAAAACTAGGCACATTATACACCAGGCACAACACATTTAATGCGCCTAAAGTAGGTGCGTCAAATATGCGAATAATGATACGCTATTCGTCTAAGTTATGCTATCAATTATAATATGCAAGTATACCACATGCCAGATTTTTGACAGGTTCATTCATTCAGGGGCACTATACACTCATTTAGAGCCACATGTATGAAACTGTTTAGGTCTAAAACTCACTTTTTTGCCCATAGGTTACTGGCGCGGCAGCACGTCTGTTCTGACATGTCACCCCAAGTGTGTATAAAGGAGATTTGGCATCAAAGATTGCTCCTACTCCATGAGGCGCCTGTGAATAATCCAGTATTTTTGGGTTCATCTATATCAACAGTTGGAGAAGCACAGACTGAAGACTACGGATGTTGGCATCATGTAGCAGTCAGGAAAAACACAGTATTCAGGACCTGATTTTGTAAACCAATGCACAGCTGTAGAGATCTTCTATAAGAACAGAATAAAAGATAAGGTATGGTTAGGTATTAGCATGAGGAAACTGTCTTCAGGTTTTCTGAACACTCTTCCTCCCAGAGCCACTCTCCAGCATTTTTCCATGATCCTTTACTAAATATGGTTCCTTGTTATCAAATCTGATAGTTCCAAAAATATAGCTCTTGAACTTTCGTACCATAAGAAGTCACATGGCATGGTCATGGTTCCAGACAGTAAGGAAAAAAAAACGAATACTCGTCAGGAGAATGGAGGAATTAATTGCTCATACCCCTGAACAGGTAGACAAATACAACAAGACTTGGTTGCCGTGGTCGCTCTTTCAGAATTCCCCCCTCTTCCTTTCTATCACCTCCTGATCAACACCTGCGGGGGTCATAATCACAATCCCTCCCCTGTTTCTTTTTTCCCCCTTTTTTTTTTTTTTTGTTGTTGTTGTGTGTCTGTCGTGTCATGTAAACGGCTTAACTCAGTGTACCGTCTGAATGCATGTTTGTTTTGTCTTTGTAGTGTCCTTGTTCCATACTAGTACAGGTGTTATTGTTATAAGGGTCTTTAAGATGCCCTCTTAACGCTTAGTTTAATTTTTGGTTTATATTAGACTGAAGGATCAGTTCTAGCTTGCTTATCGCGATTATAATCATCAAGATCGGTACATTTACTGTATCTACGATATTGCATTCTTGTGGTCATGTTTGCATTGTTGACTTTCTTTTTTTACTACAAATTTTTGTGTCCGCATGTCTCGGATTGTACCTCCAGCTTGCATTTGTCATATTATCTTTTTCACCAATAAAGTTTTTTCTTGAATTGAAAAAAAAACAAAAAAAAAAACCAATACATTCCTTTTTTGATATATTCCACAGTATATATTCCCTGAAAATAAGACATTCACCGAAAATAAGACCTAGTGCATTTTTTTTATGCAATTCAGAGTTTGGCTGCTTATGCTGAGGTTTGTGATGAAATCTCTACAGTATATTGATACATGTGGATTTTTTGTTCAACAATAAATGTGAATTCTTGTTCATGGCAAAATAAGACATCCCCTAAAAATAAGTCTTAGCTCGTCTTTAGGAGCAAAAGTTAATATAAGACACTGTCTTATTTTCAGGGAAACAGGGTATGCATTGTGACTCTTAAACTGGCATACAGAGGCAGACATACTATATGTGTAACCTTCTCAGTTGCACAGGGACTCAGCACAAAATAGCTCCGCTATTTCCCTAAAAGCAGGTTCCTGCTGCCCATTAGATTGCATGTAAGGCACTGAACTAACGATAATGGCTTACAGTCACTAGTGGGTTGTTACAGAGACACAGAATGCTATGGAGCTACGGGAAAAGATGGGGTCCTTATACTACTCTTGCACAGGAGTCCTCTGTAGTCTCTATCAGCTCCTACTGGAATGGCTTGCTCTTTGCAAAAAAGGGAACAGTTTTATTCAGTACAAAGTGCCTAGGAAAGAACAGCTGTGATTTTGGATAACAGAGAAGACATGAGTATATTTTTCACCTTTGAAAAACCTTTCCCACTACTTTTGCAGTAGATGGACACACTGTGTTAGAGTAGCTACTGAAATCTGCAATACCAACCATCCCTGACAGCAAATGGTGGGTGAGATAAGGATACAGCAGCTGGAATTCAGTTCCCTGATCATTCTGTTTATAGGCAGGGGCGTAGCTACAAGGGGTGCAGTGGTAGCAGCCGCTACCGGACCCTGCAGCCTAAGGGGGCCCAAAATCCCTTCTGCCACATAAGAAGACACTAGTATTGTAAATGGTGCATGGTAACTGGGGGCCTCATTTCACTTTTTGCACTAGGGCCCAATAGCTTGAAGTTATGCCTCTGTTTATAGGGAGATAAGTTAATGCCAGACACCACTTTATCTCCCCTGTCCTCATTCAGGACACATGCACACTCTGCTAAACTGAGTGTGCCTGCCTATGGGGTAAACAGGAAAGATAGCTGACAGCTGAACGAGTTTGGCCCACCGCTGACTAGTATATATGGCCAGCTTTAGTTACACAACCTCTTGAAAAACTATAGACCTGACAGGAAGCAAGAAACTGCTGAGCTGTAAGCCTTGGTACAATAGAAGCCACACGCAGCTGGTATTACATAGCTCCGCTGTTTACTCATCCTTTAATTAGCAAACAACAACTGAGGAATAAAAGAATTAAAAGGAGATACATTATTAATTAAAAGCTAATCCATAGATTCCTAAGATTATTCCCCAATGATTTCAAGATTCCGGTCTCAAAAAAGCAGTAGAGCCACGTTCCATAGACCCGAATATCCTCCAGCTAAAGGACAACTTGTTAACGCCCTAATGAAGACCCAGATCTGCATAGTGCAGTGGTTCCACCACCATTTTACATAATCGCATCTTACTGAAGGATGTATACAAAGGACTGTGGCGCATGAACCTCATTTCAATGTCCTAGGGATGGGAAACCAGTGACTAAAGCAATATCAAACTCTGGGGCTTTGTGTCTTATCAAGCATAAAACATTTGTTTTGCCCGGAGCATTAGGGGGGTCGAGTTTCTTACCCCCCTACAGATTTTCCCCGGTTGTCAAAAAATTTTTTCAAGTGGAAAAAGTTTTGGGGCGACAGGGCCCAAAAAAGTGGCGTTTTCCACGCCAGTTTTTAGGCGCTTAAATCATTGAAAGTGCGCCTAAAAAAGTCCGATACTTTCAAAAAACTGGCTTTCGGGTTTAAAACTTTGCATAGAAAATTTAAATGTGCCTAAATGGCGCATTGCCCGAAAAAGGTGCATCGAATAAAAAAAGGGGGCATTGCGCAACTCGAGGCGCTTGAAATATAATCGGTAGTATATTTTAATGCGCCTATCGAGGTGCATTGCTTAAAGGGGGGGCATAATATATGTAATGCGCCTCGATGGGTGCATTGCCCCAATGGGGGCCCACAGTGCACCATATTTAGGCGAAATTACAAAGGGGCCGTCCCCGGCATATAATGGGGCCTATTTTTTTTGGTGTACACAGTTCATTTCCCAACAAGAATATGGCCCCAAAAGTGGGGTTGGCGCAAAATAGACAAAAAAAAACTGGTGCTAGCAAGTTGGGACATGTCGCTCTTAGTTCATCCCATCGTTCTTTCTTTCCACTTTGTATTTTCGGCACCATTGGTAGCTACCTTTGTTGAATACCATTTTAAAACCAACAGCCATCATTGCCATAAAGTGAACATCCACACGTGTCTACTATCTTTAATCAAAGTAGGAATAACCCAAAAATGTTGTGCCAATTTATTCCTTAATACATTTTAATATCGGTCACAGTTCTACTTTTCTCACACTGGATTTGAAAGACAAGTAAAATTATACAATTCTGCTTATTTGCAGCCAACACTAGGGAAAGCTAATTATTTTTGTTTAATTTAAATTGTAAAAACCCCTTTTTCAGTAAGTTCTAAAACAGAAAGGGGAAAATGTAAGGGGAGATTACAAAAAGGGGGTTTTTTTCCTTCCCGGTCTGGGCCCCCGGAGTTACTCAGATAGGGTTTTTGAAATTTCTCACCCTAAGAATGGAGAGCCAGTCACGCTTTTGCACGACTCTCCATTCTTTTCTATGGGAGTTCTGACTAAAACTAAAAAAAACCTCAACTGCACTTAGAATTCCCATAGAACAGAATGGAGAATAAAGGCAAAATTGAAAATCAGCTCTCCATTTGGAGCGGAGTTTTTCGGGAAAAGATAGGTGCAGGTCCTAGAGGTTTGGGCCCCTAAAACAAATTGGATTTTTTTTTTGGGGCATCCATTAATGCCCTTAAAGGGATACCCTTGGGGAAAACTATTCAGGACGATTATAAACCCCAAATTTGTAAAAAGGGGATGTTTACATGGTAAATTTTTCGGGGCAACTTCAGCACATAAGTTTCACTGGGAATGCACCCAAAGTTCACCCTGAAATAAAGTGAAAATCCTAGCACTCCTCGAGTACCAAGATAAACTAACGTGTTCCTTGGCGTACAATACACCCCTAAAAAAAAAAATGACATTCCCCATCCCTTGGGTCAGGAAAAAAAAAAAAGGGGGATAGGGCCAGCATTATTTCAACCCGCAGGGGATTTCTGTGGTGCGGGACAGGCCCGTCCCCGCCCCAAAACCCCCCCCCTTTTTGGGGAACATAACCCAAGGCAGTGGGGGTCCCCCAGTTCTGCTACAAAACAGGGGGAACATTTCTGAAATTAAAGGGGCATAAATTTTTTTGCGGGGGGGTGGGGCCCCAATCAATTTCCCCTTGTAAAAAAATTTTCAAATGAAACAGCTTGAAGGAAGGACAAACTAGAAATAAATCCAACAAAAAAGAAAAACATTCCCGGGAAAAAACAGTTCCCCAAAAGACCCCAACAAATGCCCCGAGTAAAAAGTTTTTGGGCCCTTTTGGGGGTGAAAGATGCGCCACCCAGTGTCAGAGTAGGGTGCTTAGGGCCCACAGTGGAGATGATTTTTTTTTTGGGCCCTTCCTACAGCATGGAGTTGCAAATCTGTCTTTTTCTTTCCTGGCTTTTTCCCAAAAGAGCACCAGGCCTGCCATGCCCAGAAACCCACCTTGTCCATGGGCCCATCAGGGATTTTCTCTGTTCCTCTGTGGGACAGTCCAAGCCTGGTTTCACCTGCACCAATCTGCACCAGAAAATGGGATCGGGTGGAATATCCCGCATTTGGGGACATGTTAAAATTTTGGGGTTCGCACCCAAATTTAAAGCCCTTAATAATGGCAAAAGAATTTTCGCCTGATTTATGAGTCTGCACTATAGCGGGTCATAAATCAAGCGCATTCAAGCGCTGGGGCGACATTTTTGGCCCCAGGGATATCCTTTGAAAGGGATTCTACTTGTTTCCCGCTATAATTTCACCTAGAAATGCCGTAGGAAAACTATAAAATCTATAGCTTCGTTTCGGGGTTTTAGTGCGCCCCCCCCTCCTGCACGCCCCCCCAAAATCGGGGCATTACCCAAAAGGGTTTTTTTCTCTTGGGGTTATAGCACATGTTGGACCAAAGCAAGTTTATCTCCCGAAAAAACAGAACCTGTCTCCTTCCCCGACGGGAAAGTTTGGGTGGACATTCCCCTCTTGTTTGTACTTGCATAAAATTGTTTGTACAGATTAAAAAAGCCCTTCAGGGATCGGATATTGCAGCCAGGGGAAATTGTACAAGTCCCCATTTTTTTTTCCTGATATCTTGGTATTTCTTTGACTTTCCAAAAAAATTTTTCACACAGAAGCAGTGGTTTTTTGGTGTGAATTAAAAACATTTTTTCAGGGGGTGTCCCCTAACCCTTTATGTTGCCAAAAAAACCTTTCAGAAAATTCCAAAAAAAATGACATCATCATATTTGGGGGTCCCCAAGTTGTTTTAAAAAACATATTTAAACCTGGTGGATTTAAACTTTTGACTTTTTTTAGAAAATAAAAAAGCCTTAAAAAATTTTCTTTTCCCTCAAAATTTTTCTGAAATTTGGCAAATCCAAATAATTTTGGTAATCCAAAAATTTACCCAAAACGGGTAAGGGTTATTCGATTTCTGACAGTTTGTGAGGAAAAACATGGGAGATGTGTCTTTTTAAAATAGTGTATGTAAACTTCTGGTTTCAACTGTATGAATTTTTTTTAACATACAACAGTCATCCTGGAACCGTTTTAGGTTGTACCTCAAGGGACTAGTATAAAAAAAAATGATGAGGTATTAAAAAGTGAAAGCATGGGAAGTTATCATTATATCCACGACTATAAAATGTTCTCTTCCCTCACGCTTTTAAACATTTCAGTTTAGACATTTCTTAGTTGCAGCTATTATTTGCTTTGTCAACATTTTCCAAAAGTGACAGAACAGGAGGTCATTCAAGCTCCTATGGGCTTGTTATTTCTGGAAAACACAGAAGGACAAAACAAGGAACATCAGAAGAAGATTTGTAAAAACTTCAAGTTGTCTCACTACATTGATTCATCTTTCCTCAGTCCTGTTTTCTTGGTTTCATTTTGAATTCAGGGGCATGTTTACTGGCTTCAAACTAGGCTGCAGTAGAAGCCAGATCTGTAGCTATAGCAACCAGTGCTGGCAGCCTACCAGGAGAGATCAAACAGGTCTGTAGCTATAGCAACCTGAGTTGCTGAAGCAGCCCATACAAGAGGGGATATCTAGGAATAGGTCGGACACTGTTAATGGACATCTATTGCAAGTGACTGTTTTTGCAAGATTTTTAACATAAAAGGCACTCCCTTGTAGCGAGAACAACCCCTTAAGACTAAAGCAAACTTGATGATTTACATATTATACACTCACCGGCACCTTTATTATGACAACCATGCTTAGAAACGGGTGGACCCCCCCTTTTGAGCCTTCAGAACTGCCTCAATTCTTCGTGGCAAAAGATCACAGCTAGGTGTTTGCAACGATGCTCAAATTGGTACCAATGGTGCCAAAGAGTGCCAAGAAAATATTCCCCACACCCATTGACAACCACCACCCCACCAGGGCCCGAACCGTTTTATACAAGGGCAGGGTGGATCCATGCTTTTATGTTGTTGACGCCAAATTTTTTTACCCTTTCCATCCCAAAGTCGGAGCAGAAAAACGAGGGGCTCACAGGGCCCGGCCCAAAGTTTTTTCCAATCTTTCCCACTGTCCAATTTTTATGAGCTTTGGGCAAATTGGGGGCCTTTAGTTTTCCTGTTTTTTAGCTGAAAGGGGGTGGGGACCCGGGGTGGGCTTTCTGCTGGGTGTTGCCCATCTGCCTCAAAGTTTGCCGTACTGTCGTTCAAAGATTCCCCTTTGCCTACCTGGTTTTTAACGGGGGCTATTTTGAGTCACTGTTGCTTTTTTTAAACAAACTCGAACCAGTCTCCCATTCTCCCCTTTTACCTCTTGGGAAAACCCAAAAAGCATTTCCGCCCACCAAAAGGGTGCCGCCCCTTATTTTTTTTTTAAACGGGGGCCATTCCTGTAAACCCTTTGAGAAGGTTTTGGGGGAAAATCCCCAGGGGAAACAGGGGAGTTTTTAAATAAATCAAACCGCCATTCTGGCACCAACAACCTGGGCCAAGTTCAATAAAACTCAAATCACCTTTTTTCCCCCAAAAAACTGGGTGCTCGGGGTTTTAACTGCAGGGGATTGGGCTTTACCATTTTACATGCCCAAATGCACTGATTTTCCGCCCTGGGGTTGGGTGATTAAAAAATTAAGTGTTTTAAAAGAGCATTTGGGCCCGGGGAACCTAAAAAAAGTGCCGGGGAGGGGTTTTATATTATATGTTTATTGGGGGTTTTCTTTTTTTGGGCCCAGTCATTAAAATTTTTTTTAATGTTCACCCCTTTTAAAATTTCAATCCCCCTGTGGGCCCTCAATTCCATGTCCAAAATTTTTTCATTTGTTTGGGATAGGAAATTTTTAAAATACTCTAAATAATTCAACAAAAGATACCCCGTATCTATTTTACATCACTACCACATCCTGCAAAAAAAGAACCACGTAGTAAGGAATTTCAAATGTATTCATGTTTTATCAGTAACATCACTCTTCCAAGTAAGATGAAAGAGGAAGATTTTTTCAATGAAAAAGGTTTTAAATTCTGCTTCAGGGTCATGAAGCCCCCTTAAGAATGGAAAAAGCTAGACAGGGTAATGGGTAATAATTCCCACACTGCTGAAAAGGGGCTTTTTTTGGGGGTTTCATGTCATAACATAACCCCACTGAAATAATCCCCCTTTATAGAAACAAATAAAAACAAAGCAAAAGCTCACAAATTTTCTATGGTTGATTTCTGAGCTAAACATAATGTCTAATGCCAGTGGGGAAAGCACAGAATTTATTTAAAACAATGAAATAGAAGTGAGGTCAAAAATAAAAACAAAGTTTAAAAAAGGCCGGGGCTTTGGTAAAGAAACACAAATGCTAATAGGGGTGGGTTAAAAACTTAACCATGGCAGGGGGGCCAAAGGGACAGAGGTTCGATTGGGAAATTTTGGTAAAAAAATCAATGTTTCCTTTTTTTACAAATAAACCCTTTTGGATTTTTAAAGGGTCAAGGGCCAAATGTGGATTCTCTGACATATTTGGCACTATTATTATATCTTAGAGGAGTTTTGCCGCAAAGAAAAATTGACGTGGGACGTTTGAAAATTAAATAATAAACATTTTCACCATTCTTTATTATTAAAAAAATTTTGCACCCTTTTTTTGTTTTTGCTCTCCTTTTAAATGACCATTTTTTTTAAAAGCTTTTTTTTCCCCCCCGGGTATTAACCGACCCCGGGCTGGGGGGCTCCTCAGGGGCCTGGGCCCCACATGCTCAGACAAAACACCTCCCCTTCCCCAGGCAGCTACTGAGTGTTCAAAACCCTGGTGTTATCATTTCTACTTCCTTTGGCCCCGTTAAATAATAATTTAAACATGCAAATAAAAAAAAAGAACCCCCCAAAGAGGTCTGGCATTTTATAAAGAAAAAAAAAAAATCCACGGTTTAAAATTTCTAAAAGGGGTTTGAACCAAGGACCCTTTTTGCCCGTAAAGCAAAAAGTTTACCTCTGACTAAAATTGTAGCCCACTTACAAAACCCTATACATAAACAGACATTTTTTTCACTAGAGAGAGGAAAGACCTGGTAATGTCATCCTGCTGGGTCACATGATACGCAATTCAAACTAATCAGACATACCCCCTTCTGAGTACACAGAGCTGAAGAGCAGGATACAGGAGGTATAAAATGAGATTGTGGCAAAACCCCTTTAAGGCATAGGGCCTTAATTATTGCTGCATATGCGGCTGTTTCAGTTTCCAGTCACTGGGTGGCGGGTGCCCATCTCATTTCGTTATGGAGCCCTATGGCAGAGTTCACATATCAGCAGAAATCTGAAGCGACGCCTCGGATTTCTGCGGAGAAATTTATCTTACAGAGGCGTTTGGTTTGGATGCGAGTTAGCCCCATTACAATGGGGTTAACCTGCTCCAGTGCAATCAGACAAGGATCTGCTCAAAAGAATGAACACTATTAAAATCTGTGGTATGGAAAATCCATGCTGTAGTTTACTGTGTGAACTGTGCGGACTGACCATTCAGATGAATGGCTGTTATTTCACAAGAGGAAATATGCATTGAAATCCTAATTAAAATCCTTTGTGTGAACGAACCCCAAGAGCTCTAGTTATGCCCCTGCTAGGAATATAAGAGTATATAAAGTAATTGGATTAAACGGGTGCGCTCAGCAGGCTGTTTTACAGACCCTGCTCTTCACAGCCCGCTTCAGGCTCCCACTTCCTGTTCAGTTCTACAGTGGTGATTGACATTTCAGCTCTGCTTTTCCTAACTGAGCCCATTAGAGGGACACTGGTGATGGAGGGGTTTCAATATCAGGGCAGGAGGCTACAGACCTCTAAAGGGTTAAAGTTTATCATGAACATAGATAAACAAGCTCCTGTGCTGCTGATAAGACACATCGGGGAGTGACCTCACCCTCCCGTCCAGGACTGCTAGAGCAGAGAGGTGGTTGGTAACCTAGGGAAGCTTGTGTATACCATCAGGAGATGAATACTGCTCTAAATCTGACAGGAAGCAAAATAAGAACTGCAATGTACTTGGTAACAATCTTTATTTACCGTTGCCTTCATGTTCAAAGCTTATAATTGTGGCCAGAATACCCATTTAAGGAACACCACAAACCATAGCTAATGGTGTACTACCTACTTTTAATGTATGTCAGCAGAGCAACAGGCGTGGTTATTGTATGTTCCTCCATATGGCCCAGTTATACAGAATTATTCTCACCTAGCACCAATACTAGAGGAGAATAGCGCCACAATAGAGCAATTGACAAAGCAAGACAATTTTTGGGACTGTTGGGTATTGTATGGATTTAAAAGTTTACATTGGTTCAGGAGGGCATTTTTTATACTTATGGGGGCTGTACTACAGCAATGTACAAATCAGAAGTAACAAAAAAGAATATGCCAACAATTAAGCCCAAGAATCTGTGAATTTTACCCTCCAACTTTTCCTAATATTTTACAGCACGTGTCAAACTCAAGGCCCTCATCCCAAAACCAGTCCACCACCTCATTTTATGTGGCTTGTCAGAGCTTAGAACTTCAAACAAGGATGGAGAAGGTCTAGACGCAAAAGGGCCATCTCTCCACTTTCTTGGGAGGATGCAGCCAGCACTCGGCAGAGGTGGTGGCACCAGCACAGGGAGTGCGCTTCATCTTGGATTTGAAGCTCCAGTAGAGGGAGTGGATGCCATCTTGAATTTGGATCTCCAGCTGCACCTCCACAGCAACTCATAGGTGGAGGCACAGCTCAGACAGTCCTACAAAGACCCCCTAACATTGTCCAATTGCTCTTTGAGGGAGCCATAATGCTGATGTGGCCCTCAGTGAAAATAGATTTGATGCCCCTGGTAGAGAGCACACAATACCCATTTCGGGGATACTTCCGGGACATCCAATGCGGCTTCCATTACCGCTTCCACAGGGTTTGACTCCTGAACAGCGCATTTCTTCTTTCAAGCACTGCTATATTCCCTGCGCTGGCAGTTTTGCCTGTTGGCAGTTTTGTAGATCTATGACTGAATATATATTTTTTTCCTGTAGACTTTACTATGATCTTCATCTAAGTTACACTCTGTACAAAATAACTCTTATAGAGAAAACTATACTTTGGCCTCCGATGACCGTTTCGCTACAAGCTGCCAAGTTTTTCCTTGAGGTGAGATCTAACTAATTGCATTTGTGCCCATAGATTGTATACAAGGTCCCAAAAGATGAATTACAACAGTAAGACTTGCCAAGGCTATTAGAAAGACAGTGCACACGTCATGAGTGCTGCTGTAGATGCTTGGCTGCAGCAGTATACCATTTGTGATCTTTAAAAAGAAATAAAAAAAATAATATTTTTTACTTCGCCCCACTCACCAAGACTTTGGCCTCGCATAAGCTTAATCAGCAGTATAGAAAAGTTGAACTCCCTGTATAAACCACTTCCCTAAAGCCGGTCATAATTTTTTGGCTCCTATTGTTTTCCTACTTGCCTTCCAAGAGCCATAGCTTTTTTATTTTCCATCAACATAGACATATGAGGGTTCGTTTGTTTGTAGGGCAAGATATACTTTTTAATGGTTCCATTGGAATTACCATAGAATGTACTGGGAAACTGAAAAATATTGTAAGTGGGGTCAAATATGGAGAAAAGAAATGCACCTGCGCCATGTTTACGGGGGGTTTGTTTTTGTATCATCTATGCTCTGATTTAAATAATAGTTTAGTGTTAAACGAAGTGTTCTATAAAAGTTAAGTTTTAGTAGAACTTCTCGAATTTTTAGAACTCGAACATTTTACTGTTCGTTCGAGTAAAGTTCTCATTGGCCATGCCATTTACAGTTTCGTTTTCAGCGGCTTTCTGCACTTTTGGCGGCCATCCAATCAGTGCAGAGAAGTGTCAAATTCATCATCGCTGAGGTGTAGGGTTCTTATTGGCTGCTAAAATCACATGACCATTTCATACAGTGCCTTGCGAAAGTATTCAGCCCCCTTGAACTTTTCAACCTTTTGCCACACTTCAGGCTTCAAACATAAAGATATAAAATTGTAATTTTTTTGTGACGAATCAACAAGTGGGACACAATTGTGAAGTGGAACGAAATTTATTGGATATTTTAAACTTTAAAAAAATAAATAAAAAAAAAATTATTCGGCCCCTTTACTTTCAGTGCAGCAAACTCTCTCCGGAAGTTCAGTGAGGAGCTCTGATCCAATGTTGTCCTAAATGACTGATGATGATAAATATAATCCACCTGTGTGTAATCAAGTCTCTGTATTAATGAACCTGCTCTGTGATAGTCTCAGGGTTCTGTTTAAAGTGCAGAGAGCATCATGAAGACCAAGGAACACACCAGGCAGGTCCGTGATAGAAGGAAGCCATTTCTCAAAGATATCCATAAAAAAGTCGCCTGGGAGACACCAAACATGTGGAAGAAGGGGCTCTGCTCAGATGAAACCAAAATCCAACTTTTTGGCCACAATGCAAAACTATATGTTTGGCGTAAAAGCAACACGGCTCATCACCCTGAACCCACCATCCCCACTGTCACACATGGTGGTGGCAGCATCATGGTTTGGGCTTTTGTTCAGCAGGGACAGGGAAGATGGTTAAAATTAATGGGAAGATGGATGGAGCCAAATACAGGACCATTCTGGAAGAAAACCTGTTGGAGTCTGCAAAAGACCTGAGACTGGGACGGAGATTTATCTTCCAACAAGACAATGATCCCAAACATAAAGCAAAATCTACAATGGAAGGTTCACAAATAAACGTCTCCAGGTGTTAGAATGGCCAAGTCACAGTCCAGACCTGAATCCAATGGAGAATCTGTGGAAAGAGCTGAAAACTGCTGTTCACAAATGCTCTCCATCCAACCTCACTGAGCTCCAGCTGTTCACAAACGCTCTCCATCCAACCTCACTGAGCTCCAGTTGTTTTCCAAGGAAGAATAATAATAATAATAATCTTTATTTATATAGAGCCAACATATTCCGCAGCACTTTACAATATAGAGGGAATAAGCACAGACAACCAGACATTACATTATAAAAAGCTACGTACAAATCAGACACGCGGTGTGAGGGCCCTGCTCACAAGAGCTTACAATCTATTAGGGTGAATGGGTGAAACAAAGGGTTACAAGTGGTTGGTTTACAATGGTCCAGCCATGTTACATAAAGATGGGGTAGTATACATAAAATGTGGATGAACCTGCCATCCCAACCATACATCTATATACAGATAAGTGCCTGTGGGCGCCAAAGTGCAGGAAGTGACGAATCTGTGACAGAATTTGGGGGGGTTGACAATTAGGGATCTTGAAGGCTTGTCTAAGAAGATTAGTTTTCAGAGTGCACTTAAAACTGTGAGGGTTGTGAGTGTGCCTGATCACATGGGGTAACATGTTCCAGAGAACTGGTGCAATACGTGCAAAATCTTGTAGACGGGCATGGGAGGTTCGGATGAGTGAGGTGTGTAGTCTTAGATCAGTAGCAGAGCGGAGAGAACGGGTAGGGTGGTAGACAGAGATAAGGGAGGAGATGTAGGGAGGAGCAGCACTGTGGAGAGCCTTATGTGTGAGAGTGATGAGTTTATGTTGTATTCTGTACTGAATAGGCAGCCAGTGCAGAGACTGACACAGGGTAGAGGCATCAGTATAGCGGCTGGAAAGAAAGACAAGCCTGGCTGCTGCATTCAGGACAGATTGGAGAGGGGAGAGTTTACAGAGAGGAAGACCAACAAGTAGGGAGTTACAGTAGTCAAGACGAGAATGAATAAGAGCAGTAATGAGAGTTTGAGTTGTTTCCACAGTGAGAAATGGACGGATTCTGGAGATGTTCTTGAGGTGCAGGTAACAGGAGCGGGCAAGGGATTTGATATAGGGGGTGAAGGTCAGATCAGAGTCTAGTATAACCCCCAGACATCGGGCCTGCTGCCTAGGAGTTATGGTGGTGCCACACACTGAGACAGAAAGGGCAGGGTGAGGTCGGTTAGTAGATGGTGGGATGACTAGAAGTTCAGTTTTAGTGAGGTTTAGTTGGAGATAGAGAGAGGACATGATGTCAGAGACAGCAGACAGACAGTCACTGGTGTTCTGTAGCAGAGCAGGAGTGATGTCTCGGGAGGAAGTGTATAGTTGAGTGTCATCCGCATAGAGATGGTACTGGAAGCCAAATCTACTGGTGGTTTGTCAAATGGGGGCTGTGTACAATGAAAAGAGAAGAGGACCTAGAACAGAACCCTGAGGAACCCCAACAGCAAGAGGGAGAGGAGAGAAGGTAGAACTGGAGAATGAGACACTGAAGGAGCGGTCAGAGGTAGGAAGAGAACCAAGAGAGAGCGGTGTCCTGGATACCGATGGCGCGGAGCATGTTGAGGAGGAGGTGGTGATCAAAAGTGTCAAATGCTGCAGAGAGATCCAGAAGAAGCAGCAATGAGTAGTTACCCTGCGATTTTGCTGTCAGGAGGTCATTTGAAACTTTAGAAAGAGCAGTTTCTGTGGAGTGTAGGGTACGGAAACCGGATTGCAGAGGGTCTAGAAGAGAGTTAGCAGAGAGATAGCGGATTAGGCGAGAGTAGACCAAGCGTTCCATGAGTTTGGAGATGAAGGGCAGGTTTGAGACTGGTCGGTAGTTGGCGGCGCAGGAGGGGTCCAGAGAGGGCTTTTTAAGTAAGGGAGTTATAACAGCGTGTTTAAAGTAAGATGGGAAGATCCCAGTGGAGAGAGAGAGGTTACAGATAGCAGTAAGGTGAGAGAGGACAGCTGGAGAAATAGACTGGACGAGGTGGGATGGAATGGGGTCACTAGAGCAAGTGGTGGGGCGAGCAGACAGGAGAAGCCTGGACACTTCTTCTTCTGATGTCGGGTCAAGGGCCGAGAGCAGATTAGAGGATGTGCGGGGAGGGACAGGATGGGTGTTAATTGGGGATTGTGATGTGATGTTTTGCCGGATGCTGTCAGTTTGGTCTCTGAAGTGAGTGGCCAGGTCTTCAGCACAGAGGTCAGTGACCGGGGCCTGAGCTTTGGGCCTGAGGAGGGAGTGGAAGGTATCAAACAGACGTTTTGGGTTGTTGTGTAGTGTTGAGATGAGGGAGGTGAAATATTTTTGTTTGGCACAGTGAAGGGCAGTGTGGTAGGTCCTGAGCCTGAATTTGTAGTGCAGAAAGTCTGCAGGTAGCTTTGACTTTCTCCACAGTCTCTCAGCACACCTGGAACATCGCTGCAGATGGCGAGTCTGAGGCGTGTGCCAAGGCTGCGGGCGTCTGACTCTGGTGGTGCGGTGTGTGAGTGGTGCCAATATGTCCAAGGTGGTAGTGAGAGTTTCATTGTTATGAAGAATGGGCAAGAATTTCAGTCTCTCGATGTGCAAAACTGACAGAGACAAACCCCAAGCGACTTGCAGCTGTAATCGCAGCAAAAAGTGGCGCTACAAAGTATTAACTTAAGGGGGACGAATAATTTTGCACGCCCCACCTTTCAGTTTTTTATTTTTTACAAAAGTTTAAAATATCCAATACATTTTGTTCCACTTCATAATTGAGTCCCACTTGTTGTTGATTCTTCACCAAAAAATTAAAATTTTATATCTTTATGTTTGAAGACTGAAATGTGGCAAAAGGTAGAAAAGTACAAGGGGCCGAATACTTTCGCAAGGCACTGTAGGTAGCGTGCTATTTTTTTCCCCACAGTGCATCGTTATTCTGCAGTTGTGCCAAAAAAACCACATAGATCTGAGGTTGCAGAAACCCAATTTACATGCATCAGATTTCAACTGCAAAATCTTGGTCAATTCCAACATGTGTGAACAAACCTCTAATTTTAGAAATGGAGACAAGTAATAACAAAAATTTTGGAAATTAGGATACATCGTAGATAGAGAAGTATTTACAAGGCTGCACAGTAAGTTTTCCAATGGCAATCATGCTGAATCTAAAACAAAGAAAACAATTTACCATAAAATTTCAATATGAAGAACTCAATTTCTCAGCAGTAAGGACTAGTGCTATATAACAGACATGAATACCGGAAACAGGAGGAAGGCCAGCAATTTGTGAATATTATAGCACAGACAGAAATAGCAAGAAGAGAAAAAGATTCATCCATCGCAGTTTCTCCAGAGGTAATTTTAATTATGAGGAGCTTGCGTCTCTGCAGATTATAGCAAAGTTATTAAAAAAAAATCCTTGTCGCAGTGAATCATTGTCACTGAAATTTGGCGATTACATCAAGGAGACAATATAGTTTAGTTATTTTCTAGATAATACGACTGTCCAATATTAGAAGGTGAAAGAAAATGCTAGATATGGTTTAGTAAACTCATCTCAGAATTTCATGGTCATTTTGTTGCCATGTTTAGTCATAGAACCCCAAGTGAGGATATAACAAGATATCATAGGGCCCCATATGTAAGCTGGGAGAATGTTTGTTTTAATAAATATTTGTGTTGCCTGTGAAACAACAATTCTGGAGCCTCTTCTCTTATAAGGCTGAGTACACGCAGCGTTCTGCGGCGCCTAACTTTGCATGCCACAATTTACCTGCTGTTGAAAGTATGCGCTAGCCAGCACGTACTTTCAACAGCACTACTGCCTGGCTTCCTATTCATTTCAGTATTCCCTGACGTGTAAGCGCCCGAAAGAAGTGACATGTACTGCGCTCCAAGGAATACATAGGTTTAACATAGCACTCAATGAGTGCTGTGATTTTACCGTATTTGCTGGGCATACTTTGGGCATATAACTTGCCAAGGTCGGCCCTGCAAATATGTTGTGTGAACCTACTCTAACTCTGGCCACACAAGTTCACATTGGGACAAATTTATCAACACTGTCTAATACAGGCAGTACCCGGGTTACGAATGGGAAGGGCTGTAGTATGTCTAAAGAATTTGTATGTAAGTCGAACAGGTAGATTTATTAAATCTAATTCCAGCACAAAAGATTTTTTTTTTTTTAGTTTTAGTGCAAGGAAGTGTTTTTACATGTGTTTTGCTGTCTGTGCCCCTGTTAAGAACATTTCACCTCATTTCCACCTTGTGTGCTGTTGTGGCATGCTGGAACTTGTCATTCCACAGCTACTATCTGCTGTGGAACATGGAACTACAAGTGAAAGCATGCCCCGTAAGTCTATGTTTGTAACTAGGGGACAGATGTAAGTCAGAACGGTTTAAGTCGTGGACTGCCTATGCTTAGACGGTGTATACCTAGTCTACACAGTCTTATAATGTGTTGCATTTATCATTGTGTTGATAAATCTGGCGCATGTTTAGGGTATGTCCACACGGCTTATTGCATGGTGCATATAGTACGGCAGCCCGCCGGCCCCATAGACATTCATTATTCACGGCGCATATACGCATAATAATAGGATATATCCTCACTAATTCGTAGAAACAATAATAGGCATGTCACTTATCTCCCCCCGCGGCATATTGTGCGAGCGGGGGGAGGAGACGTAATCCATAGTTCTCTATGAGACCTGTGGATTACCATAATGACTGGGACGTATCTTGCCCTGTATTTTGCGCAGTACGGCACGAAATACGGGGCGAGATACATCCCATTTTAAGCCGTGTGAACATAGCCTTAGACAGTCAAGTCTAAGTTTACACCTCATATTAGTTGCCTTACTTTATGTCACTAACTATGGCAAAATGTTGATGCTTTTTTTTGCCACAGGGCATTGCATACTACAGCGCACCCTTTTAACAAGGCCACTCCCCTTTGGACGAACGAGTGTCTACAAACTATCTAAAACACATAATAAATGTAGTGTAGCGCATGAACACCAGTATTATTTGGTGAAAACTGCACAAGAATTCTGGCGCAATTACCATAATAAATGTGTCTGTTGGATTTGTGGTGATAGCAGAGCCCCAAAGAGGATGATCTCTATTGCCCATGCTGTAATCCAATCCAGCATTGTGATCGGTTTTGCACTGTCCTGTAAAAAAAAACACTAAGAAATGAAACCTTTATGGTAATTGGACATCAGAGAAACAAACGACTTCTATGATCATACACTGCTCTGCAAAGAATCAGTCACCTCAATTTATCCAGGCAGTCAAGCACAATGGTTATTCCCTGCAGCTTTAACCGTTTTCCTAATAAGTGTCAGAAACCTGCTCCGTGTCCATTATTTACACATAATTAATCCAAACTTGTGTGCAGTTACCTTCTGCAGGCTAAAACACAGAATTGTTTTGGTTTATTTACCTGGCCGGTAAGCAATCTTCCTTGACAACAGATATGCTTGTGGGTGTGCAGTATATGCAGAACAGGTAAAGGCAGCTGATGGTCAGCTCTGCAGGAATGAGTAGTTACTAAAATGTCTCGTGGATCTAAAGGACAAGCGGGAACTATAAGGGCATGTTCACAAAGCGTTTTTGGATGCAATTTCGGGTCCGTGTTGAACCCAAAAATCGTATCCAAAAACGTAGCGGCGATCGGATCCAACACATAGCTGCGTGTTTGGGTCCGTGTTGGATGCAGCAGGATCACACTCTATAGTTTATGAAAGGGCGCATGCTCCGTCATTCAGACCAAGAATTGACAAGTCAGTTCTTGGAACGGATCCGAAAGACGGATCGGACAGACGCGATGCAAACACGCATCGGCGATCGCTCATGTGAATGCCGATACGTGTTTACATTGCGAGCAGTGTAAAACACACTGCTCATTGTCAGATGCGTGTTTGGGTCCGTCTAGACCAGGCATCCTCAAACTGCGGCCCTCCAGTTGTTGGTAAACTACAACTCCCATCCTTCCCACTGTTATAGATTATATAAATGCATGATGGGAGTTGTAGTTTCCCAAAAGCTGGAGGGCCGCAGTTTGAGGATGCCTGGTCTAGACGGACCCAAATACGCATCCAAAAGCCTGTGTTCACACAGACCCAACACGCCGTGTGAACATACTCTAATGCTCAGAAGATAATCTGCAAATGATGAGGAAGGTGTGATCAGTGGGTGGTTTCAGTCCAGTACAGGAGGTTAAGTCCCCATTCTATACATGCCGTAAGACCTGCACGTGGTGTCAAACCTTTTAAGATAAGCCGCTGTTTACAGAGACAAATCCGCAAAATTTGCTGCAGGCATCTTGTGGATTGCACTGAAGTTTTTTATGGAAAATTTCTGCAGCAAATTAACTGCACTTGGACTTACCCTAATGCTAAGTCTAAACGTCCGAAAGTCGTCCGTTTTTTTTCCCGATGCACGACCGTGGCTTTTGTCACATTTTGCACACAAAAAACACGATCGGTTCTTGTTTTTTTTCCCATTGGCCAATACAACTGATTGTATGGAAAGACACTGAAAAAAATCAAAAAGTAGGCGTATTATACTTGTTGCTAAATACGCCGGCGCCAAAAGACAAGCGGAGAAAAAATGACCTGTGTAGACTACAGGTCATTTTTTTCCATTAGAGTCTATGGGCTGGCTGATCATATTTTCAGCAGTTTTAGAGTCCTAAAACCGCTGAAAAAAGTTTTTCTACGCCGTGTAGACATTAGCGCTATCTCCCCATGTATTATACTGTGGCTTTTCTGCATACTGGTGTGAACAGGTATTAATTCCATGTGTAGTTTGCAGTTTATCATCATCTAAGGCCGTGTTCACACGGCTTATTCACGGCGGATTTGTGAGCCGCATTGCGCTCACAAATCAGTCGTGAATAAGGGGCGGGGCGGGGCCGGAGCGCGGCGGGGGCGCCGCTCCCCGGTCCCATAGACTGTCGTTATCTACAGCGCGTCCGCGCCGTAAATAATGTGCATGTCACTTTCTCCCCCCGCGGCGGATTTGCCGAGTGGGGAGGAGCGACGGAATCCACTGTTCTCTATGAGAGCTGTGGATTACCATAATAACTCCGACGGATTGGCGCCGTACTGCAGCGCAAATCCGGCGCGGAGTACGACGCCAATCCGCGGACAAATAAGCCGTGTGAACGAGGCCTAATTGTCCCCCTAGTGGATGGGTGTGTGAGCTACTGCTCAGAAATTACCTGCACCTGTTTATCTTTCCCAAGTAGCACAGGGGCCTGTGCTGCCTCCTACTGGGTTCAGTCTCTAGTCCAGCCATTGGGCTGTAAGTATGGCCTTTGGTGTATGTCGTGTAGACATAGCCCAAGGTCATAACAGAGGGCAGTGTTTAGCCCGATATGCGTCAGGCACTTGCTATCCTGTTTTCCATGTGGATATTGCTTAATAAATTACTGGATCTTATTCTGAAAGGTTGGATCTCCTTTTCATATACCCTATGGTTATGTTCACACGAGACGGATCTGCTGCAGATTTTGGGATGGACTTGGTCTCGAATTAGTTGTGGATTTGTCTAGATTGACTTCAAAAGGAGAAGGCGACTTCTGCAAAGTTTATTTGCAGATTTTGCCTTCTCAACATGAAGTCTGTGTACAAAAAGTTGCAGTAAAATCCATTTTAAATCTGCAACCAAATCCACACCAAAATCTGCAGTAGGTAAACACATAATAAGGTTGAATGCACAAAATGCCACCAAACCAACATATTCACACGTGGTTGCTGGAAACTAGACAGATTTATTAAACGGCAATGAGCAAGTCAATCTATAAGGCCCTGTTCAAATGACGGATTTGAACGCGGTTACGGCCGCGGGTTCCGACGCGGTTTCTGCGACCAAAACCACTTCCAAATCGCGTCCAGTTTATTAACATGGTTTCCTATGGGAAACAGTGTTAATAATCACACGCCGCGGGTTTGGCTGCGGGTGTCGCCGCGGTTTTCCCCCTGCCTATTAATTTGCATGGGGGCAAACCCTCGCTGCAGGCCGCGCCCCAAACCACGCCGCGACCACGGGCAGCGCCCGCGTCGGGAGACGCGAGTTTGCGGCGAGGTTAGGATGAGGATTTGGCTGCAGGGAACGCGGCCAAAGCCGCCGTGTGAACATGCCCTAATAGATCTACCGGGAACCGTTCTGTGAAATGTCTCCACTTCAACACCCTCTATGATGGCTCGACTGCGGGACGAGAGTCTCCCTCTCCATCCGAACACTCTAAAGGCTTGTTTTGGGCACGGATTGCAGCCGTATTGCGTGCCGTACTGTGCTGCAAAAGGCTGGAATCCGTCCCAGCCATTACGGTAATCCACAGTTCTCATAGAGAACTATGGATTCCGACTTTCCACACCACTTGGCGAATCCGCCGGCCGGGGAGAAAGTGACATGCACGCCGTGGATAATGCATTTCTATGGGGCCGGCGGGCAGCGCCCCCGCCCCTTATTCAAGCCGTAATTGCGGGCGAAATCCGTCCGCAATTACGGCTTGAATAAGCCGTGTGAACCAGCACTAACTCTCCAGCTTGCGGTAAACCTCACACCTCTCACCACCCCCTTGTTCTCCCTGTGGTCTCAAAACCAATTCTTCACCTACAGTTTCCTGGCCTTTTCCTCTTCTAATTCCTCTCTCCATTGCTCTTGTGATATCTAGTGGTGTCACCTCAAACTACTGGCTCCTTCCTTACACTCTTAATGGTAAAAGTTTGTCAGTAAGAAAGATACCATAAACAAGCACCTGTGCTGGTGATAAGACACAGCAGGGAGTGACCTCACCATCCCGGTCAAGGATGTTAGAGCAGTAAAAGGTGGTCAGTAATCTACGAAACAAATTGTAAACAAGTAGGAGATGCGAACTGCTCTAATTTAAAAAGATAGCAAAATCAAAACAGCAATGTATTTGGTAACAGTTTTTATTTACCTGTGCCTACTTTTTAAATCTAATCCATGTTGTGTAAATACACTTTAAATTTAAAAAATGAGGCCTCTAGTTTTAAATCTATTCCTGGTTTTGGTCCCAAAAACTGCATCTAAAAACCTGAGCATGAGAACACATCCTAAGCATCAGATTATACTAGGAGAATAATCAGGACGGTTTATACAATGCAGATCCCTACAGGGTCATAGTGTAGGATTAATTCATCTATAGATCAAAAAGCTGCTCCAACATCAATAAAGAAGCGGAGCGCGCAGTACAATGCCGCTGCGCCATCAGGTACCGTCACTTTATTGCTGCCAATTGACCACATGACAATGTATAAAAGAAATAAAAGCTGTAGTGTCTCGGAGCAGCAGGTGTGCTTAATACAGAAGTGGCCATAATCAGCTTTCCTACTGAGCACAACTATGCAGGAGGCCAGCATGACTGTATACAGGGCTTATAGGGCACGCTTTCTTTTACCAAAAACATTGACCACGAATTTCTAGCATTTATACTGTGGGAAAAGCAGACAATACACAGTATAGGGCCTCATGGACGGGCAGAGCCATGTGCAGGAGGTTGTACGGTGGCGTGTCAAGTCCCCTGTGGCTATCATTTCTGTACAATGTTTTATAGGAGCCTTTTGAGCTACATGGGTTAGTCTGAAATATGTCCACGTGGTTTCAATGTATTCATGTCAATAGGGAAAACCTGTAACAAAAGAAGCATGTGGAAGTTTTTTCTACTCCCACTGACATTTAGGTAACATTTGGAGGCTACAATTTTCCATCTGTGCGCAGTGCATGTGGATTTTACCTGGATTTTTCACCCTTTTGCAATGTAAAAGGTGAAATTCATGGCGAATATACAACATATAGGGAAAGAGGTGAAATGAAAAATCTGCCTTATGCTCAAAAAATATTTAGGCAAATTTACTTCAAGGGAATGTGTCATCAAAAAATGAGTCATTGTTTAAGTCCCATTTTTATGTTAAACACATTTTTAAGGAATATTTGTTTTTGTTTTTTTTCATATCACTTTCAATATTTTTTAATAATTCTTAAGTCCTGCAGTTTTCACTTTGGCCACTAGGCCTTGTTTGCACTGCTTTAACAGCAGTCAGAGAGATGCTTTACAGTAGCTTCATGCACATAGTAGGCTTAAGACTGACTCAGTCCCATTGACTTCTATAGGAGCGTTTTCAAGTCATGCTCTGTGACCTGCGAAGAAATCAGTGTGCAGGGAGGTGAAAGGGTGAACTGTGACTATCTCCTCTTGTGACTGGTGGATCCTGTGTTATCTATTCACACTGGTGTCTCCTTTCAGTTTGACCCTCTTTTCGCAGATAATGAGCAGACAACTGAGAATCTTTCTCTACAGAACAGGAAGTGTCAGACTATTATTAGGCTTAGTGGCCAAAATGAAAACTGCAGGACTTAAGAATTATTAAAAAAACATTGAAAGTGATATGGAAAATTAAAAGAAACATAACCAAAAATTCTTAAAAAATGTGTTGAACATAACAATGTGAGTTAAACAAGAAGTCATTTTTGATGACACATTCACTTTAAGAGATGCTACTTGGGATGGTTGTTGGCAATAGGAAACAGGGGAGACCAAAGGCCCATTGGTTGGATAGCATCGAAAATGACATGAGAATGAACATCGAACAACTAAAAGGTGATGTGGAAAACAGGAAATCATGGCTAGAAGTGGCCTACAGAGAATGCAGGGGTCGGGCATGGATAGAAAAGAAAATACTTTGTGTAAACTTGGATTAGACAACATACAAATGTTCCAGATTTACATAAATGCACCATTTGATAAATAACTAATCTGAACAGGTTTATACACTTGTCAATGAAGTGTCTAAAATAATTAATAACTGTACGTCATGTACGCCAGAAATTTGCTGCAAATTTTCCCAGAATCCTGATGCAATTGCCATAGTAATGGTGCCCAGTGCTTTTTTTTTCATTTTCCTTGTGTGTAAATAGGGCTTAAATATAAGCATTTTTGCATTTTGCTATAATTTGCTGCAGAATTTCTAGAGGGAATCTGCAGCCAAATTCAGTAGCAAATTTAATGTGCCTAAATATACCCTAATACGTCCCTTCTTTACGGCTCCAGTTTCATTTAAAGGCAGATTGTACACGCCTCGTGTGACATGTTCCATCAGAAATCATACAACAGTGATATTTTATTCTAAAAACATTGCTTCTAGGGTAAAATAGATCACATAAAAGAGCGGCCATGATAATGTGGTACATGGAGTCCTGTGCATGTGGCCTAATAACCTACCATCAGCCAAGACCAGAAACTGACAGACATAGTCCTACTCATATACGTTCCTATGATCGCCTAGATTCTTAGATATTCTGGTACCTGTCAGTTCCCAGGAACACGGCTGCCTTATATAATTTTATGTCCCCATAAAGCTGAAGCCTCTGAGCCCATTACCAGTTCCTATCTTGTACTACAATGTTTCCCCGCAAAAAAAGACAGCGTCTCATATTAATTTTTGCTCCTAAAGATGCACTATGTCTTATTTTCAGGGGATGTCTTATTTTTCCACAAATAAATGATAGCATGCTATACTAGTGTGTGTGTTATGTGTGTATGTATGTATGTATGTATGTATGTAATATATATATATATCTATATATATATATTATATATATATATATATATATATATATATACATATATATATATATACACATATATATGTATACATACACATACACTCACCGGCCACTTTATTAGGTACACCTGTCCAACTGCTCGTTAACACTTAATTTCTAATCAGCCAATCACATGGCGGCAACTCAGTGCATTTAGGCATGTAGACATGGTCAAGACAATCTCCGCAGTTCAAACCGAGATCAGTATGGGGAAGAAAGGTGATTTGAGTGCCTTTGAACGTGGCATGGTTGTTGGTGCCAGAAGGGCTGGTCTGAGTATTTCAGAAACTGCTGATCTCCTGGGATTTTCACGCACAACCATCTCATTAGGGTTTACAGAGAATGGTCGAAAAAGAAAAAACATCCAGTGAGCGGCAGTCCTGTGGGCGGAAATGCCTTGTTGATGCCAGGGTCAAAGGAGAATGGGCAGACTGGTTCGAGCTGATAGAAAGCAACAGTGACTCGAATAGCACCCGTTACAACCAAGGTAGGCAGAAGAGCATCTCTGAACGCACAGTACGGCCAACTTTGAGGCAGATGGGCTACAGCAGCAGAAGACCACAACGGGGTGCCACTCCTTTCAGCTAAGATACAGGAAATCTGAGGCTCCAATTTGCCCAAGCTCATCGAAAATTGGACAGTAGAAGATTGGAAAAACGTTGGCTGGTCTGCTGAGTGTCTCGATTTCTGCTGCGATCATTCGGATGGTAGGGTCAGAATTTGGCGGTCAACAACATGAAGCATGGATCCATCCTGCCTTGTATCACGGTTCAGGCTGGTGGTGGTGGTGTCATGGTGTGGGGAATATTTTCTTGGCACTCTTTGGGCACCTTAGTACCATATTGAGCATCGTTGCAACGCCACAGCCTACCTGAGTATTGTTGCTGACCATGTCCATCCCTTTATGACCACAATGTATCCCAACATCTGATGGCTACTTTCAGCAGGATTAATGCGCCATGTCATTAAAGCTGGAATCATCTCAGACTGGTTTCTTGAACATGACAATGAGTTCACTGTACTATTTGGCCTCCACAAGTCACCAGATCTCAATCCAATAGAGATCTTTGGGATGTGGTGGAACGGGAGATTCATGGATGTGCAGCCAACAAATCTGCGGCAACTGTGTGTGTTCCATCATGTCAATATGGACCAAAATCTCTGAGGAATGCTTCCAGCACCTTGTGAATCTATGCCACGAAGAATTGAGGCAGTTCTGAAGGCAAAAAGGGGTCCAACCCGTTACTAGCATGGTGTACCTAATAAAGTGGCCGGTGAGTGTATATATACACACATATACATATATCTTAAAGTTTAGAGTCACAAACCATAGGATATATGTATGTAAAGGAAATTTTATGGCAGCGCAGTGACTTATCTCAAAGGATGGCAATGTGACATGCTGGGGACTTTTAGAACTAGAAATCCCCGCATGCCCATCGCCATCCTGTGAGATGTGTGTGTTAGTATCATTGCTCTGTTCTCCCCCCTCTTCCCTCTATTACTTACATGTACTTTCTGTATCCTGTCCTGGGATGTTCGGGACCTATGGTGACATCACAGTCACACGACCTCCCTGTACAGGTCCTTCAACACTCTAAGACAGTATGTCCCAGGGCCGTTTCTCGGGTTGAGCGGAGCTTGGGAACACCCGCCTCCCCCTCCCCCCACCTTTCTCTCTGCCCACCCTTAGAGACGGTCCTGTGTATGGGGAGCTGCAGCAATGACTTCCGCTATGTCTTATTTTCGGGGGTTGCCTTATATTAGGGAATTCAACAAAATCTCTGCTATGTCTTACTTTCGGGGGAGTCTTATTTTTGGAGAAACATGGTATATCAGTGGGCCCCTTTTTTTTTATAGCATACGATCAGGGCCCTTGATAAAAGTAATGCCAGTACTATTCCAATGGCGCCTATGCTCAAGAATACCAGAATTTCACTGGATTTCGCTTAAAGGTGTGTCCCCAAAATGCACTTTGATGGCAAGAAGACCTGAATCCAATTGAGAATCTGTGGAAAGAGCTGAAAACTGATGTTCACAAACACTCTCCATCCAACCTCACTGAGCTCCAGCTGTGCGCCAAGGAAGAATGGGCAAGAATTTCAGTCTATCGATGTGTAAAACTGATAGAGACATCCCCCAAGCGACTTGCAGCTGGAATTGCAGCAAAAGGTGGCGCTGCAAAGTACTAAGGGGGCCGAATAATATTACACACTTTTCAGTTTTTTTATTTTTTACAAAAGTTTAAAATGTCCAATACATTTCGTTCCACTTCATAATTGTGTTCCACTTGTTGATTCTTCACAAAAAAAATTAAAATTTTATATCTTTATGTTTGAAGCCTGAAATGTGGCAAAAGGTTGAAAAGCTCAAGGGGGCCGAATACTTTCGCCAGGCACTGTATCTCGTTACCAGGTCCATAAAAATCTCAGCTCAGAATGGAAAGCCAGTCACGATTGTGCATGACTCTCCATTCTGTTCTATGGAAATTCTGAATATAATTGAGTGCTGCGAAACCCCCCTAAAGAACAGAATGGAGAGTTGTGCGCAAGTGTGACTGGCTCTCTATTCTGGTCCGAGACTTACAGGGGCACTTCCCAGAAATGGGTGTGGGATGTACACTTCGATTAAGCATCTGGGTCCATTACCAGTTCCTATCTTGTACTATATGGGTGCGGGACCCTCCCTTTTGTGGCATATACTATCAATATGTCATCAAAGTGCATGGTGGAAAGACCACTTTTAGCCACTATTGATATTGTTTTGTAAGGAACATCTAGCAATTCCTCGCCTTTTTTCTATTGCTTTTGAAGAAATTGGGATTAACCAAAAATAACATTTACTTTGCATACCAATTTATGACTAAGTGAGAAATAATAAGAAGTTAGCCAGAACAAATATTAAAAATATAAAAAAAAAAAAAGTCACATCCATCAGACAAATCAAAGGCATTTTTATGAAAATATTAAATGTGCATCGACTGGGAGGAAACTGTGAGATGTGTGTACTCACTGCAGCTACATAGGAGATCTTTTTGATGGGGTCACGGAAATCAAATCAAATAAATCTGAGGATTGAGCTTTTATTTATTTCCATCAGCTCAGTCTCCTCGGATAATAAGATTATTTACCTCGTCATCTGTAGAGTAGCACAGCAGACAAGAGTTAATTTAGGCAGATGGTTCTGGAAGGCTATATAAGGTTACTAATAAAGTGTCTCTGTGAAGTAATAACTCATGGAACTACATGAGAAATCCTATCTGCATCAACACATTTCAAATGTCAGAGAACAATCAATACCAATATGTCAGAAATCAATCTAAATAATGTATTTTTTTATCTGTATAAAGTCTACAAGGGTGACCACACCATAAAGGTAGGTTCAGATCAGAGGTTTAACTGAAAAGGGTTCTCTCACTGCAATGATTAGCTTTCTACATGCAGGGAAAACTAAATGAAGATTATTATCAAATACATTGCTTTTTTATTTCGCTTTGTTAGGGAGAAAAGAGAAATTTTCTCTCCCCCAAGTGGCAAACGGTAGCAATAGCAGACACTCGTTTCAAATTAGTAGCAGAATTTATAAAACTCCAAACCGGTACAAGTTCGTTGCTTGCGTTTTTGCTGGCACACGTCCATAGTAAGCGGCAGCAAAGTGTTCATTTTAACAGCATCACATTGCACATGCATAGCCTGGCTTCTCCATCTTGGAGCAGTCACATCACATCACGCAGGCGGGCGAGGCGTGAAGGGTTTGCTCCAAGATGGAGAAGCCAGGCTATGCATGTGCAATGTGCAATGTGCAATGTGCAATGCATGAACACTTTGCTGCCGCTTACTATAGATGTGTGCCAGCGGAAAAAAAGGAAGTAACGAACTTGTACCAGTTTGGAGTTTTAGAAGTAGAAGACTTTTAATAAATTATGCTACTAATTTGAAACGAGTATCTGCTATTGCTACTGTTTGCCGAATAGAAGGGTGGTTGAGGAGCCCCCGTTGAGAAGATTATATATGATACGGCTGAAAATCTTCGTTACTACCAAGTGATTGACTCTCTCCCAAGTGCACATAAGTTCCTCTTAGTTACCGACCACCTCTCTCTCCTCTTTCTTATCTGATTAGCTGGAAGTTGCTGTCCGTCCATGCTGATGTTGCTGTCTGTCTCTGCTGTGTGTAATATCTAGGAACGGAGCTTTGTCTGTTTAAGATAATGACAGATTTTCACTCCTTAGAGCTCTGTAGTCTTATATTCTACAGATTATAGATCTCCTGCAGTCATTTCACTGTAACAGGAATAATTAGGACAGTGGATCACTGCAAAGTGCGCCTCTCCAGCTGGTGGGAAACTACAACTCCTATCATGCCCACTGATTATATAAATGCATGATGGGAGTTGTAGCCTCCCAACAGCTGGAGAGCCACATTCATATGTAATTCATGATAATATTAACAACTCTTACTTAATAGCAAACTGCTTGGGGAGTATCACATTAAAGGGGATGTATCGCTTCCTTAGTTCGACCGATTCACACTGCTCTCAACTTCTCAACTCTGGAAATGCAGGGACGTTTCTTCCCCTCCCAGCTGGGTGACATCATCCCCCCTTCACTGTTCATGCTGGCTCCCGAGACTCCACGCCCCCCTCCCACCCCCCCTCTGAGTCCACATGTCACTGTGTCTCTCCCTGCAGTCTTATTTTGTAAGAGCTGTATACATACCACAGGCTGCATTCAATCTAGACTGAACAACTGAACTCTTCTCCTCTCACAGCTGGAGATGCTCTATGAACGGCACAGATCTCGCTTCTATGCAGGAGAGTTAGGCACTGGGACAAAACTGTTATGTTTTCTCATTGTAGAATCTGTTGCAGTCTGTTTCTGCTGGGTGTGGAGAGAGAAAATGCTACGGCCCCCAACGCTGAGTCAGGCAGGGATCGACACAAATTGTGCTATTTCCTGATTGTGTAAGCCCTTCAGTGTAATTCTGTTTCTTCTGCCTGTATAAAGTGAAAATGTGACGGTCCCTTACTCTTAGTGAGAGACACAGCTCCATGAATATGACGTGGGGGGAGGAGGGGGTACAGAATGTAAATGAGCTCTCATCTGGTGAAATGCAAGGAGGAAGGATCCATAGGGATTCGACCAGGACTGGATATCAGTGTAAACAAAAACACAAGATAAGGAATACTGTGAATACAAGACAGCTTTGCTAATGACATCCAATTGCAAAGTTGCTTGTTTTCACTGTCCCCTTATTCTGAAGACCATTTAATGAAATGATAAAACCCCTTTAAATATATGCAGAGATTATAAAATCCAGTTAGATAATGTCAATAGTTTAATTTTTTTTCATCCATTTGCCCTATATGGTTCCCTTCTATTTCACATGTAATTGCTTCTTACAGAGGAGTAATTGACTGCTGACTCTCTAGTCCTCCCTTTTTAATGATAACACAAGAACATGGAATTATAGTTCTACAATCTTGGTAATAAACTGTAGACACAATGCATTTCTCTTTAATGTCTGACAGAAAAAGTCCTGTTAAAAGCTCCCTATGCCCTCTCTCTTTTTCTTTGCCTACTGGAAATATTTAAAAGTGAATGTGCCATAATAGTCATTACAGGACATTAGCCTTGTTCTAGGACTCTGTCTTTCAGCGTGCGAGTCAGTAGTTCACTATTATTCTAAAGCAAACCCATCACACCAGGTTATATGAACTAAAGGCCTGTTTTATATAGTGATCAGGCTCAATGTATTCACACAAATCTCGTTGGACACAGATTTCAGCATGGATTGCGCATCGGAATCTGCATCAAATCCAACGACGATCTGCTTCCTATGTATGTAAACGGAGTGTCTGTTCACATAAAATAGGAAATTTCCATGCAGACAATTGCTAAGGCAGAAGTAAGTGCCATGTGGGAACATAGAGAGTTAGCCTTTTGTTAAAGGTGGCACAGAAAAGTCTAAAAACTGTCTAAGACACATAATATGGTGTAAATAATGCTTTTCAGAATTTAAGTAAAATTGTGCCCTGAATTTTGGCACAATCATCATAGTAATTGTGCTGTGTGCTTTTGTATTTAAAGGGGTTTTGCCACGAAGTAAAATTGACGGGGGAAGCTTGCAAATGAAATAAACATTTTCACCATTCATTATAATTAAAAATTCTGCACCGTTTTTGTCTTAGCTGCTCCTTTAGTGAGCCATTGTTTACAGCTCGTCTCCAGGGGATACGACCAGGGCTTAGAGCTCCTCAGTCCTGGTCCCCACATGCTCAGAATCCCCTTCTCCTCTAAAGGCAGCTACTGAGTGTTCAAACCCCAGGTGCTGTCATTCTACTCCCGTCCTCTGTATTCCTTAGTAATTAGTTAAACAGTGCAAATAAATAAAAAAGAAACCTCAATGAGGTCTGTGCATTGATAAAGAGAAAAAAAAAAAAATCCCAACGTTTGGTTCCTGCAGGGATTTGAACCTAGGTCCCTTGTCCTGGAGGCAAAAGCTTTACTTCTCAGCTACTCACAATGCTTTATATAAACAGACCTTTCTTGGACTACAGAGAGGAAAGGTCTGGTGATGTCATCCTGCTGGGTCACATCATATGCAATTCAAACAAACCACACACGCCCCCTTCTGAGCACACAGAGCTGAAGAGCTGGATGCAGGAGGTATGAAATGAAATCGTGGCAAAACCCCTTTAAATACCTCTCGGCTCCAACCCCCCCCCCCCCCCCCCACACCTAAATACCTTATTTTTTCAAAATTGTATATTTTTTAGGGTATGTTCACACAGCGTAATTGTGGGGCGCATTATGGTGCGTATTTGCGCTTCATTACACCCGAAATGTGCCCCGCAATTATGGTAATTCATAGCTCTCAGAGAGCTATTAATTATGTCCGTCTCCCCTGGCGTACAATACACGTGCATTGTACATCGGGAGAGAGAAGTGACATGTCACTTCTTCGCGGTGCTTACGTGCTGTGGATAGTTACTATGGATGGGATCGGCCCACTCCCTTGCATTTTAGAAGTACGCACTGACCGGCACGTACTTCTAAAATACCCATCATATTGTGGCGCGTACAGTACGCATCACAATACACCTTGTGAACATACCCTAAAACTACTAACCCAAAATTATTCTTATCCAAAGCTTTATTGTGAAAAATAGCCAGATGCATTTTGTAAGCACATCTCAAATGCAAAAATAACCCCCAAAAAAACTCAACATGAGCACCAGCCTTTTGGTTCAGTATTTTGTTGTAAAGTAGGTATCCTCAAACTGCGGCTTTCCAGCTGTTGGGAAACTACAACGCCCATCATTCCCACTGTTCTAGATTATATAAATGCATGATGGGAGTTGTAGTTTCCCAACAGCTGGAGGGCCGCAGTTTGAGGATGCCTGCAAAAGGATAAGGGTGTCAAGCAAAGCCTGACAGCTGCCAAAAACGATTGTGACGGATGCATGTCGTCTTCAACTTCATGCCTGTTGCACACTGCCGCTGCTAATATTCCTCCACAATGGGGGGACGTACCTCTTCCAATCATAGACAAACTTGTTTAACTCTACCAGATTTTTCGAGCTTGCCCTGGTCCATCCTGTCACTCCAAAGCACATTTGGAGGTTCACCCTTTGAATAGATGGGGACATAATTATAGGACTGTCATTAGGAAGGCAGAGGGACATTCAGGCCTAAGAGGTGTCTGGAAAGGGCTTAGAATCCCCTTGATTTTCTTCGGTTTGACAGACGGACTGAAAGTCTTGCATTGCCGAGTGGAAAGTTGTGTCATGCCGGCTGCGTGAACTCCGCAATGGCGCGTGTAATCAGGACACATTGATCAGGATACAAGTGCAGAAGCAGCGAGCACGCGCGTGGCCATTATTCCTGGCAGAATTTTGCAGCAGGAGGACAATTAGCACAATTATTGCCTGTAGATAAAAATAAATAAACTGTAACCTCCCTCCTTCCCTCCACATCCAGATGGAGATTTCGACTGATACGCAGCAGTACTGAGACAGCTGAGATATGCTAGAGCGCTGCCAACTTACTTCACTCGTTTTCTTCTTTATCCAAAAATGGGATTGGCACAGGCTGCTCTTGGCGAGGGGCTATTCTGTGTCCTCGAATGCCCCCCCAGTGTGTATGCGAAGCGTTGACCAAAAACCACCTAGCATTTACCGACTAAATTACTGTATGTAATTCACAGGACTAAATAGTTAATGAATGCATGTAAATGTAATGTGACGTCTGTATGAGGAGTCCATTAAATTTTCACGATATCCCCTGTCCTGGTTCACCGAGAAGCCAACGACAAACAACAGCAACAGGGATAAAGTAACTTTTTACAACATCTATGAGGGCAATGCAAGCCGGGATACAAAGCAGGGCCAGAACACCACCTGCCAAGCGTGGTCATCACAGTCAGTAGAAATACAGGGGCACATTTATCAAGGCAATTTCCCCAGACACAATTTTCACCCATATTGAGGTCGTACCTGCTTCACACTACATTTATTATGTGTTTTAGACAGTTTCTAGACACTTCTGCGCCTTAGTCGTTAAAGGGGGGAGTTCTTAGTAAAGGGGTGTAACTCACACACACGTAACAGGCCTCATTGGGGCACCAAAATTTTGCCATAGTTAGTGGCATAAAAGTAAGTCGACTTAAAGGGGTTGTCTCACTACATTGATTCATCTTACCTCAGTCCTGTTTTCGTGGTTTCACTTTGAATTCAGGGGCATGTTTATTGGCATCTACTAGGCTTCAGTAGAAACCAGGTCTGTAGCTATAGCAACCAGTGCTGGCAGCCTATCAGGATAGATCAAACAGGTCTGTAGCTATAGCTACTTAAGGAGCTGATGCAGCCCATACAAGAGGTGATATCTCAGAATAGGTAGGACACGGTTCATTAAGTGACTTGTTTTTGCAAGATCTTTAACATAAAAAGCAATCCTTGTAGTGAGACAACCCCTTTAATAGTGGTACAAAGTTAGACTAGACAGTTTTAACCCGAACCAGATACAATGCGACATGTTTATCACAGTGTTCATGAAAGAATGTCTGGTCCAACGTAAAACGGTCTTACAGGTAGACACTATTGATAAATCTTCCCCATAATAAAAGCTTCCACAACTGTTGTGTGTCCAACACCATTGCAAAAGGACCAGAATACAGCTAATACCTAGTTAATAGAAGTCCATGGAAATTGCACAAAGTGGCAACATTTCTGTTCATTTATATGGGAAAAAAAAGGAAAGCTCATAAACTAGAATCAAGAAACTAAAACGTCATAAAACATGGTAAAACTTGCTGGTAATGGATTGTGGCTCTTCCACTTCTTTCTATGGAAAACTGCACATTTTCATTTATCATAATGATCTTCCGCAGCCACCTTCTCCTCTGCATTATCATGCCTCCTCTCTTCCTCATCATTCCCCCCCTTCCTCCACATTCCGCTCCTCTTTCTCCTCATCCTGCCCCTATTTCATTTCCTCTTCCCCCTCCTTCCTCCACCTCTTCCTCTTTAATCTTTTCTCCTCCACAACTTCCTCATACTCCCAGTTCTTCCTGCCCCTCTTTCTCCTCCTCCACATCATGATCATCATCAGTGCCCTCCATTTACCCCTCTTCATCCTCTACATCTGCATAATCTTCCTCATACTCCTGATCATCCTCTCACTTATCATTCCAATTCCTCCCCTTTCTCCACATCATCCTCCTCATCATAATCATCCTCATCATTCCCTTATCCTTCCAATTCCTTCACCCTTTCTCCTCATCATTCTCCACATCATAGTCCTCATCCTCCTCATTACCCTCCCTTTACCTCTCTTCATCCTCATGCTCCTCGTCATCCATATAGCAGCTTTATGCAACATTTTACAATGCAGAGGCTACAGATGAGATACAACATTGCACTTAAAAGCTCAATAAATCTAAATAAATCAAATTTGCTGCGGTTTTCAGAAGTGGTTCTATGTTACAAATGCAGCTGAAGAAAAATTCATTATAAAATTTACAAAGCTGCATCTAAATAGGAAAAAAAATCTTTTTTTATGGCTCCAAAACCCACATTTTTTCTTCATAGCATGAATTTGATCACAGTGTAAGGCTGTTCTCTACTACAATGAGTCGATCAGAAGAACTGCCTGTAGGTGCACATCTGTGCTGGATGGGCTGATGTTCACCTGCACGTCCTTCTGACAAATTATAGGAACAGTGCAATAAATTTGCAGTTCTACTTCTTAACCACCAGAGGATGCACAAGTCCAGTTTTTACTGGGATCAGATAACATCAAGGGCACTCGATTACCATTAATACTTTGACTTATGCAGAACTATATTATCCCCATGTTAGCCGTGTGTTTACCGGGAGCTAAGAAGTGAATGAAATGATTTTGCTGTCCCAAACTGGGTTCTCTTCAAGGAGAGTAATTCCTGGCCCCCACGCAAGCCATAATTAGGGGATCCTCATTCTGGAAGGATGTGTACTTCTTTCCAGCATGTGGCTGTAGAGAAAAAAAAAAAAAACAACCTCTCCTCTCTCCCCAGCCATGGTTCTTGGGTCTGATGACTGTGAAATGTTAAAGACTCGTTTGTTTTACACAATTACCCTTTCTTCCTCTCAAGGCATCTGCCAAGGTTCTGTGCACACTAAATACAGGCAGAATCCAGTTTACCCTGGAGGGCTCCTCCTTCCAAAATAAGAACAAAAAAACTAATAATAACTGAACAAAACAGCTCAGCTTTTAATTACTGAAATCATTAGGCTGTCTCGGTGATCAAGTTAAATCATAATCTTCCATCGTCTCTGCAGAAATATTGAGAATCAATGAGAGGCGATGTTACTATTATCACCGACAGACATTATTAAGCATGAATGGAGTAAGCTTCTAGTCTAGGGGGGTAGCTGGCTGCCATGCAAGGGGCTGACGTTGTACACTATGGTGCTACACGACTACTGCACCTATAGGCGTAACCCGCCTGAAGAACAAGGGCAGAAATGTAAAAACTGAAGTAGGGCCCCAACTTCTTATATGTAATTTATAGCACTGGTATCTTATGGAGGAGAAGGGTGTTTGGACCTCCTAAGACAACATGGTCCTGGTGCCATTGTTATCCATGCACCATCTATAGCTCATACTGGCCTTATCTTCCTGAACATCCAGGAGACTCCTAATAAAAAGGGACGACCTCTTGGGTTCCCAGAAGAGCTGGCAAATTTCCCAGGTGGTGTGGGCTCAAGAGCAGTGTCCACATCATCTGCAGCAAAAGCGGAGCGTAAGGTACAACAGGGCACCCGCTGCAATGGTGAGGATAGGAGGTAGCTATGCGATCAGCGATTTAATCCCCTAGATCAGGGGTATCAAACTCATTTTTACCGTGGCCCATATCATCATTGTGGTTGCCCTCAAATGGCCATTGGAGGTTGGCTAGGTGCCTTAGTAAGGCTGTCAGAGCTGTACCATAGCCTGTGAGTTAGGGCATGTTCACACGGCATTTTTGGGCGAGGTTTTCGGAGCGTTTCCTCGCCCAAAACCTCGTCAAAACCACATCAAAACCTCGCCTGAAACACGCTTCTTCAGACGAGGTTTTTGACGAGGCTTTGATCAGGTTTTGGAAGAGGTTTTAACCCATACAATTGAATAGCCAGGACAAAAACCGTGCCGAAACCACGCTAAAAACCGCGCCAAAAACGCGCTCCAAGAATGGACATGATACTTCTTTTTCACTGTTTCCAAAGAAATGTGTAGAAACCTCGTCGTGTGTGAACTACAACTAGGTTTAACATAGGAATCAATTAAATGAACTTGGTGCGTTTTGGAGGAGGATTTGGGCGAGGAAACACACCGAAAACCTCTTCCAAAAATGCCATGTGAACATGGCCTTACACCCCAGCTGTGTCTAAGCTCTCAGGAGCCACATAAAAGTGTGTGGTGGGCCAGATTCAGCCCTCGGACCTTGAGTTTGATACCTGTGCCCTAGATGATGTTATGTAGGAAAAGAAACACCACAGTAACACAGTTTCAAGGAGGTCCCTTAACAGCATTTAACCCTTTAAAAAGGTGAAATAAAACTGTAAACCAACTATAACATAAGTTGACTTATTTAAATAAAAACAAAACGCGTTTCGCAGGTCCCATTGTCTGCTTCATCGGGACCATCAGATTTTTGTGCTAGATGATGTTATGAATTATTCTTTAGTCTCTATATGGGTGATCGAAGTTTGCAATTTTTAAATGATTGTGAAAAATGGCCAAAAAATCAATTTTCCATCTTTCTATTTCTCCATCTTCTTCCCTGTTCAAACAAAAAATGTTTCTGTTCCGTACAAACATTCCCTCCACTTTATTAATTTTCTCTCTCTAGACACTATTTACCTTAAAATTAGACTTTCTGCCTTGAAGAATGTAGATAACATTTCTTGTTCTTGGCTACAATCGCTTCCACAAGGCCATGCGCACATGGAACGCTAGCTTAGCGCTTATAACTATATTTCTGACGTGCGCAGTAGAATAATATCATGCGTTAAAACTTGACGAATAACTAAAGGCGCACTCTACTAACAAATCAATGTGAATAATGAAGGGGTTGTTATAATAATGAATGTTAAAAATTTAAAAGGGGTTATTAAATATTTTGTCCATAAGATTAGGATATTAAGAGGTACAAAACTGATGCACAACTTTTAATAAACATGAAAGAGAAAGGTTGCACAGACCTCTTGTGAATGAATCACATTCTTTTCATGAATTATTTGAAACTGGAAAATTATGCGCATTACACTCACCGCCACTTTATTAGGTACACGTCCATGCTCGTTAACACTTAATTTCTAATCACCATCACATGGCGCAACTCATGCATTTAGCATGTAGAATGGTCAAACAATCTCTGCAGTCAAACCGAGCATCAGTATGGGGAAGAAAGGTGATTTGAGTGCTTTGAGTGATGTTGTTGGTGCCAAAGGGTGGTTGAGTATTCAGAAACTGCTGATTCCTGGGATTTTCACCCAACCATTCTAGGGTTAGGAATGGTCGAAAAGAAAAAACATCCAGTGAGCGGCAGTCCTGTGGGCGGAATGCCTTGTGTCCAGAGGTCAAAGGAGAATGGCAGGGCTGGTTCGAGCTGATAGAAGGCAACATGATCAAATAGCCACCCGTACAACCAAGGTAGCAGAGAGCTCTCTGGACGCACGTACGGCGAACTTTGAGGCGATGGGCTACCGCAGAGACCACACGGGTGCATCCTTTCAGTCTAAGACAGGAAAATGATGCTCAATTTGCCACAAGCTCATCAAATTGGACAGTAGAAGATTGGAAAAAAACGTTGCATGGTCTGATGATCTCGATTTTGCTGGAAATTTCGGATGGTAGGGTCAGAATTTGGCGTCAACAACATGAAAGCAGGATCCATCCTGCTTGTATCAACGTTTCAGTGCTGGTGGTGGTTGGTGTCATGGTGTGGGAATATTTTCTTGGCACTCTTTGGGCCCTGGTACAATTGAGCATCGTTGCAAACCTTGTGGAATCATGCGGCGAAGAATTGAGGCAGTTCTGAAAGCAAAGGGGTCCAACCGTTACTAGCATGGTGTACCTAATAAAGTGGCCGGTGAGTGTATATGGTTAAAAGAGGTTTCCCATTTCATTGATTAGCTTTAAACATGTAGGCAAAGGTAAGTATAGAATATTACCAAATACATTGTGGTTCTGATTTTGTTTCCTTTCAGAGCTACAGCAGTTACCTCCTGCATGTGTTCACAAACTTTCCTAGGTCATCCATCTCCCTCTACTACAACAGGCTGGAGAGCCCTGGCCAGGATAGTGAAGACACTTCTTGCTGTGTCTGATCAGCAGCACAGGAGCTTGTTCATCTTTCTCACTGACAAACCTAAAGTTCTAAAGACCTCTACCCTGCTGTTTAAACCCCCCAATCACCAATGTTCCTCTAACAGGCACAGCTAGGGATAGCAAAGCCGATATGTCGTTCACTGCTGTAGAACCACCCACAGCCTGAAGATGGCTGTGAAGAGCAGGCTTTGTGAAACAGCATGGCGATAACACCCCTTTAAAAGAGTGAATGGGCTTCTTCTGTCTAATCACTGACACCCGCAAACAGAATTGTGGGGTGCTGACGATTGCTATGGCAGCGAGCTAATAAGGCTACGGTTGTCATGTGTGACTGCCTGTCACTAGTATATAGCATTACAGTAATGTATTATAAAAGAAATAGAAATTGCACACAGTAATCAAGTCTTGGGCCAAAAAAAACCACCCAAAAAAGTAAAAACAATTCCCAAAAGAGTTGGCAACTGTCCTGCACCTGCTGATATACCAGGTGATGGCAGGGTAATGTGTCCTGATGCCCGGTTACATACAGCTATCTCTGGCCATGGGAATGTGCCTTCTGCATACCACCTCTCGGTGCCGCATCATGTATTATGGGTCGTTGTACAAACCGCTGGCAGCTTCCTGCTTTGCTGCATCCACAGTCTCTTGCTTGTAGCCATGTAGGGTATTTTTAGGTGGAGGGAGGTGAAGAAATGCAAAAGCTTTAATCATCACTTTCAAGGGTTGGCAGAAATGCTATAGCTATGTCCTCGACTGCAGGTCAAAAAATGGACAGAATGCTCGCATCAATTTGGATTTTGCTAGTACTAGAATAGTGTAATCTGCATATTTAGAGTTTTTTTTTATTTTTTATTTTTATTTCATCTGTCTCTAGTGTTTCCTCATAATACATACTACTGCAGTTGTTTCCTAAATGGGGTCACAATTTAATTAGCTTCTCAGCAATTGATGTGCTTTTTTCTTTAAATGGGTTGTCTCACTACATCGCTTCATCTTACACCAGTCCTGTATTCTCAGTTTCACTTGTGAATTCAGGGGCATGTTTACTGGCGACTACTGGTCTGCCGTGAGGAGCTGCTGAGGTTACCAGGTCTGTAGCTATAACGACCAACACTGGCAGCCTATCAGGAGAGCGCGAACAGGTCTGTAGCTATAGCAACCAGTGCTGGCAGCCTATCAGGAGAGAACGAACAGGTCTGTAGCTATACCGACCTGAGGAGCTGCTGCAGCCCAAACAAGAGGGGATATCTAGGAATAGGCAGGACACTGTTAATGGACACATATTGCAAAGTGACTTGTTTTTGCAAGATCTTTAATATAAAAAGCAATCCTTGTAGTGAGACAACCCCTTTAATCTAAAGGGGTGGTCTCGCCATGCTGATTCACAGAGCAACTTTCACTCATGCATCCTGTCTCTTGCTGGTTAGGTTGTGCATGGTTCTATGGCAGTGATTAGCATATCAGCTCTGGTATTCAAAGGTCTGCTTAGGACTAATATGAGAGCAGGAGATGTTTATCTAAAGTCCAGAGAAGCGTCATGGCTGAAGTAATCAAAAGTAATTAGTCTCCTTTGTTTGTTACATCAGATAACACTCAAGCTGCTAGCACTTCTGTGTGCCGACCTGTGTGATGACATCATCCCTGTTATCAGATAAGACAAACAGCAGGAAACAGCAGGTCGGTAACCTAGAGTGCACTCAGAGCTGATAAAGTCACTTTTATCTCCTCAACAAAGAAAAATAAACAAAGCACTTCTTAGTTTACGGTCATTTTGGAAACTAATCTTTATAGTGAGACAACCCCTTTAAAAATTTGCATTTCAGATGCACTTAAACATTAATAAGCTTTGGCTTATTTACATTGGTTTTACATCACTGGTGTATCATTTAGATAGCATGTTATATATACTTGATGTGTATACCAACTGCATGAAAAAGAACCTAAACCAGCCAATAACTATATAATGTGTATAATAATTATAAACATCACAGGAGCTGTGTAGGACTAGCATTCGAGAAAGGGACTAGACTGCAGTGTGTGACAGAGTTTCATCACCCTTGAGCTGATGGACTGGTGTCAATACACAAGGACATTAATCTTCCCATCACAGCTTTACTGGGTCAGCAGCCCTGAGGAAGCTGGAAGAAAGATAAGCTACATTATGATGACAAGCAGCAGTTTCCTAGCCAGGTGACATCTAGCAAGAGCTGGGCTCTCGGCGTGTCCTACAAAGGACACTGAGCAGGGGCTGTCATGCAGAACCAAGCTGAGCACTACTGTGCTTCTCTGAATTTATTCTCCAGTCTTAGAGATGTCAAAAAAAGACCTAGTATCTTCTAAAATATTGGTGTAAGCAGGCAAACGTTATGAGGACATTAAGACAGATACAATTTATAGAGCCCTCTTCCTAGAACCAGAATGACCACATTCACATGTTACACAGTACAATTGTGATGAACTAATGGCACAGAAAGTACAAGCAATGTTGAATATTAAAAAAAATTAAAATTTTTGTATGTTCAGTGTATATTCCAAGAAAGTATTCTGAGCATTCCCAGTGAATATGCCAAATTAGGTGTCCACCAAACTAGCTGTCATGCCAGAGCTCGTAGCTCCTGGACCTCATATCTATAACAGACCCTTCCTTGAACGGACTTCCATAAAACACAAACATCCCTCTGCCACATAAGGAGGCACCAGTATTATATAAAACACCTGGTTGGTGTAAGGAAGGGTCTGTTACAGATTTGAGGTCCAGGAGCCACAAGCTCTGGCATGACGGTTTGGTGGACACTTAGTTTGGCATATTCACTGGGAATGCTCAGGATATTTTTTAGGAATATACACTGAACAGACAAAACAATATTTAATTTTTTTTTATATTATTCAACATAATATAAAATATAAGAGATATATATATATACACACACATATATATACACACACACACATATATATATACACACATATATATATATATATATATATATATATATATATATATACATACTCACATACACAAGTATTTGGAGCTATAATGCCAGGTGAGTCATTTGATAAATGAGAACTCTTTGGTAGCCACTTACGGTAGCTGCATTCTTGACATAAGCCAGCACTTGGAGAGCCTTACATTTCACTTTTTTGATTGAAGTACTTTAGGATAGGTTCCCAAGAGGCAGATTAGCTGCAGATCTTCTACAGAAAATATGCAGCATTTTCACTCAAAAGGGTCAAAGTCCCTTTTAAAGCCAGCTCGTAGCTCGATAGGAGTCGGCCTCAGAGAATGGGGAGATGGCCGCACTTGCAGAGCTCTACCCCATTCAGGTCTATGGAAGTTTTGAATACAAACAAAGAAAAGTAATGTTGTGAGCTCACCTTCAGCCGTATTAAGTCCTTGTGGGCAGCACCATCAGAAAAATTAAAATACGTATACATTGAACATTTAAACAGCATTAACAAACGACAAATGCAAGCCTCAGGAGCCGCTAAGCACTTTATTGAACACCACAGGGGGGATAGTACGGGCCTAGTATTTTATGGGATAGAACTAATAGATCGCCCATATCGTGGTGGGGATTGGACGAAAAAAGTTAGGTTGAGAGAGGCACATTGGATTTTAAACCTAGGTACAAGAATACCATCAGGAGTAAACTTTAGGACGGATTTATTATATCTTTATTAACCATAGAAATAGGCATATGTTGTGCATTACATTTATTTCTATGTGTTGTTTTCCATTAGTGCCTCCCACCTACCTGTTGGTCATGTGTTTTTGATTGTACATTCTGATTGGTCAACCATTTGTTTTTCTATGTTTAGTTCACAATCGTTCTAGTAGCAGTGAACAAGGGCGCCTTAGCCCAAAACGCATTTGCTTCATAGCATAACCATTTTTTGATGTGATGCGGTTTTTAATGTGGATACAATAAAGTTACGCATTTTTACCTTCTATCTGGTCGGGCTGCGGTGATTTCCAGGTACGGCGTTCCTTGCCGGCAAGCTGTATCCAGCACACCTGTTGTTTCTATTTGAAGTTTTGAATACACCCAAGTTCACTCGCTTGGGGAGAACTTCACAAGCTCAGCTATCTCCCCCCTTCTCTGAGGTCGACTCACAGTAGGCTATAAGCGCACTCTTAGAAGGGACATTGTCAAGTGGCAAAACCCCTTTAAACCAGCACCCAAAAATCCCAACCAACTGGTGCAAATTTTGTCCTGGATTTGCTGCGGATCTACCATGGATTTTTTTTACATTGCCATCAAATGGATGAGGCACTGAAGTCCATGTACAAAAATCTGCAACAAAATCTGCATGTTTGGTATGGGTTTACGAGTACAGGTTTATACAAAAAGGCTGCCGATTTTCTGTGGAGAATCCACATGGCATCTGCCCCATATCAATGTACACTTAAGGGGACGTTCACACAACGTGTAAAATTTACTCTTCAGATTCTGTCATTGAAAAACGCGTTGTTCCGCACATTTCCAACAATTATTTCACATGCTTATTGCATGCCGATTTAGAATAATTTTTGGGATTTGGTTTATTCACAGTCAAAAATAAGTCCCATTCATGCCTTTGTGGTTTTTGGATGCAGATCGGAGTTTAAAACCACATACAAAAGTTTTGGGCATGTATTACATGAGCCATCCCCATCAATAGTAAATTTCCACGTGCAATACGAGCAAAGAATGAACGGGTCTTTTTTTTTTTTTTTTTACCGTGCACCGGTTTTGAAAAACGACCGCTGAAAATATGTGTTGTATGAACTACATGGATAGAAGGGTAAATACAGGACACCTAGTGGTACCAAAAATAGTCAAGAGATTATAGAATACTTCACTGAACAAAACTATAAAACATAACCTTTAATATAAATACTAAAAAGGAGTAAATATAAAAACTCCAAAAACACACTACATAAATAACTATTAGCAGGTATATAACAAAAATAACCCAAAACTGCCTGACCACAATACTGCGGGACATACGTCCTGAAAAGGACGGGCCCACCAGGACCCTAGGCTAGATATGCCCTAGTACACCCCACGTGTACTAACAGTGTAAATGGTCCCTGACAAAAGGATTTATGTCCATTCAAAATAGGAATGGTTTTCTTTTGGTGTTAGACGAGAGTTTCAAGTCAGAATCCACGTGGATAAGGATTTGAAATACTTGTCGTGTGAACAGAGCCTAAAGGTGTTGTGCATGAGGATTTTTTATTTTAAATGAATAAATTTATGCCGAGTTTGCAGTCTTAAAATAATAATAGTAAAAAGACCTGATACTTTTGTCTTTCCTCACCTCCACTCCATCTGGAACGCCACTGCTGAAGCCACCGATTGGCTGCAGCAGTCACATGTACTGCCTGACATAACCATTCAGAAGGGCTCCAAATGGTGGTGTCAAGAAAGGTCACCTGACTGCTGCAGCAGTGATGTCTTGACTGCAAGGACTGGGAAGTATCTAAAAGAGAACATGGACAACGGCACCTGGAGAAGAGGGGAGTGATCAGTTTCTTCATTTTTTCCACATTATTTTAGGACTGCAGCACCAGCATTTTTTTTTTTTTTAAATCCATGAAGACAACATCACTAAAGAGTGAGGTTTTTAAAAATTGAGGTTTTCAGAAGTCTTGGAAAACCCCTTCAACTGGTTCTGAGACGATTATTGTATGCTGAAACCATATATCTTGTATACTGAGGAACCATTGTTTTGTATCAATGGATGCACAATGAAAACACAAATCAGTCCTTGTGGATTTAAGAATGTGCTGCCAGAGTTCCAATGTTGCCCCCCAGTCACCCACCGATGACATCACGTTCATGTGTCACATGATACCGCACCACTTAGAGGTCAGAGATTGGATGATGTGATCCATGAACATGGCCTCATCATTGAGGGATCAGGGGAAGGGAGGACATTGGAGCTCTGGCAGCGCTGGAACAGTGGTGATAGGAGAAGTAACTATGGGTTAATTTTCTATTTTATCACAATTGGAGGTGGTAGGGAGGTTTTTATAAAAAAGTCTTGGAAAATTCCTGAACTCGCGCTGAACCTTGTATAAAGTTGACCGTAGGCCTGGTTTAAATCTATGTTTGGCTTTCTGTTCCAAACGGATGGAATGAATCTACAGCCAAAAGTGAGCGATACAAATGGAAGTGTTGTCTTCTGGTTTTTTAACTTAACTGATTTAGATTTTTAAAAAAAAGACTTTTAAAAAAATGGATACTTTTGTTTCCATCTGCAACATTTTTTTTTTTTTTTAAATGTTTGAATATTTGTCTGCTCATGGCAGGAAAAATCAATGCAAACCGATATCCGTCCATTTATATGCATTTCCCATTAAAGGGGTTTTACTACAAAGGCATTTCATGCCCGTCTTTATATCCTGCTTCAGTTTTCAGTGTGTTCATCTATGATTTCTTTGAACTGCATGTCATGTGACCCAACAGGCTTGACCTCATCATGCCTTTCCCCACAGTCTGCCCACTCTAGTCAAACAAAGGTCTATTTATGTAAAGAGTTTTGAGCAGCTTCAATGTAGCTGAGTGGTTAGCACTTCTGCCTTTCAGCATAGGAGCCCTAGGTTCAAATCTCAGAGGTTTCTTTCTTTCTTTTTATCTGCACTGTTTGACTAGATTACTAAGGAGTTCAAGGGACAGGAGTACAATGACAGCACCTGAAGTTAAAGACCTGATCGACAGTAAGGGCCACATGTATGAAATCGGTCTAGGTCTAAAACTCACTTTGTTGCCCATAGCAACCAATCAGAGCTCCCCTCTCATTTTTCCACAGTACTATATGAAATGAGGGGGCGCTCTGATTGGTTGCTATGGGCAACAAAGTGAGTTTTAGACCTAGACAGTTTTCATACATGTGGCCCCAAATGTGTGAGATTACTAAGCAGAGAAGAGAATGAAAGTAGCGGCCCGAGAAGAGAGGTGATGTCTGAGCATGTGCAGCCAGGACTGAGGAGCTCTCATCACTGGCTGTATCCCTTAGAGATGAGCTGCACGCTATGGATCACTAAGGGAGTAGCTAAAACTAAAATGGTACAGAACTTTTAATAATGATCCAATATTTCTTGGTGGTAAAACCTCTAACTTCAACGTAAAAAAACCCCAAAAACATGGAAGCGTCCTTCCCCCTCGGATTCCATTGTTTCAAACAGAAGACATAGCGCAGCGTGCACAGCGGACGTTACGGAGCCGAAACGAACAAAACTGAAGATAAAATAATCCCATTGAAAACATTGGTCAACCATTCTCTTCCACGTTTCGGACGCAAAAAATGAAATAGGAGAACGGAAAAGCAAGCGCCGTACATAGTGAATCTGGTCTTATGCTGTACGCTCTACCTCTAAATAAGTTACGGCATGAGCAAGTCCTTACCGTTCTGTACAAATATATACCAATCTACCGCTGGTTGGTGTTCACTGAAAGGTATTCATGGTTGATCAGGTGTGCACATACTTTTGCTTGCCACACTTTATGCAACAGAGACATTAGAAGAAAATTAATTACACAGGTCACAGAACAGCACAGCCTCTCCAAAACATTACTGGGAGAGGTTAACTCCTTTGCTGCTAGGTCAGATACAAGCTGTGAACGCTTGAAATAAAAAGGTGAATAACAGCAGTAGAAATGGAAAGAAAGAAGAAAAGCTCCTCTGTTCCTTCTTGGTAGCAGAACGCGCTGGGATCCTGCTCAGCAGTTCGTCTTCATTTTGTAAGACAGCCATTTCATGAGAGGAACGATTTGTCCTTGAACGTCCTTCAGCGTGTGTGCGCTGCAGCTCCTCAGTACCACCGAATTGTGCTCTGTAGGGGGCCTAATGCCACCAGACAATTACCACAGTGTGAGCATCGTGTTTCACTATTGTGCTACTTGCATCCAGGACGAAGGCGTCTACGGCTAATCTGAAGCACCGTGTGAGCTGGAACTACGTAGACTTAGCAGACACTACAGTGTGCAGGCAATCAAAGCTTCATATAGATTCATGCTATGGCCCAATACAGGAGTAAACATGGATGCCGTTAAGCGCAATGCACACGCATTATATGGGTCATTCTTGTTTTAGGAGGGACAGATGTAGAACACTACTGGGAATGGATCATACAATACCAGAAAATGCAAGACAATAACAACGAACAACATCAAGCTAGACCAAGGCCTCCCTTTGTAACTTATTGCTTATATAAGACTTAATGAATTAATCAAAATACATGGCTTAATTTAATGAATTTAACATGAGAGTAAGGCTGGGATCACACATTGCTTTTTTTTGAATGCACCAAAATAATTCGGCAATGAAAAAACCCACGCGTTTAAAAAAAAATAAATAAAAGATTTCTGCAAACAAAGATCTCCCCTGTTCAACTAACTGGGAAGAAATCTACAAAGTTTCCAGGCACAATCCATGTCGGGTTGAAGGGCAGTAGCACATACTTACAGTAAATCCACAAGGACTGATAATCACTGTACATCCATTGACACAATAGAGTGATCCCTCTACATACAATATATATGGTTTCAACATACAGTGGTCATCCCGGAACCAATTAAAGGGGTTTTCCAAGACTTAAAAGCCTACCTACCACCACCCACTGTGCTAAAATAGAAAATTAACCTATACTTACCTCTCACATCACCATCGTTCCAGCGCTGCCAGAGCTCCAGTGCCCCCCCGATCCCTCACTAATAGCGCCACATTTATGGATCACATGATGCTGCAACCAGTCTCTGGCTTCAGCAGTCACATGCCTACATGTACAGAATGTGACCACAGAGGTCAGTGATTGGCTGCAGCATCATTTGATCCATAAATGTGGCGTTATCAGTGAGGGACATGGGGAACACTGGAGCTGTGGCAGCACAGTGGTGATGAGAGATGGAAGTATGGGTTACTTTGTAATTTAAGCCTCATGGGAGGTGGTAAGAAATACTTAGCGACCGCCAAACATCTTTTGACAGTGGGTGCTGCGTGTCTTCTATCTGCAGCGACACCAAAAAACGTTGCAGACAGAGGGGTTTTGTGGCTCCCGGCACCACAAGGGCACTAGGAACAGAGCTATCGGTAACTGCTCTGTGCCTAGAGCAGTCTCTGAACGACAGGGACCGGAGGATTCCTCCAATCCCTGGAATTTAACCCTTTGATTGCCACTGCATAATCAAAAGGAGATTCCCAGTGCCCAAAGGAGATTGGGAAATGTCTGTACAGTCAGCCCTGGGGACCTACAGTGGCCCCAGGGTTGTCTGTATAGTAAGCCTGTTGTCAGAGCACAGTGTGTGTTGCCCTGGCAGAAACCTGTGTCATACTGACACGTAGTGCAATGTTTTAGCATACAGAAATATGCTAATACATTACTAAATGTAAAAAAAAAAAAGTGTAAAATAATTAATTTAACAGGTTAGTGTGGAATGTGAATGGTGTGAAAAATAAATATAGAAAAATACTTAATGTTCACACCGCAAAATTAAAAAACAAAAACTGCATTAATTTAAATATAAACAAAACTATGCCCCCCAAAAATACAACTTCTCATACAACTGCACCAGGAAAGCAAAAACTAAAAATTTTGATGGTCATTAAGGTCTTTTCCGGCCTGGTTCTTAAATGTCCTTTAAAACCCCTTTAACTGGTTCTGGGACGACCATTGTATGTTAAAACTGGTAATTGGTCTCCAAAACGTCACCCCTTCTTGCAACATATTCATGAGGTAGTTGGGGTTTCCTCGCGCTACACAACCTCATGTCTGGGTGACCACCATTGGAGTACATCTATTACTTGTATCCCTTGAGCTATTTTTCTGGAAGTGGAATGAGTGAATGAGTCTTCGAGCTCATGCACACCGCTGTGCTACAGTTCTGGATCAGTCCCGAGTTGTATGGAGCTGTGTCACCACTAAATTCCTATGGGGCCCTACTTTACCACTGCTCACCACTCATGTCATTCCTGTTAAAGAGAGAGGTTTCTGTATCAATCGGACAGAAAATAATGAAATGAAGTACTATTTCCTTTCACACATATTGCTTCTATGGTAAAAGATATTTGTAAATTTGCGATGATTGGAGACACCATATGGCAACAAACAGCATAGAAAACCATAGAAACTGGGTCTCCATACAAATCCCATGCATGTCTCTGCTATATCTTGAAGCCTAAAGGTTTTCCTATCACTGAATGAATCAAAGTTTGAGCATAAGTAGAAGCTTTGACCAATCACTTCTGCCACAACTCTGCAACGTGAGGTAACATGACAGGACAGCTGTCACAATGTAAAGGAAGCTGCAAAATGTTGTATTTAACAGAGTTGGACAGAGATTGCACCTGAATGAATATTCATAAATAGCCATCGTGATTAACATAGAAAGACACAATAAAAAAAGATCTCCCAGATGCCCCTGCCATTCCTGTGCTAGCATTTCCCAAGTTCCTCGTTAGCCTGTTTACCTGGCTCGAGTCAAATCATGTCATCCTGACGTGACCGCTGGCGCCGGTCACTGGCCACAGTGGTGACACCATATCACCGCTATAGCCTGCGATCAGCTGCAGCAGTCAAACATCGTCACATTGGAGCCCATTAACATAGACCAGTGGGGAACCAGAGAAGCACTGGCACGTGAGTACCGGGTGACTGGTAAGGTGAGAATTAGTTAGTACAGAGGACTAGTCAGCAGGTTGTGGAAGAATATATGGGCTAAAAAAAGGCCGTTAATGAGGTCAGAGAGACAAGTTAATTTACCCTCCTTGCTGAAAAGTCTAATTTTCATTTTCTCTAGTACATGCGGGTTTGATTGCTATAAAGCTTTTCATGGCCTGATTATTCTACTAATTTACCCTTTTTCTGTAAGACTTTACTATTTCGACGTAATTTTTACAGTCAATTATTTTTTTTCAATATATTATCAAAAAAAATGGCAAAAAAATAAAAAAGTGTTTTTCACATGTTTACATTTATTTCTTTTTTACTAAGCAAAAGTGGCTAAAATAAGTTGTGTCACTTTTCTGTCAGATATATGCACACAGACATTATATATATATATATATATATATATATATATATATATATACATACACACACACATATATACATACACATGCATGCATGCATATATATCCACACACATATACACTACTCACAAAATGTTAGGGATATCTGAGTGAAATTTATGGAAAATGTAACAATTTCACATTACACTGAAAGGGCTTGTTCACACGGCGTTTTGGATCCTTTTTACGGATCCGTTATTGACAGTTGAAAAGCGCATCCGGAAAATGGATCCGCAAAACGCAGCAGTTGTTACTTTATTTGGATCCGTTTTGAATGCTTTTTCACTTGCGTTTTACGCATCCGCTTTCCGGATGCGTTTTCAGAAAGGGGATTTCTCTCACGCCCGCACCTCCTCCAGCTGATCGCACCCCCGCACCTCCTCCCGCTGATCGCACCCCCGCACCTCGCTCCAGCTGATCGCACCCCCGCACCTCGCTCCAGCTGATCTCACCCCCGCACCTCGCTCCAGCTGATCGCACCCCCGCACCTCGCTCCAGCTGATCTCACCCCCCAGCCACCCCCGCTCCAGCTGATCGCACCCCCGCACCTCCTCCAGCTGATCGCACACCTCCTCCAGCTGATCTCACCCCCGCACTCTCGCTCCAGCTGATCTCACCCCCGCACCTCCTCCAGCTGATCGCACCCCCGCACCTCCTCCAGCTGATCGCACCCCCGCACCTACCTCCAGCTGATCTCACCCCCGCACCTCGCTCCAGCTGATCTCACCCCCGCACCTCCTCCAGCTGATCGCACCCCCGCACCTCCTCCAGCTGATCGCACCCCCCACCTCCTCCAGCTGATCGCACCCCCGCACCTCCTCCAGCTGATCGCACCCCCGCCCTCGCTCCAGCTGATCGCACCCCCGCACCTCGCTCCAGCTGATCGCACCCCGCACCTCGCTCCAGCTGATCGCACCCCCGCACCTCGCTCCAGCTGATCGCAACCCCCTCCAGCGTGATCGCACCCCCTCCAGCTGATCGCACCCCTGCACCTCCTCCAGCTGATCGCACCCCCGCACCTCCTCCAGCTGATCTCACCCCGCACCTCGCTCCAGCTGATCGCACCCCCGCACCTCGCTCCAGCTGATCACCCCCGCACCTCGCTCCAGCTGATCGCACCCCCGCACCTCGCTCCAGCTGATCGCTCCCCCGCACCTCGCTCCAGCTGATCGCACCCCCTGCACCTCGCTCCAGCTGATCGCACCCCCTCCAGCTGATCGCACCCCCCTCCAGCTGATCGCACCCCCGCACCTCCTCCAGCTGATCGCACCCCCGCACCTCCTCCAGCTGATCTCACCCCCGCACCTCCTCCAGCTGATCGCACCCCCGCACCTCCTCCAGCTGATCGCACCCCCGCACCTCCTCCAGCTGATCGCACCCCCGCACCTCCTCCAGCTGATCGCACTCCCTGCACCACGCTCCAGCCTCAGTTGCTGCAGTGTCTCCTGCCCCGCTCACTGCGCTGTTCGCATCCGCTGTCAGGATGGCAAGCGCAGCTGTTACGTACCAGGAGTGTGGAGCGCTTTTGGACAAGTGCCAAAAGCGGACTCCATTATCTCCTATGGGCTTTCACTTGCGTAAACTGCAAGAAGAATTGACATGTCAATTCTTAAAGCGGATGCGAAAAGCGCAGTGCAGGAGAGCTCTCAAAAGCGCATCGCTGATCTCCCGTGTGTACAGCAATGCGCTTTTGCCATTCAACTCAATGTTAATCACACTGACAATTGTTAGATCCGTTTTGCGGATCCGTAAAACGGATCACAAAAACGTCGTGTGAACAAGCCCAAAGTCGTCCATTTAAGTCGTAGCATGCAATATTGATGTTCTCATCTCAAACAATTTAATGAAACAAAAGCCAACAAACAGTGGAGGGTGTGCACCATCAAAAAACGTCAGTGTCTCAATAACACGTCATGTGGCCTTGAGCATCAATTACAGCTTGTCAATGAGTTATTGATTGCCGAGGTCTGGCTTTCCACTCTTCTTGAAGGTCGCCCCTGAGGTAATTGAGGTTCAGGGGTACAGAGTTACGAGCTTCCACACGGGGACTCAGCTAATTCCACAGGTTTTGTAGGGGGTTCAGGTCTGGAGGCCATTCCATTTCAGGTACCCTAGTCTCCAACAGCATAATGATGCGACCTCGATGAGCTGGAGCATTGTCATCCATGAAGATGAAATGAGCCCTGTGCTGTTCATGCAGAGGCGCAATGACTGGATTGATGATGTTATTCAGGTAGCAGAGGCCATCACTGCACCATTCACAAAGTGCAGGGTAGTTCTGTATGGAATAGGCGCACCTGCCCATACGGTAACACTACCAAAGGATTATCTGGTGACAACAGTGGCTGATGCATAGCGCTCTCCAGTATTGTTGATGGCCATCATTTCTGCTCAGAGTAAATCGACTTTCATCACTGAACCGCACTGAGGACCACAGGTCCCTCATCCAGCGTAGATGCTCCCACCTGCCTTGTGGTGTGGTCAGGTACCCTTGTATTGTTTACAATGAAGCGGTCGTCAGTGTGTGATGTAGCCCAAGGACCTCCACTCCTTTGCCCTTTTGTGACTCTTCCAGTCTATCTATATCTCCGATACAACCTGCTGATGACGCTCTGTGACACTCGAAGCTCAGTAGTCACTTCCCTCTGTGAAAATCCCGCTTGAAGTCTCGTAATGGCGAGGTACTGCTGATCAGTTGTAAGGTGTTGTCTTGGTCTCATGATGTCAAGATATGAACAGCATAATGAGGAGGACTGTTTAAATCCAAATTCAAATTGCTCTCCTAAATTTATTGGGTGATTTGGGAATCAAACACCTGCTGTGAATTGTGCAATTAAGATCCTTATTAGAGATCAGCAGGTTGTGCAAAAAGTACTGAAACACTGAACAGTGGGACCTGTGCATCTAAAATTAAGAGGTCTCATTTAGTGCATTTAAAAGTAAAAATCAAAAAATTTTATATTCATCCTGAAATTTCAACCACACGCCAAATATCCCTAACTTTTTGACTTTTTGTGAGTAGTGTATACACACACACATACATAATTATATATATATATATAAACAATATACATATATATATATATATATATATACCACACATATATATATATATATATATATATATATATATATATATATATATATATATAAATATATATATACATATAAAAATACACACACACACACACACACACACAGATATATATACACACATTTATATTAGGGTGGCCATTAGCACAAGGTGAAAAAATGAAAGTGGTTAATTCAAATGTCTCAGCCCCTGAAGTTGTTCCACTTATGAGTAGGAGAATTTGTGTAAATTGTTTTTGGAATTGGACAGCATTTACAGGTTGCCCTTAGTAGAATTAGTGGAAACTAATTTTCAATTTTTGAAAATGCAAGGGCCACCTATAAACGCTATCCAATTGCAAAAACAAATTACACAAATTCTCCTCTTCATAAGAGGAACAACTTCAGGGGGTGAGACATTTGAATTAACCACTTTCATTTTTTCACCTTGTGCTAAAGGCCACCCAGACCGCTGGGGCCATCTATAAATGTTATCCAAAATGTAAACAGAATTTACTAAATTTTTTTACCATCAGGTGGAACAGCTTGAAGGGATGAGAACTGGAAATTTTAAACTTTAATATTTAAGAGCCACCCTAATATGATATCATATATATAGTTTTAGAGTCATCGGGGCAAGGTTAGGGAAGTTTCTGGGTTATTTTTTGTATGTGTTTATTCTTTGCTATATTACAAATTGAACCTCCCTTTCCCCTCATAAGGTTAGAAAAAGACCTTTGAGGCGCTACTTTTACAAGAGGTTTTTTTTTTTTGCTGATTTCCCCTGTAACTGGGGTTTGCTATATAAGCCACAGTTACAGGGGGAAGAGAACCCCCTGTTCTGACTGTAGAGCGGATCTGGGTCTGACAAGACCCAGCAGGAGCTGCAACGAAAAGCAGGAAGCCTCCATGTGCCGTGCTGCTTCAACCATTGTGACTAAGTATTGTGTCTTAGGGCGAATGCACACCAAATGTGGATTTGAAAACGGAATATCTTCAGCTGATTATGGATTCGAATAGGATTTGACATATCTTAAGCCCATATGGCAGAAATATTCTGTGCAAAAATTGACCTGCAGTGCAGATTTTTAAATCTGCAGCGTGGCAATGTGATCGCAGATTTACTGTAGATTTGAACATATCAAACTGAATGAGGTAATGTTTGCACCAAAATTTGCACAATCTGTTGCAGATTTTCACGTGCAGTTTTACTGCAGCAAATGCGTCTTGTGTGTAGCCCTGATTTTGCAGCACTGATTGCGAGCCAAAAATCAGGAATGACACTTACAGACACAAAAGGTAAATGTCTCTCCTTGGGGAGACACAATATAGGTGTGTGGAGTTTTGAGATTTCCTTTTTGCCCTCCATTAAGCATCTGCATATCACAAGGCATTATGGGAAAGGAGCTGATCAGCTCAAGCGCCCTCTATTGAATGTAACAAATCCTCAATTTGCTTCTGACTCACTGAATCTTTAAGAAGCAAAAGGGATATTAGCCAAGCCAATATCACCATCTGCAGAGCAGAGTGTACTGGCTGGCTGAGTGGGAGGCAATGAGTGGCTCAGAAAGGGGAATATCGGGAATATCTCTCCTTCAGGAGAGCACCATACAGGTGAATGGACAGAAAAATTATAATGGAAATGCTTGTACCTCTTCTTTCCTGTTCTTGTGATTGATTGATCCATTCCTGCTTTTTGCCTAGTTAAACGGGCTACAGCACTAGATTAGTTCTGCAATCCTTGTATTCTCTAGATCGGTGTGGGCACAAGATCTCAGCCTTCGGCTAGATTTGCATGACTTGTTTTGCAGTGAAATGAGTGCTTATTTCACCCAAAAAAAAGAGTGTTTTTTTCAAGCATGTTTTTTATGCATTTTTCCATGCATTTTCTTCATTTGTTGTGTCTTTTGATTATTTTGATGCATTTACACGGAACTTCATTGTAATTGAGGTAACTTTTGATGCATTTACACGTTAACAATGGTCATGCCATATTTTTTGCTCCGTACGTAACGTGGCAAACTAGTCGCAATAACGTGCAGCTGTGTGCCTAATGTGCGCTTATTCCTATTGTAGTCAATGGGGCATTAATGTCAGTTTTTAACAGGCTTTTAGATGCATAACAAAGTGCCCAAAGATATGCTATTTGAACCTGAACTTAGTGAGAACAGTAAGGCAGACGACACTGGATTCCTTGTTCTACCATGACAAACCTATAGGAGGATGCTTAAAAAGGTCATAAGGTGCTGTATAATGTCCCAAAATAGGAGCCATCTTCTCCAGACACAACAATTTTCCTAAAAGGGGCACCCCAACAATAAACTGATCACAGGTTTACCAGCTTCTAGTAGCTGTATTTTGCATGATAACCAAGGACAAGCATTCAGTGAAGCTTTACATGGTACCCACTGGTCCACTCAACAGACTTGTATGTTGTGTGCAGATCCCAAAAAATAACAAGTCCACTTATCAGCTGCCACATGGGTCAGAGATCTGCATCGACTGAATACCCAATCTGAACTGGCACATGGTCCAGCAGATGGCTATAATGAGAATGAATTAGCTGCGTTTTTGGATGCGTTTTTTGTGCAGAAATGTACAGCATTAATTGCTGTGCTCTTCTGCACAAAAAAACGCATCCGAAAAATGCATTAAAAATGCATAAAAAACACCAAAAAAAGGAACTGTGTGAAAGCTCCCTAAGGGTGCTTTCACACGGAGCATTTTTGGTGCGTTTTTTGATGCGTTTTTAGGTGTGTTTTTGTGCAGAAATACACAGCAATTAATGCTGTGCATTCCTGCACAAAAAAGTGCCAAGAAAATGCACCAAAAAACGTTCTGTGTGAAAGAACCCTTAGGCCTCGTTCACACAGCTGATTCTTGGACGGATTCAGCCGTATTGCGCGCCGTATTTGCACTCCAATACGGCTGAAATCCGTCCAGTCATTCGATTTTTCCAAAAGTTTCTCTTTGAGAACTATGGATTCCGTCTCCCCTCCCCCCTCGCCGAATACGCCGGGGGGGAGAAAGTGACATGCATTATCCGGCGGATACGCACCGTGGATAATGGAATTGTCTAAACGGGCGGCGAGTTTCCGGCCCCCACGGAGTTAATTGCAGGGCGAAATCCGTTCCCGCAATTACGTCGGCAATAAGCCGTGTGAACCGGGTTTAGGGAGCTTTCACACGCAGCTGCATTTTTGGTTGGTTTTGATGCGTTTTTTGTGCAGAAAGACACAGCAATTAAAGCGGTACATTTCTGCACAAAAAACGCAACAAAAATGCACTGTGTGAAAGCACCCTAAAGGTTGTCTAGAAGTTTAGATCAGTTTCTTGGCCCCTTTAGTAGCAATGGCTAACTATCCCCTAATGTTCACATAAAGCCGCACAAAAGTTTCAGTTTGATTTTGTGAACAAATTGACATTTATGTCAATAATATTCGTATAATCTACATTTTTTTATTATAAACCATACCAATTATTCAGAGATGGTTGATGTTCCATAGGCAATCAGATAGCAACTGCTTCAGGTTTTGTTTCCCA